>JAKJHU010000556.1:0-148988 GCA_022316685.1 Progne subis subis
ACCCCGGGTTCGACCTGAGGCCTCGGAAATGGCCTCAAATTTAGAGACCATAAGCAAAAATGCGGGTTTGTAGTTTAAGCAGAGACAAGTATGGGGAGAGGTTTAAGTTTTAAAAGTCATGATACAGAAGTAGTTATAAACGTAATAACTTCTAAGGCGTAGCAAGTGTTTCGTGCGTCATTATTTGATTGGATAAAAGCCTGCCTCACGTCGGGACGGGTGATACAATTTTTCATTGGCCCTTGGCGTGAAATCCAACGCGATACGTTGTGGATTTATGTGCATTTTATGTCGTTTGCTGCGGTTTGTTCTGCGCTCCCCCGTTCTCCTGAGGAAATGCTACGTCCTGAGGTTTGTCCCTGCCCCTCTTCCCTGTCGATCCTTCCAGTCCATGCCTGTCATTCCAATGTTCCTCCCAGTTTCTGGAGAATTCGGGTGAGGACATCGAGTGATAGGGAAGGAGACGAGGAAGTTCCTCCATTTATGTTCCCCACTGGTTTCTTTAAATGTCCCTCCAACCCTGTTCCACTCCCACCTTGTCCCTCACTGGGAATTGGTTTATTCCCTTCCTTTAGCCCCTCCCCTGGATATAAACCCAGACCACGAGGCCGGGCCAGGACTCGGCCAGAGCTGCCAAGGCAGATGTCCGAACAGGATGGGATAAAGGCCAGAATAAAGACCTTGGATTCGCCCTCTCATCGAGTCTGACCCCTTTCCTTCGCCTTAGACGAGGGGTCTCTCTCTCTTGATAAGGGGAAGAAGCCCCTTTGCCGCTCCCCGGGTTTTTAGGATTCGGGAATTTTCTCGAGCTAGCCTGGGGCAAAACAGAGCCAGCGACTCCAAAAGAGACAAAAGCGGCATGCGGCTGTAGATTTTTGGCTAACAAACCTTTAAAACCCCTCGTGACCTGTGGTCTTGGGACCACCGACGACCGCTGGTGCGTGCAGCCAGGACGTTCTCGCTCCTTGAGGCGATAAAATCGCGTTTTGAGACGTGTCTCTCTCTTAAAACCCCGACAAAACGGTGCCCTGCGCCAGGGTTGTCCCCATCCAACCTTCTTCAGCCTGACCACCCTGCCCCAGCAGGCCCCTTCCCAACTCCCGTACCCCCTGACATTCCAGGAACCTCCTGCTCCCGGACGGGGTCCCCCCGGAGCGGCAGTGGGCTCGGTTCTACGTCAAGATCTACCGCGCCGAGGGGCTGCCGCGGATGAACGCCAGCATCATGGCCAACGTCAAGAAGGCCCTCATCGGGGAGAACAAGGACCTGGTGGACCCCTACGTGCAGGTGGCCTTCGCGGGGCAGAAGGTGAGCGGGGAGGTGACACCGGCAGGACCGGGAGGTGGCCGTGGATGGTCCCGGTGTGCGTGGCTGTGATCAGGATACGCAAAGCAATCACACGAGAGACGAGAAATTTTGCAGGGCAGAGCTGTTCCTCTGAGAGAGCCAAGGCCGAGAACCCTCTGCCAGTTTATTTCTTACTTTTTATACATTTGTGGGTCTGGCTGTGGATTGGTTTCTGGAGTTATCACCTCCTAGCCAAATGGCCAGACCAACTGTCAGTTACAATTGTTTTCAGGTTAGAAATGTGCAAACAAAGGACAGAGAATGAAAAACAAAGGATTTGTTTATGTTCTCACATGTGTGAGAAAAAGGTAGAAACTGCTCTTAATATTGTACAGTAGCTAAAAGGTCTGACTCCATTTTATGAACAATCAAAAGGCTTTAAAAACTCAGAAAAACCAGGGTGACACATGGCGAGACAAAGGTTTGGGAAATCGAGCAGGGCTTTACGCTAAGCTTAAGAGCAGGCGCCGTATTTCGGAATGTGTTTTTAGGTCGTGCTTTGGAACGGATTTTAAAGCCACATTTAGTAAATGTCGAGCGCCGTGTCTGTCACCCTTGATGTATTTTAAGACAGCAAAAGCATCTAGAGCCCCTTGGTAATAACGACTAAAACACAACAAGATAACGAGGCTAAAAATAAAACAAAAAGGAGAATGCAGACCCTCAGCCAGCAGAAACTGATTTCTTACCTTTAAAAAAGTGCCAAAAGAGGCAAAAAGAGATGAAGGTAAAGAGTTCGCTGAAGAAGACTCAGTTTCCTTCATCCTCTAGGAACCACCACAATGAACTGAGCATGCCCAGAAGGGTGTGGAGTTAATTACCATACAAATAATTAATGGAGACAGAGAATAAATACGTAGGGAGCAGATTGTGCCATGCCATGCAAACATAAGACCTCAAGAAATAATAATAGAGTCAAGCTGTCTAATTTTCGTGCGTGCCTTTAGTAAAGTGATTCCCCACGCATCTCGACGTCGACTAAAACACGTACAACTCTAACAACAGTTATTAATTATTGAGTTATTTTCCGCCCTGTTTCAGTGGGACAGCGAGGCGGGAGCGGTGTCGCCTCCTTTTCGCTCTCCGGGATGGATTTGAGCCCTCTCCGGCTGAGAATTCCTTCCTTGGGAGAGGGCGGAATGGGTGGAAGGGAGCAGCTCAGGTGGCGAGGGATAATTCGGGAGGTCCGGCTTTTGTCTGATGTTCCGCCTCTTCTCGATTCCCAGGGAAAGACATCCGTACAAAAGAGCAGCTACGAGCCTCTCTGGAACGAGCAAATCATCTTCACGGAGATGTTCCCCCCGCTGTGCAAACGGATCAAGATCCAGATCCGGGACTCGGACAAGGTCAATGACGTGGCCATCGGGACCCATTTCATCGATCTGAGGAAGATCTCCAACGAAGGTGACAAAGGTAAAGTTGAGGCAGGGGCATTCCTCTGGCAGAGTTCCCAAAGTTTTCCAGCCTCCTTCCCACCCCTGGAATTCCTTGATGTCCTGAAACGTGAGAGATTCCTGGGCCAATACCCCAAAAACCAAGCTCCGACACAAACCTTCGGCCAATACCGGAAAGCAAAGTGACCCCAGAACAATTTGGCTCTTCCAAAAATTCCGTGGAGGGATGAGCATTTGTCAGGCTCCTGTCCTGGTTTGGAGACAAATTTGGGGGAAAACCCCTGTATAGGATCCCTCTGGGAAGCAAACCCAAGTGGCCTCTCCCTCCAACCAGTCCGGAAAAAAAAAAAACCTTAGTGGAGAAAAGTGTAAAAAACTATTTTACTAAACAAATAAAGTGCATACAAGTATAAAGAATGAATAATATGGAACAATAAAACCTCTCGTTCTGGAGTGAGATGGCAAATTGAGAAAGTCCTTGCCGTGGGTGGAGCTCAGCTCTCTCTCGGTCTCTCCTCAGTCCCAGTCCCTCCGGCGCTGCTGGAAAATGCCGAGCTCCAGGCCCCGGTGGGCCGCAGGTGCAGCCCCCAGTGCTCCCCTGGGTTTTCAGTCCAGAGCAGGTTTAAACAGTTCCAGGAAAAAGGAAAGAAAAAAAACCAGTCCAGGGAACTTCTCTGCCCTAGCTAGCTGAAACTAAAAGCAAAAAGATCTCTGTCCTGCAGTCTCTCCAAGCCTCTGCCGAACACCGTCCGGAGAAGAATGTGGAGGAGTCAGGCAGTTTTCTCAAAACAAACTCCGCGCTTCTCCTTGCTCTTAGAACCAGTCTTAAAAGCACAGGACTCAATATACAGCACAAACAGAACAGATGATTGGGGATACAAACATCATAAAGTTACCCTAGGACAGCTCCCTATTCCCACGCATGGGCAAAGATGGGAAACCAGACTGGAAAGGGAATAACGAGGGGTTCTCCTTCCCTGACCCTCAAAATGAGGAATTGCTGAAGATCTGCCCAGTTCCCATCACTGCCTTCCCTGAAAATTTCTCCCCCCAAAAAAGCACGGGAGGCTCTGGGGGGACCTCTGGGCTCCGCACAACTTCCTGAAAGGAAAGGGCAGCTCCGGGAGGCTGGGCTCTGTTCCCAGGAAACAGGGACAGGATGAGAGGGAACGGCCTCAAGCTGTGCCAGGCGAGCGTCGGCTTGGATCCTAGGAAAATTCCTTCCTGGAAATGGCTGTTCAACCCTGGCACGGGGTGGAGTTTCCATCCCTAGAGGGATTTAAAAGCCGTTTGGATGTGGCACTCGGGGACGTGGGCCTTGGCAGTGCTGGGATCTGATGGAAAAACTGCTGGAAAAATCTTCCGCAAATGCATAAGGCGGGAGATGGAGGTAAAAGACTGAAATCCTCCCACTCGCCCTGGCTGTGCCAGAGGAGGCTCAGCTTGGACAGCAGCAGGAATTTCCCCATGGAAAGGGTGATCAGGCTTTGGAACTGCTTGGAGTCCCCATCCCTGGAGGTGTCCAAGGAATTCCTGGAGGTGGCACTCAGTGCTCTGGGCTGGTGACAAGGTGGGGATCAGGCACAGGTTGGACTCGATGGGCTGGGAGGGCTTTTCCAACCTCACTGATCCTGGGCTTCTGTGCCTGTAACACTCCTGCAGGAGCAGGGAATTCTTTGGGTGTTGGAAAGATCCCTCTGGAGACAGGCTAAGCTAAACTGGGAAGGGAGGGACCAAATCCGTGCTCTGTAGGTGATGTGTGCCAGCCCTGCCTGGCAGGTGCTGAGGCTTCCCCTGAGGCTGGACAAATGCCAGAGGTGTCTGCTCCAGCACTTGTGACTTGTCACACTGGGGCAGGTGATGTCTGAGGTCCTGGCAGGCTGGAGGTCTCAATATCCAAACTCCAGGGCTTGTTTTGAGGCCGTGGAGCAGGATTTGTGTGTCCACATCCCAAGGGAAAAGCAATCCAGGCACTCTGCTCTGGTCGGGTGTTGAATGTCCTCTGGCAACCCCAGCGCTCTGTTTCTGTCAGGTGTGGGATGTCCACTGCCAAGAAAGCTGCAGCCAGGCTCTGCTATTTCTGTGTACAAACTTGCAGTTGGATGCCAGAGGTCAGGATCTTAGCAACTGTCTGCAGATGGCCTCGTGTCCATCTTTTCCGGGTGGTCTGGGAGCTCTTTTCCAACCCAGATGATCCTGGGATTCCCTGAAAACTGCCTCCATGGATGGCAGCACTTCCATGGGCACAGAGGAACATATCCCAGGCTGTGTCACCACACGTACACCGGGAAAAGCAATGCCAACTGCGAGCGCTAAGATTTTCCCTTTTCCCCTTTCCAATTTCCCTTTTCCCTTTCCCATTCCCTCTCCCCCTTTCCTTTTCCCTTTTCCTTTTCCCTTTTCCCTTTCCCTTTTCCCTTTCCCTTTTCCCTTTTCCCTTTCCCTTTCCCTTTTCCTTTTCCCTTTTCCTTTTCCCTTTTCCCTTTTCCTTTCCTTCCCTTTTCCTTTTCCCTTTTCCTTTTCCCTTTCCTTTTCCCTTTTCCTTTTCCCTTTTCCTTTTCCCTTTTCCTTTTCCCTTTCCCTTTTCCCTTTCCCCTTTCCCTTTCCCCTTTCCCTTTCCCCTTTCCCTTTCCCCTTTCCCTTTTCCCTTTCCCTTTTCCCTTTCCCTTTTCCCTTTCCCTTTTCCCTTTTCCCTTTCCCTTTTCCCTTTCCCTTTTCCCTTTCCCTTTTCCCTTTCCCTTTTCCCTTTCCCTTTCTTTCCCTTTCCCTTTTCCCTTTCCCTTTTCCCTCTTTCCCTCTTTCCCTCTTTCCCTCTTTCCCTCTTTCCCTCTTTCCCTCTTTCCCTCTTTCCCTCTTTCCCTCCTTCCCTCCTTCCCTCCTTCCCTCCTTCCCTCCTTCCCTCCTTCCCTCCTTCCTCCTTCCCTCTTCCCTCCTTCCCTCCTTCCCTCCTTCCCTCCTTCCCTCCTTCCCTTTTCCCTCTTCCTTTTCCTTTCCCATTTCCCCTTCCCCTTCCATTTTTTCCTTTTCCCTTTTCCCTCTTTCCCTTTTCCCTCTTTCCCTTTTCCCTCTTTCCCTTTTCCCTCTTTCCCTTTTCCCTCTTTCCCTTTTCCCTCTTTCCCTTTTCCCTCTTTCCCTTTTCCCTCTTTCCCTTTCCTCTTTCCCTTTCCCTTTTCCCTTCCCTTTTCCCTTTCCCTTTCCCTTCTTTTTCCCTTTTCCCTTTTCCCTTTTCCCTCTTTCCCTCTTTCCCTCTTTCCCTCTTTCCCTCTTTCCCTCTTTCCCTCTTTCCCTCTTTCCCTCTTTCCCTCTTTCCCTCTTTCCCTCTTTCCCTCTTTCCCTCTTTCCCTCTTTCCCTCTTTCCCTCTTTCCCTCTTTCCCTCTTTCCCTCTTTCCCTCTTTCCCTCTTTCCCTCTTTCCCTTTCCTTTCCCATTTCCCCTTCCCCTTCCCTTTTTTCCCCTTTCCCTCTTCCCTTTTCCCTTTTCCCATTTCCCTTTTCCACCCTTTTCCCACCCTTTCCCACCCTTTTCCCACCTGCCCGTTCCATCCATCCAGGTTTCCTGCCCACCTTCGGCCCCGCCTGGGTGAACATGTACGGCTCCACCCGGAACTACACCCTCATGGACGAGCACCAGGAGCTCAACGAGGGCCTGGGCGAGGGCGTCTCCTTCCGCGCCCGGCTGCTGCTGGGGCTGGCCGTGGAGATCCTGGACACCACCAACCCCGAGATCAACAGCTCCACCGAGGTGCAGGTGGAGCAGGCCACGGCCGTGGCTGACGTAAGTCCTCATCGCCCCCGCGGCCTCCCGGTTCTCGGGATCTGGGGAATGTTGGAGCGTTGCCTTCGGCCTCGTAAAACCGAGGGTTTCAAAGCGTCGTCCCGGGCGTTCTGCATCCCGCGGAGCGGGGGAGTCGGTCTCGCAGGATTCCAGGATCGTTCCAGTGCTCGGTTCCCTTAGGAGTGCCGGGGATGCCTGAGATTGTTTGTTGTTTTCCCAGAGAAGCTGCAGCTGATCCAATCCCTGGAAGTGTCTGGGCAGGGCTTGGAGCACCCTGGGATAGAGGAACGTTGTCCCTGCCCATGAAACCAGATGATTTTTAAAGTCCCTTCCCACCCAAACCATTCCAGGATTTCTATCATCTCCTGAGCTTAGGGATGTTTCTCCACGTGGGAAACGCGCGACTCACCCCCCCACAATTCCAGTTGTCCCACTCTTATCCTGGATTTCAATCAGAAACCAAAGGATCTCGTTTATTTCCCGGCCAGGGGGAAAAGAAACCTCCTGGAAAACAGACCCATTCCAATTCCGTGGGAGCATCCAGGCACCCGGATTTGTGCAGTTTGATCAATTCAGTGTCGGGGAACTCGGGCTTGCGTCCCTGAATGTCCCTGAGAGCAAGGGGTGATTGATCCCAGCACAGTTCAAGGTTATTTATGGGTTTGTTATCTTCTTTTTCTCCTGTTAGAGCCGGGATTAAATACTCCAGAGGCGCAGTTTTCGTGCTCGGGCTTTTATTTTTTAATTTAATTTTTAATTTTTTTTAAATTTTTTTGTTTGTTTGTTTAACTTTTAAATTAATTTTTTATCTTTATCCCGGTCTCGTAAACCATGAGTTCTACAGAACTTCAAGATAACAAACTAAAAATGGAGACCTCTCATCTCTCTCTCTCCAAGGCTTTTAAAGGATAAACTGTCCAATTACAGAATGACACCTAAATTATTTTCACTTTTAACCCAATAACCAACCACCCCTGGCCCGTGATGCGGATTTTTCTACCCAATTACAAAATCCCACCCAAACCCGTGGAGAAGAAGGTGAAAAAGAAGAACTTAGCCCTAAATCCTCCATCTTGTTTTATATATATTATTATATTCTAAACCCTTAAACTCTGAGTTTTGCACCCTGTGCTCTCACACACTTCCATCCCAACCCCACACCCACAATCCCAGCGCTGTCACTCAATTTTGGGATCCTTTTCCACGGCCTCAGGTCAAATGTTGTGTTTCCTCTCAAGAGTCAGCACCTATCAGCACAGAAAATCTAAAATCCTCAGTGCCCAGCGTTCCAACGTTTATCTTTAATTAAAAGATATCAAGAAGAAATCTTTAATTCAAGATAAACTCTCTACAACGAGCCGGGAGAAGGGAGACAAAGCCCTCCCGGTCCCTTTGGAATCGGCATCCCGAGGGATGGACCCGCCTCTCCCTCTGGCCCCGACCCTCAGCCCCTGGGATCTCTTTCTCCCGCAGAACTGCAGCGGGAAGATGGAGGAATTCTTCCTCTTCGGAGCCTTCCTGGAGGCCACCATGATCGACAGGAAGATTGGGGACAAACCCATCAACTTCGAGGTCACCATAGGTTGGTTGGGTTTGTTTTTTTTTTTTTCCGTGAAATACGGTAATTCCAGGAAATTCGGAAAATACGGTAATTCCTGGAAATATGGTAAATATGGGAAATACAGGAATTACAGGAAATATGGTAATTCGGGAATTCTAAGAAATACGGAAAATATGGGAAATACGGGAAATTTGGAAAATACGGTAATTCCGGGAAATACAGGAATTACGGGAAATATGGAATTCAGGAGTTCTGGGGGGTCGGGAATTACAAAAAATATGGGAAATTTGGGGAATACAGGAAATATGGGGAATTCGGGGAATTTGGGAAAGGAGTTCAGGGGGTGGAGCGTGGCGGTTGTGAAAAATCCGAACCCAAAGCTTGGGAGCGGGGTTTGTTCCCGATTTTCCATCCCAACCCCTGCCAGAGCAGGGATCGGGGAGCAGGGAACGGCTGCTCCGTGCGCGTGAGGGGATGTGGGGTCCCGCATCCCGTATTTTGTGGCCAGCGGGGCTGATCCCTCTCCCATCCCGACTTCGTGCTCTGGAGACGCCGGCTCCAGGATGGAATGTATTCCCAGGGATTGAGAGGGGACAGGAGCAGGGCACAGACGCCTCTCCCTAATTTCTGGCTCCTGGACGTGGTCCCAGGAAGCCAAACTCCAACGTTTCTCTGTGATTCCAGCAGGGAAAGCTTCTGCCAGCCCGAATTCAATCCCAGAGCTACATGGAATTACAATTCCATATTTTTTATTTTTATTTTTTTTTTCCCTTGAGGTAACTATGGCAACCAGGTGGATGGCTGCAGCAAACCCCTCCTGCGGAGGAAGAAGGAGGGAGGGGACGGGGACGAGGAGGAGTCGGAGCTGCTCCAGAACTCCAGTGAGGATGAAGGTGGTGAGGATGGAGAGATGGCTTCCGTTTCTTCATCCCAGCCCATGAAGCCCCTGGTTACGGACAGGTCAGTGTGTCCACCTGGATTTGT
This sequence comes from Progne subis subis, assembly GCA_022316685.1. Taxonomy (NCBI): domain Eukaryota; kingdom Metazoa; phylum Chordata; class Aves; order Passeriformes; family Hirundinidae; genus Progne; species Progne subis. The sequence goes on from JAKJHU010000556.1 coordinate 9,061, forward strand.
GTGGTCAGTGTGTCCACCTGGATTTGTGTGGTCAGTGTGTCCACCTGGATTTGTGTGGTCAGTGTCTCCACCTGGTCACAAACCTGTCACTGTGTCCACCTGGGCACAGGTCAGTGTGTCCACCTGGATTTGTGTGGTCAGTGTGTTCACCTGGGCACAGGTCAGTGTGTCCACCTGGATTTGTGTGGTCAGTGTATCCATCTGGATTTGTGTGGTCAGTGTGTCCACCTGGGCACTGGTCAGTGTGTCCACCTGGGGATGGACAGGTCAGTGTGTCCACCTGGATTTGTGTGGTCAGTGTGTCCACCTGGTCAGGGACAGGTCAGGGTGTCCACCTGGGCACAGAGTGGTCAGTGTGTTCACCTGGATTTGTGTGGTCAGTGTGTCCACCTGGTCAGGGACAGGTCAGTGTGTCCACCTGGGCACTGGTCAGTGTGTCCACCTGGGGATGGACAGGTCAGTGTGTCCACCTGGGCACTGGTCAGTGTATCCACCTGGATTTGTGTGGTCACTATGTCCACCTGGGCACTGGTCAGTGTGTCCACCTGGGGATGGACAGGTCAGTGTGTCCACCTGGATTTGTGTGGTCAGTGTGTCCACCTGGGCACAGAGTGGTCAGTGTGTCCACCTGGTCAGGGACAGGTCAGTGTGTCCACCTGGGGATGGACAGGTCAGTGTGTCCACCTGGATTTGTGCGGTCACTGTGTCCACCTGGGCACAGAGTGGTCAGTGTGTTCACCTGGGCACTGGTCAGTGTGTCCACCTGGGGATGGACAGGTCAGTGTGTCCACCTGGGCACTGGTCAGTGTGTCCACCTGGGGATGGACAGGTCAGTGTGTCCACCTGGATTTGTGTGGTCAGTGTGTCCACCTGGGCACAGAGTGGTCAGTGTGTCCACCTGGTCAGGGACAGGTCAGTGTGTCCACCTGGGGATGGACAGGTCAGTGTGTCCACCTGGATTTGTGTGGTCAGTGTGTCCACCTGGGCACAGAGTGGTCAGTGTGTTCACCTGGGCACTGGTCAGTGTGTCCATCTGGCCATGGAGAGGTCAGTGTGTCCACCTGGACACTGGGTCAGTGTGTCCATCTGGGCACTGGTCAGTGTGTCTGCCTGGTCACAAACCGGTCAGAGTGTCTACCTAGGCATGGACAGGTCAGTGTGTCCACCTGGATTTGTGTGGTCAGTGTGTCCACCTGGGCACTAGTCAGTGTGTCCACCTGGACATTGGGTCAGTTTGTCCATCTGGGCACTGGTCAGTGTGTCTGCCTGGTCACAAACTGGTCAGTTTGTCCATCTGGTCCTGGCCAGGTCAGTGTGTCCACCTGGGCACTGGGTCAGTGTGTCCATCTGGTCACAAACTGGTCACTCTGTCCACCTGGACACTGGTCAGTGTGTCCACTTGGACACTGGTCAGTGTGTCCATTTGGTCCTGGCCAGGCCAGTGTGTCCACCTGGTCAGGGACAGGTCAGTGTGTCCACCTGGGCACTGGTCAGTGTGTCCACTTGGATGCTGGTCAGTGTGTCCATCTGGTCACAAACTGGTCACTCTGTCCACCTGGGCACTGGTCAGTGTGTCCACTTGGACGCTGGTCAGTGTGTCCATCTGGTCACAAACTGGTCACTCTGTCCACCTGGGCACAGGTCAGTGTGTCCACTTGGACGCTGGTCAGTGTGTCCACCTGGTCACAAACTGGTCACTCTGTCCACCTGGGCACAGGTCAGTGTGTCCACTTGGACACTGGGTCACTGTGTCCACTTGGACGCTGGTCAGTGTGTCCATCTGGTCACAAACTGGTCACTCTGTGCACCTGGACACTGGTCAGTGTGTCCACTTGGACGCTGGTCAGTTTGTCCTCCTTGTGTGGAACTTGGGGACACGCGTCCGTGGCGGCCTCAGCAGCTTCGAGATCCCAGATGGAAAAACCGCTGGAAAAATTGGCAAATGCATCAGGCAGGAGACTGGGATAAACGGTCTGAAATCCTCAGCCAGGTGGGATGTGCCCCAGGAGGTCTGGGTTTGCATTCCAAGGTCTGGGATGAGAAAAATAACTGGATTTAAGATCAGGAGATTCACTTAAATTGGAATTTAAGCAAGTTTTAGCAGTAGATTTGTGTTAATTTAATTCACTGCCTGATTAAATCAATTGGGAAACGAATATCCAGTGAAGACAAGTGTCTCCCTGGAATTCCTTCCCTTGTTTCCATGATTTTTCCAGCACAGATAACTCTCCCTGGAATTCCTTCCCTTGTTTCCGTGATTATCCAGCACAATTAAGTCTCCCTGGAATTCCTTCCCTTCTTTCCATGATTTTCCAGCACAGATAAATCTCCCTGGAATTCCTTCCCTTGTTCCCATGAATATCCAGCATGGATAAATCTCCCAGGAATTCCTTCCCTTGTTCCCATGAATATCCAGCACCATTAAGTCTCCCTGGAATTCCTTCCTTTGTTTCCATGATTATCCAGCACAGATAAATCTCCCTGGAATTCCATCCTCTTCCTCAGCTCCTTGTCCAGCTGAATCCCAAGGGGAGATGACAACTCCCGTCGTCTGGGGGCCTCTCCCACCCTGTTTTTTCCAGCCTCTAGGAGCTGGGATCCTCCATCTCAACCACGGGGTTCTGCTAACATCTCCTGGTGGGAATACGCGGGACGAGCTGGAGCTGGATTTGTCTCCAGGTGATTCTGGCTGCGGCAGGATTCCCTTTTCCAGGTGGCTCATGGCCGGCGCTCCCAAAAACGCGGATCATCCTTCTTTTTAGCCGCTATTCCAAGGACAGCTCGGGCAGAGGGCTTGGAGCAGCCAGGATGGTTTCAGAATCCCGGGAAGTTTCAGAATCCCGGGATGGTTTGGGTGGGAAGGGATCCTAAAGACACATTCCAATGTCCCAGGTTGCTCCAAGCCCAATCCAACCCTGCCTTGAATGCTGCCAGGGATATAAGGCAGCTCCTGGGCACTGCACCCATCCATCCTGGATCTCTCCTTGGGAATGGCCTCGGGAGAAACGGAGCTGGATTTGTCTCCCGGTGATTCCGGCTGCAGCAGGATTCCCTTTTCCAGGTGGCTCATGGCCGGCGTTCCCAAAAACGCGGATCACCCTTCTTTTTAGCCGCTATTGCAGGGACAGCTCGGGCAGAGGGCTTGGAGCAGCCGGGATGGTTTCAGAATCCCGGGAAGTTTCAGAATCCCGGGATGGTTTGGGTGGGAAGGGATCCTAAAGACACATTCCAATCCCGGGATGGTTTCAGAATCCCGGGATGGTCTGGGTGGGAAGGGATCCTAAAGACACATTCCAATGTCCCAGGTTGCTCCAAGCCCAATCCAACCCTGCCTTGGATGCTGCCAGGGATATGAGGCAGCTCCTGGGCACTGCACCCATCCATCCTGGATCTCTCCTTGGGAATGGCCTCGGGAGAAACGGAGCCTCCGCTCTCCGGGATGCAGCTGGAGCCGCCTTGTGGGAAAAACCGCTTTTCCTCACCTGGAAAAGGGGCTCCTGGGAGGCGTTTTAAAGGATTTTATTCCATTTTCAGTCTCGTGTGATGGTGCAGATGTCACAACTCATGCCATCACAATGCTAGGAAAATTAATCCACGAACACCAGAGGGTGATGTTCAAAAGGGAGATGGAGGAGTCCTTTTACTTTATTCCAATAAAGGGAGAGGCCATGGGGCATTTCTCCTGGGGTCTCTCGGTTTTTCAGAGGACTCAGCCTCCTTTTTATCCCAATTTCCCGGCCGCATTTCCCTCTCTCTTTCCCCATTGGCTGAGGTACTTGAGAGGCGCAGACTTCCCAAAATTTCTAAGATTTCTTTTAATGTATAACCCCCTAATTTTTAATTTTTAAGGGTTTTTCCCCGTTGTTGCTTTCATCTTTCGACATTCAATTTCATTTACAGACAAACCTACAGTTTGTTTGTAATGGCAAATTTCTTCTCTTCCATTCATCATTCAATAGAATAATTTCTATTGTTTCTCTTGTCTCTCAGCGCTGGTTTTATCTACCAGCAGACCCAGGGCTTTTTTGTAAAGACAAATCTTGTCATTCCTCTCAACAACCGGAAGCCAAATCATTCCCTAATTACAATAACTTTATAAACATCTCTTGGCCTGTCAGCTTTTGCCACACAATGCTGCTAAATGCTTCTGAGCCAATAATTTATTAAAATACCCCACACGGATCCTGCTACGGCGCATCTTTCACAGCTCTGTTTCCCAGAAATACCTGGTCTGTTCGCAAGGCCGTCCTTTGAAACTTAATTCCCGTTCCATTTCCCAGTTTCCAGTTTTCCAACTCCCGTTCCCTCACCAATGTCCGTCCTATCCCGCGGCCTTTCAAAGTCAGCACGTTTTATCTCAGAGTTTGCACACAGACGCAAAATTCTGTGCGAGCGTTCTTCTCGGGTTTTACCCCGCGAGATTCAGGTGGTTTTGGACTCCTTTGCCTCCTGAAAAGCCCCGAGCCGGACGCAGGAACGAAACGGAGTTTTCAAATTCTGATTTCTTGAGGTTTCTTCCCTTTTTTATTATTTCTTACCTTACAATTCTTTCTGTGCCCAGCTAAGGTCTGTGCAGCTGTTGGAGTCCAGGGCATTCCTTTGGTTGCCCTGGAGGGTCAGAGACCTGGACAGAGGGGTCTGAGGACCCTGGCCCAGAGCCCAGAGGGACATTGGCTTTAATCCCAGTCCATGGGAAAGGCTTCCTGCACTGCGGGAATGGATTGCAGGCCACAGGACTGTGAAAGAGAGTAGTTTAGCTCATCACAGGGTGAGAAAACAGTAAATTTGGGTTTTTAGTATGGAAGTGAATGGGAGCAAGATGGAGGATTTGGGGCGTTGTCTCCTCCTTCTTCTTTCTTCTTCCCTCACTCCATTTTCCTGCAGTGACGGTGGCACAAAGTAGCTCAAAGAGATTGGGTCAAAGTAGGGATGAGCTTTTTAGTATAAGTGATAGGTTTTGGCAAATAATGATAAATAAAGAACACGCTAACAATTAGTATGAAAGATAACGACTGCCCAGCTCGGGAGGAGTCGAGGAGTCACCAGATGCCTGAGCAGCTGCAAACATCTTTTGTCGGGCACTGAGAAATTTGTAAGATAAGAAAAAAATAAACGAAGCGTGCAACCTTGAAAAAATCAGAACCTGAAGACTCTCTCTTTCTTGAGTTTGGCTCAGAGGTTTGCAGAGGGCAAAAGACTCTAAAACCACCCGAATGCCAGGGAAAGCCCTCGACATGCAGCTGCTCGGGCATCTGACGAGTGCCCCTGCACTGGGAGGTCACTGCCTCTTGTACTAATTGTTACCTGTTCTTTATTTATAGTTATTTGCCAACACCTACTACCTGTACTAAACAGGTCATCTCTGCTCTGACCCAGTCTCCTTAAATTACTTTATGCCACCGTCACTGCAGAAAATGCAGTGAAGGAAGAAGAAAGAAGAAGCAAGAGACAATGCCCAAAGTCCTCCATCTTGCTCCCATTCACTTCCGTACTAAAGAACCCAAAACTACCATTTTTCACCCTGTGAGAAGCTAAACTACTATCTTTCACATTCCTGTGGCCTGTAATTCATCTCTCAGTGCAGGAAGCCTTTCCCATGGACTGGGATCAAAGCCAATGTCTTCCTGGGCTCTGTGCCAGGGTCTCAGACTTCTCTGCCCAGGTCTCTGACCTTCCAAAGGAATGTCCTGGACTCCAACACCTTCCATCCGGCTTTGAGAATTCCCTACTCTCCTACTCTAGGGACAAATTTGGGAGAAAACCCTTGAATAAGACCCCTCCAGGAAGCAAACCCAAGTGGCTCCTCCCTCCAACCGGTCCAGTAAAAAACTTCTTAGGAGAAAAGGGGAAAAACTATTTCTTTAACAAACGAATTGCATACAAGTATAAAGTATGAACAACATGAAACAATAAAGCCTCTCGTTCTGGAGTGAGATGGCAAATTGAGAAAGTTCCTTGCCTGTGGGTGGAGCTCGGCTCTCTCTCGGTCTCTCATCAGTCCCAGTCCGTCCGGCGCTGCTGGAAAATGCCGAGCTCCAGGCCCCGGTGGGCCGCAGGTGCAGCCCCCAGTGCTCCCCTGGGTTTTCTGTCCAGGGCAGGTTTAAACAGTCCCAATAAAAAAGGAAAAAAACAGTCCAGAGAACTTCTCTGCCCTAGCTGGGTAAAATTAACTAAAAGCAAAGAGATCTCTGTCCTGCAGTGTCTCCAAGCCTCCCAAACACCCCATCCAGAGTCAGGCAGTTCTCTCAAAACAAACTCTGTCCTTCTCTTTGCTCTTAGAGCCAGTCTTAAAGGCACAGAACTTAACACACGGCACAAACAGAGCAGACGATTGGCTCTCTCTCAGTTTTTATCAGTCCCAGTTCCTCCGGCATTGCTGGAAAATGCCGAGCTCCAGGCCCCGGTGCAGCCCCCAGTGCTCCCCTGGGTTTTTTCAGTCCAGAGCAGGTTTAAACAGTTCCAAGAAAAAAGGTAAAAAAACAGTCCAGGGAACTTCTCTGCCTTAGCTGGGGAAAATTAACTAAAAGCAAAGAGATCTCTGTCCTGCAGTGTCTCCAAGCCTCCCAAACACCCCATCCAGAGTCAGGCAGTTCTCTCAAAACAAACTCCGTGCTTATCCTTGCTCTGAGAACCAGTTTTAAAGGCACAGAACTAAATATACAGCACAAACAGAGCAGACGATTGGCTCTCTCTCAGTTTTTATCAGTCCCAGTCCCTCCGGCGCTGCTGGAAAATGCCGAGCTCCAGGCCCCGGTGGGCCGCAGGTGCAGCCCCCAGTGCTCCCCTGGGTTTTCAGTCCAGAGCAAGTTTAAACAGTTCCAAGAAAAAAAGGTAAAAACCAGTCCAGGGAACTTCTCTGCCTTAGCTAGCTGAAAACAACTAAAAAGCAAAGAGATCTCTGTCCTGCAGTGTCTCCAAGCCTCAGCTGAACACCCAGCCCTGAGAAGAATGTGCAGTCAGCAGTTCTCTCAAAACAAACTCCGTGCTTCTCCTCGCTCTTAGAGCCAGTTTTAAAGGCACAGAACTCAACATAGAGCACAAACAGAACAGAGAATTGGGGATACAAACCTCATAAAGTCACCCCAGGACACACACAAATCCACTTCCCGAGCTCCCGAATCCCCGTTCCCACCACGGCACTGGGACAGGGGTGGGTCGGGGGGCTGTTCCCGGCCAGGATTGTCACCCCCATGGCGCGTTCTCTCCCGCAGGAATTACTTCCACCTGCCCTACCTGGAGAAGAAGCCCTGCATCTACATCCGGAGCTGGTGGCAGGACCAGCGGCGCCGGCTCTACAACGCCAACATCATGGACAAGATCGCGGATAAACTGGTCAGGGGTGGACGGGGACGGACGGGGAGGGATGGGAGGGACCCCGCTCCAAAGCCGGGGCGGTGCGCCGGAAAAGGGGAGAATTCTCGGTGAGGAATCACCGAATTCCAGCGGATCCTTGAGGATCCTGTGGGTCAGGCCCTGATGTTCCCACAAAACAAGGAACGAGGGTGGGGAGGCGTTGTCACATAGGCTGGAGGGGTGAAGCGCTCGTGTGGCAAAGCCAGGGGAGGGAAAATTCCAGGGAATCCTTGGAGCCCCTTCCAGAGCCTAAAGGAGCTCCAGGAAAGCTGGAGAGGGAACTGGGACAAGCCTGGAAGGGCAGGAGAAGGAGGAATGGGTACAAACTGGAAAAGGGCAGGATATTGGGATGGAATTCTTCCCCATGAGGGTGGGGAAGGCCCTGCACAGGATCCAAGAGATGGGGTTTGGAGCAACTTGGGATAGCGGGAGGTGCCCCTGCCCGAGGCGGTGGAGCTGGAATTCAGCGATTCCCACCCAAACCATTCCGTGATTTTACGATTAAGCCCCGGTACATTCCCAAGGAGCCTTCAGGAGAGCTCCACACCGGCAGGGTCAGAGCAGGATCTGGGAATTGTCCCCCCACAAAGAAGGTTTGGATCTTGGCCAGCCCGTTCCTTGAGGACACCGGAGCCATTCCCAGAGCCGGGTCCCCAGAGGTGTTCCAGGGCAGGAGCTGGGGGTTTCCCTGGGCGTGGGGTTGGATCAGGGGGTCCCCCAGGCCCCCCCAAAGCCCTCACGCCGTCCCCATCGGCAGGAGGAGGGGCTCAACGACGTGCAGGAGATGATCAAGACGGAGAAGCCGCACCCGGAGCGCCGGCTCCGGGGTGTCCTGGAGGAGCTGAGCAGCGGCTGCCTGTGAGTGTCCTGTGCCATTCCCCGCTTTCCCAGGCCGGGAATGTCGCCTCACCTTGTCCTCGGGATGATGGGACAACATTCCACGACGTCGGCACGGTGCCGGATGTTTTGCCTCCGGCTGGGGCGTGGCGCTTCCAAACACCCCAAAGCGGGGGTGAGGACCTCAATCCTGTGGCCTGCGCTGGCCTGGTGGCACCTGGTGGCACCTGGTGGCACCTACTGTCCCTCCCTGACTCTGAGGAGCCCGCGGTGTCAACCGGCCTCTGGTCCACAGGGGGTTTTTTTGGGAAATTGGAGGGAATGAGAGCGTTTCCCTTCAGGGATGTGGCTAGGCTGACACAGACCTCCCTAGGACGGTGTCTGGAATTCCCAGGAAATTATCCTGCCGGGGTGTCCCAGTTTAGGGCAAATTTGGGAGGAAAACTCCAAATGGGGTCCCTCCAGGATAGCAAATTCAAGTGGCCCCTTCCCTAGCCGGTCCGGGAAAAAAAATTCCTTAGGGAAAAAAGGAAAAAAACCTTTATTCAACCAGCAAAGTGCCCACAAGCACAAAAACAAGGAATGGACACCAAAAACCAGAACCTCTCGCTGTCCTGAAGAGAGACGGCAAAATTGAGGTTGTCCCTGCTGTGGGGTGTAGCCCAATCTCTTATCAGTCTCTTATCAAACTGGAAAATCACATCCCAGGCCTCGATGGGCTGCAGGCGTGAGCTCCGGGTGTTTCCATGGGTTTTTCAGTCCGGAGCAGGTTTAAACATCTCCAAGAAAGAGGTAAAAATAAAAACAGTCCAGGGAGGTTCTGTGCCTCAGCTGGCTAAAATCCAGCTAAAAGCACAGGAGATCCCTGTCCCGCTGTCCGTCCGTGCACAGTCAGGGAGCAGGATGTGCAGGAGTCGGAGAAGTTTCTGGAAAAAAAAACCCCGCGCTGCTTCTCCTTTCCCCCTGCTACCGCTCCCAGAACCAGTCTCAGAGGTGTAGAGCTCCACATCCGGCGTAATCGGAGAGGAAAATTTGGGGATACGAGCGTCACAAAGTCACCCCGGGGCACGGGCTTCTTCCCGCAGGCGCTTCCTGAGCTTGGCCGACAAGGAGCAGCACCACTCGTCCCGCACGAGGCTGGACCGGGAGAGGCTCAAATCCTGCATGCGGGAGCTGGTGAGTGGGATCCGGTCCCCGAAGTGGCTCCGGGAGATCGGGAGAAGGGCTTCGGATGAGGCCCGGAGGGGCAGGACACAGGGAACGGCTTCCCGCTGCTACAGGGAAAGGACGGACGGGATATTGGGAAGGAGTTCATCCCTGTGAGGGTGGCGAGGCCGTGGCGTGGGGTGTTCAGGGAAGCTTTGGGAAGAGTGGAGGAGGATTCCTGAGCAGGGGCTGGGATTTGGTCCATGGATACTCTGATTTCCGGGACTGGGATTTGTCCATGGATACTCTGATTTCCGGGACTGGGATTTGTCCATGGATACTCTGGTTTCCAGGGTTGGGATTTGATCCATGGAGATGCCGGTTTCTGGGGCTGGGATTTGATCCATGGATACTCTGGTTTCCAGGGCTGGGATTTGGTCCATGGATACTCTGGTTTCCGGGACTGGGATTTGATCCATGGATACGTTGGTTTCCAGGGTTGGGATTTGGTCCATGGACACACCGCTTTCCAGGGCTGGGATTTGATCCATGGATACTCTGGTTTCCAGAGCTGGGATTTGGTCCATGGATACTCTGATTTACGGGACTGGGATTTGTCCATGGTTACTCTGGTTTCCGGGGCTGGGATTTGATCCATGGATACTCTGGTTTCCGGGGCTGGGATTTGATCCATGGACATGTTGGTTTCCAGGGTTGGGATTTGATCCATGGAGATGCCGGTTTCTGGGGCTGGGATTTGATCCATGGATACTCTGGTTTCCAGAGCTGGGATTTGGTCCATGGATACTCTGATTTACGGGACTGGGATTTGTCCATGGTTACTCTGGTTTCCGGGGCTGGGATTTGGTCCATGGACATGCCAGTTTCCAGAGCTGGGATTTGTTCCATGGATACTCTGGTTTCCAGGGCTGGGATTTGGTCCATGGACACACCGCTTTCCAGGGCTGGGATTTGATCCATGGATACTCTGGTTTCCAGGGCTGGGATTTGTCCATGGTTACTCTGGTTTCCAGGGCTGGGATTTGGTCCATGGACACGCCGGGTTCTGGGCTGGGATTTGGTCCATGGATGCTCTGATTTCTAGGACTGGGATTTGTCCATGGATACTCTGGTTTCCAGGGCTGGGATTTGGTCCATGGAGACGCCGGGTTCCAGGGCAGGGATTTGGTCCATGGATGCTCTGATTTCTAGGACTGGGATTTGTCCATGGATACTCTGGTTTCCAGGGCTGGGATTTGATCCATGGATACTCTGGTTTCCAGGGCTGGGATTTGTCCATGGACACACCACTTTCCAGGGCTGGGATTTGATCCATGGACACGCCGGTTTCTAGGGCTGGGATTTGGTCTATGGATACTCTGGTTTCCGGAGCTGGGATTTGGTCTGTGGACACGCCGTTTTCCAGCCCCAGTGTGTCGAGGGTTTGGGGTTTAATTCCGAGCAGAGGAGCCCAAAGCCCGTTTGGGTCTCACCCAAATCCTGGGAATCACTTGGATCCTGCTGCCGTCCCTCCACCAGACTCCAGGAAGAAATTTGGGAACGAGGAGCTGGAAAGGGGAATTTTGGGTCCTTCACAGAGCAGAGCTGCTCCAGGGACAGAGGTTTTGGGGTGATTTTGGGAACCTCACAGAGCAGAACTACTCCAGGAACAGAGGTTTCATGGTGATTGATGTTTTGGGGTGATTTTGGGAACCCCACAGAGCAGAGTTTCTCCAAGGACAGAGATTTTGGGGTGATTGAGGTTTTGGGGTGATTTCGGGAACCCCACAGAGCAGAGCTGCTCCAGGGACAGAGGTTTGGGATAATTTTTGGAACCCCAGAGCAGAGCTGCTCTAGAGTCAGAAATGTTGGAGTGATCGAGGTTTTGGGGTGATTTTGAGAACCCCGCAGAGCAGAGCTGCTCCAGGGACAGAGGTTTTGGGGTGATTGAGGTTTTGGGGTGATTTCAGGAACCCCACAGAGCAGAGCCGCTCCAGGGACAGAGGTTTGGGATAATTTTGGGAACCACAGAGCAGAGCTGCTCTAGAGTCAGAAATTTTGGAGTGATTGAGGTTTTGGGGTGATTTTGGGAACCCCACAAAGCAGAGCTGCTCCAGTGACAGAGGTTTTGGGGTGATTGAGGTTTTGGGGTGATTTTAGGAGCCCCATAGAGCAGAGCTGCTCCAGGGACAGAGGTTTTGGGGTGATTGAGGTTTTGGGGTGATTTCAGGAACCCAGTAGAGCAGAGCTGTACCAAGGACAGAGATTTTGGGGTTATTGATGTTTTGGGGGTGATTTTGGGAACCCCACAGAGCAGAGCCACTCCAGGGGCAGAGGTTTGGGGTGATTGAGGTTTTGGGCTGATTTTAGGAACCCCACAGAGCAGAGCTGCTCTGGAGTCAGAGATTTCGGGGTGATTGAGGTTTTGGGATGATTTTGGGAACCCAGCAGAGCAGAGCTGCTCCAAGGACAGAGATTTTGGGGTGGTTGATGTTTTGGGGTGATTTTAGGAACCCCACCAAGCAGAGCTGCTCCAGGGACAGAGGTTTGGGGGTGGTGGCCCCGCTCCTTTCCAAGGAGAGATGGACAAGGAGCTGGTGGCTTCTCCAGCTGTCACGGCCAAGGACACAGATTTCAGTGGCTGCATCCTCAAGAGCCAGGAACTGTGAAATTCCGGACGTTCCTGTGGAAGCTCCAAGGGCCAGGAGCTGGTGACACCCCAAAATTCCCCAAGCTGAGGTGATTCCTTCATGGTGTCACCTTGTCCTGGGCTGTCTCTGTCCTCTCAGGGGCTCTCCCGTGCCAGGGTCAGCAAACAGGGGTCCACACTGACATGGTCTGGAGGTGTCCATGCTGCCGTGGTGTGGAGGTGTCCATGCTGATGTGGTGTGGAGGTGTCCACACTGATGTGGTCTGGAGGTGTCCACACTGATGTGGTCTGGAGGTGTCCATGCTGCCGTGGTCTGGAGGTGTCCACGCTGACGTGGTCAGGAGGTGTCCGTGCTGATGTGGTGTGGAGGTGTCCGTGCTGATGTGGTGTGGAGGTGTCCATGCTGACGTGGTGTGGAGGTGTCCACGCTGATGTGGTCAGGAGGTGTCCATGCTGACATGGTTTGGAGGTGTCCACACTGATGTGGTCTGGAGGTGTCCACGCTGATGTGGTCTGGAGGTGTCCACCCTGATGTGGTGTGGAGGTGTCCATGCTGATGTGGTCTGGAGGTGTCCACACTGATGTGGTCTGGAGGTGTCCACCCTGATGTGGTGTGGAGGTGTCCATGCTGATGTGGTGTGGAGGTGTCCACAATGATGTGGTCTGGGTGTCCATGCTGACGTGGTGTGGAGGTGTCCACCCTGATGTGGTCTGGAGGTGTCCACCCTGATGTGGTCTGGAGGTGTCCACGCTGATGTGGTCTGGAGGTGTCCATGCTGACATGGTGTGGAGGTGTCCACACTGACGTGGTCTGGAGGTGTCCACACTGATGTGGTCTGGAGGTGTCCACGCTGATGTGGTGTGGAGGTGTCCGTGCTGATGTGGTGTGGAGGTGTCCACGCTGATGTAGTCTGGAGGTGTCCACCCTGATGTGGTCTGGAGGTGTCCACGCTGATGTGGTCTGGAGGTGTCCACACTGATGCGGTCTGGAGGTGTCCACGCTGATGTGGTCTGGAGGTGTCCACACTGATGTGGTGTGGAGGTGTCCACCGTGACATGGTCTGGAGGTGTCCACGCTGACATGGTTTGGAGGTGTCCACGCTGACATGGTTTGGAGGTGTCCACACTGATGTGGTCTGGAGGTGTCCACACTGATGTGGTCTGGAGGTGTCCACACTGATGTGATCTGGAGGTGTCCACACTGATGTGGTCTGGAGGTGTCCATGCTGACATGGTCTGGAGGTGTCCACGCTGACATGGTTTGGAGGTGTCCACGCTGATATGGTCTGGAGGTGTCCACAATGACGTGGTGTGGAGGTGTCCACACTGATGTGGTCTGGAGGTGTCCACCCTGATGTGGTGTGGAGGTGTCCACACTGATGTGGTCTGGAGGTGTCCACGCTGATGTGGTCAGGAGGTGTCCACACTGATGTGGACTGGAGGTGTCCACACTGACATGGTGTGGAGGTGTCCATGCTGACGTGGTGTGGAGGTGTCCATGCTGATGTGGTCTGGAGGTGTCCGTGCTGACATGGTCTGGAGGTGTCCACACTGACATGGTCTGGAGGTGTCCACACTGATGTGGTGTGGAGGTGTCCACGCTGATGTGGTCAGGAGGTGTCCACGCTGATGTAGTCTGGAGGTGTCCGTGCTGATGTGGTCTGGAGGTGTCCATGCTGATGTGGTCTGGAGGTGTCCACCATGACGTGGTCTGGAGGTGTCCATGCTGACACGGTGTGGAGGTGTCCACCGTGACGTGGTGTGGAGGTGTCCACGCTGACATGGTTTGGAGGTGTCCACGCTGACATGGTTTGGAGGTGTCCACACTGATGTGGTCTGGAGGTGTCCACACCTGATGTGGTCTGGAGGTTGTCCACACTGATGTGGTCTGGAGGTGTCCATGCTGACATGGTTTGGATGTGTCCACCCTGACGTGGTGGCACCTTTCCTTGGTCCGAGCTGTGTCCGGATGTCCGGGCTGTCTCCACAGGAGAACATGGCCCAGCAGGCCACGACCCTGCGCTCCCAGGTCAAGAGGAACACCACGAAGGACAAGCTGAAGCTGGTGCAGAACTTCCTGCAGAAACTGCGGTTCCTGGCGGATGAGGTGAGTCCCTCATGGGCAGAGGTGGCTCTGGCTGGGGCAGCTTGTGGAGATGGAGAGCTGGGATGGATGGATGGATGGGATGGGATGGGATGGGATGGGATGGGATGGGATGGGATGGGATGGGATGGGATGGGATGGGATGGGATGGGATGGGATGGGATGGGATGGGATGGGACGGATGGGTGGATCCATGGATGGATGAATGGGATGGATAGGATGGATAGATGAATGGATGAATGGATCCATGGATCCATTGAAGCATGGATGGAATGGATGGATTGATGGAGGGATGGATGGGATGGATGGACAGATGGATGGAGGGATGGATGGATCCATGGATAGATGGATGGATGGATGGTTGGTTCACTGGATGGAGGGATGGGGTGGGATGGGATGGGATGGATGGGACTGATGGATTGATGGGATGTATGGATGATGGATGTATGGATGATGTATGGATGGAATGGAGGGATGGAAGGGGTGGATGAAGAAATAGGATGGATGGGTGGGATTCATGGATGGGGATGGATGGGATGGATAGATGAATGGATCCATGGATCCATTGAACCATGGATGGAATGGATAGATTGATGGAGGGATGGATGGGATGGATGGACAGATGGATGGAGGGATGGATGGATCCATGGATGGATGGATGGATGGTTGGTTCCATGGATGGAGGGATGGGATGGATGGGACTGATGGATGGATGGGATGTATGGATGATGGATGTATGGATGATGTATGGATGGAATGGAGGGATGGAAGGGGTGGATGAAGAAATAGGATGGATGGGTGGGATTCATGGATGGATGGATGGGATGGATGGATGGATGGATGGATTGATGGAGCAATCCATGGATGGATGGGATGGATGGATGGATGGACGGATGGACGGGATGGATGGATGGACAGATGGATTGATGGAGGGATCCATGAATGGATGAATGGGATGGAAGGGATGGATCGATGGAGGGATTGATGGAGGGATTGATGGAGGGATCCACGGATGGATGGGATGGATGGATGGATGGACAGATGGATGGATCCATGGATGGATGCATGGATGGAGGGGTGGATGGTTGGGTCCATGGATGGATGGATGGGCTGGGGTGGGATGGGATGGAATGGGATGGATGGGACTGATGGATGGATGGGATATATGGGCGGATGGATGGATGGATGGAATGGAGGGATGGAAGGGGTGGATGAAGAAATAGGATGGATGTAAGGAATGGAGGGATGGATGGATGGATGGATGGATGGAAGGAATGGAGGGATGGAAGGAATGGATGGAGAAATAGGTTGGATGGAGAAATAGATGGATGGATGGGATGGAGGGATGAATGGATGGGTAGAGACCTCCAAGGTCAGGAGAGATCCTTCTGCAAGGAACCATTCCAAGTCCATGAGCTGCCCCATGATCCCTGCGCACTCCTGGCTGGGAATGAGCCGATGTAAAAGAAATTTAGGAGTTTCCCAGGCAGGGACAGAGCTGGATCCACCTGCAGCAGAGCTGGAGATGTTTCAGCCAGTCCCAGCCATGGAGGGATCCTGTGGATCCCTGGGAAATCAGGAATTGGAAGGTGTTACATCAAATCCCAGCCTGGCTTGGGTAGGAAGGGATTTGAAATCCCATCCAGTTCCAACCCTGGTGCCTTCCACTATCCCAGGGTGCTCCAAGCCTCATTCAGCCTGGTCTGGGACACTGCCCGGGATCCAAGGGGCAGCCACAGCTTCTCTGGGAATTCCATCCCGGCCCTTCTGCACCCTCCCAGGCAGGAATTCCTGTCCAATATCCCATCCATCCCTGCCCTCTGGCAGTGGAAAGCAGTTCCCAGTGTCCTGTCCCTCCATCCCTTGTCTCCAGTTCCTCTCCAGCTCTCCTGGAACCGCTTCAGGCTCCGGAATGATTCCCTGACATTTTTCCAATTCAGGACTGGCTCAGAGGGGGTTCTTGGCACTCCCTGTTCCACCACCTGCTTCCATTTCCCATGGAAGGCTCCCAGCTCCATCCCTGGTTGCAGCCAGGCCTTCCCTGGCCCTGACCCAATCCAGATTTGAGGAATGATGGGCCCTGTCTGGACTGGGAACCTCTTCCCTAGAAAGGGAGGAAGGAATTGCCGCTCTCCTCCCCAAGGCCACTGAAGGAGGAGGGAAGGGAAAACCTCCGCTCTTCTACGCCCAAATTTATATATTTTTTAAACTTTAACCGACATAAATCCCACTTTTTTTCCTGACGGGCTTAGCTCTGTGTGGCTTTTTTTGGAGCGGGAATCTCCAAACAATTCCAGTTCCCCCGCAGTGTGACAAGAGGCACATCCATCTGTCACTGATCCGCTCGTACAAGCCGGGGTCGTGATGGTTCGTTTACTGACCTCAGAGTGCGAAACACAACACAGTGGGGATTTCAGCATTAAAACAAATGCACCTTTTATTGATTGACCATAGCAAATGCGATAGAGGGATTAAGAGTGAGAGAGAGAGAGACAGAGAAAGAGAGAGAGGAAAGGGGGGGGATATATCTACCAAATGTGGAGATGGAAGTCCTCGTGGTCCAGTCGATGGGTCCGCCTGTCATGTCAGGGAGAGTCTCTCAAAATCTCTGGTTAACTCAGGGGTTTTTATTGTAGTCCTTCATCGCGGGGGGAACAGGAAAGTCTATTGAAGCCACCGAGGGGGAACAGGTAGTCCATGTTCTCAGCAGTAAGCAAGAGCCATTGTCTTCTTGGTCCAAGGATCACACCTCCAGCCAAACATCTTGCTTTGGTTAAGACAGCCCCAGCCCCCTGTATTGGGGTTGTCAGGGTCTCATGTCTCAGTCCTTGAGAGGGGCTTCATATAGGGGTCTCAATCTCAGTCCTTGGAGGGGGCTTTGATCTCTAGTCTGTCACGGTGGTTGTGGAGCAGATGAGGGATCTTCCGTGGGGGACCACCAAAGTTACCCCAGAAAGTCCACTTGGCCAAGAGGTGGGGAAATTCCTAGGCTGTTGTCATGAAGTAGGGGCAGTGAAGCAGGTACAAATGTCAGGAACAGATTTGCCATTACACTGCTCAAAGCCAGTGTACCGTGGCGTGGTGACACAGGAAAATGCGCCTGTGGATGATTGGCAAACATCCACCTCGAGCAGGCCAGAACTGCAGTGGGGTCCTCGGGGTCCTTGTGATGATCGTGAGGCAAATGAGGGGAACTTCAGACAGACTCTTACACCATCTTCCGTGGAATCTGTTGGATTTGCCCCCTGGGTGCCTCAGCGGTGGGAGCTGGGGCGCTGACAGGGCTCTCCTGCGGCATTCCCAGCCCCAGCACACGATTCCCGACGTTTTCATCTGGATGATGAGCAACAACAAGCGTGTCGCCTACGCCCGCGTCCCTTCCAAGGACATCCTGTACTCCATCGTGGACGAGGAGATGGGCAAGGACTGCGCCAAAGTGAAGACGGTTTTCCTCAAGGTGAGGATCCCTCTGTCCCCTGGGGCGGGGTGGGGGAGATGAGGATGAGAGTTTCGTATCCATTTTTTTCTGGGGTTTGAACACCGGAAAAATAGGATCCGTGCTCTGCTGGAAGGGGTGGGAATCTACTCCTAGGGAGGGTGAAGCACTGACCTCACCCAGTCCGGTAAGTTGGAAACATTTGATCCATCTGGAAATCCAGGGAATTTCTGGCGCAGGAAAAGGAAACAACAGTGGGAAGAGGAAAATGCGTGAGGCAGAGCAGCGCTGTGATCCCAAAGCCTTGGCTTTAAGGAATAATGCCCCAAAGAGCTTGGGCGCTCCAAGAGGGGCTCTGTCCGTATTCCCAATATCCGCGTGAACTCTTCCATTCCTTGTGCTCAGCTCCCTGGGAAGAGGGGCTTCGGCCCTGCTGGCTGGACAGTCCAGGCCAAGATGGAGATCTACCTGTGGCTGGGCCTCAACAAGCAGCGCAAGGATTTCCTGAGCGGCCTCCCCTGTGGCTTCGAGGAGAAGAAAGTCCCCCGAGCCCAAAACCTTCCCTCCTTCCCACCCATCAGCCTCCTGTACACCAGTAAGGAGTTTTCCGTGGATACTTTGGGAAGGGTGACCTGGGTCAGAGGCTAGACAGAGCTAAGAGAATGAAGTAGAATGTTTATTGAAAGGCTTTTAGGATCCACCTTGGGCAGGGCAAGAACCTGGGCAGGGCTGCACCCAAGGTGGAACCAAAATTGACCCAAAATGGACCCAAAATGGTCACAAAATGGGCACAAAATTGGCACAAAATGGACATAAAATGGGCACAAAATGGACATAAAGTGAGCACAAAATAGACCCAAAATGGGCACAAAATGGTCACAAAATGGTCACAAAATGGACCCCAAATGGTCACAAAATGGACCCCAAATGGTCACAAAATGGACCCAAAATGGGCACAAAATGGTCACAAAATTGGCAAACAGTCACGAGATCTTACATTTTTACAAGTTTTGGTCCATTTGAATGTTGGGGTTTAATTGTCCAATTCCAGCTCCAGGTTGTGAGATCCCACCCTTGTTTTCTCCCTTCAGCCCACCGTTGTTGCTGCTTTTGGGCTTGAGAACTTTTAACAGCTGTCCTCAGTCTTGAGCAGGAAAAGGATTTGTTTTGTGTCCCAAATCTGTGCAGAGAGCTGAGTGAGAACGAGTGTGAGCTCAGAGCTGCACCCCTGGGCAGCACAGAACGTGAAAAACATCAAAAATAAAACTTGAGGCATCATTTTCCCCACTTAAGGCATCACCATGGGATGGGGCATGGAAAGGGCAGGAGAGAGCCTGGCTGGACATCCCCTCACCCAAGGGCTTCCAAGAGTTAAGGGGGAGATTGTCCGGTTGTCCCAGGACAGTTGGGAGGTGGGAATTGTGTCCCCTCATCCCAATCCTATTCAGAGTTGTGCACACAACAAGCAGGATTCCACGGAAATCCGTGTCCACTCAGGATTCGCGCTTTGGGTTGAGATCCTTCACCCATGAGCAAAACCCGGCTCCCGAGGCGCCCCTTGGGCTGACTCCCAGAGGTCATCCCGAGAAATCCCATCCCATTCCCTCTGTCTTCCAGAGAAACAGGTGTTCCAGCTGCGAGCCCACATGTACCAGGCCAGGAGTTTGTTCGCAGCCGACAGCAGCGGCCTCTCGGATCCCTTCGCGCGCGTCTTCTTCATCTCCCAGAGCCAGTGCACCGAGGTGAACATTCCCGGGATGCGGGGATGGAGGGAGGGATGACTCCGCAGTTTCCGCGCTGCTCCCGTGGCATGGATCCCGTGAACAAGGATTGGGCCGATCCGGGGCTCCTGCGGTGGGAGAGAAGCTCTGGGATTGGGCGTTGGCCGTTTCCAGGAGATCTCTCCCCAGGAGCCCATTCCCAATTTATGTCCCACATCCCGGTGGCTGCGATTTCCCATTATTCTCCATGATTCCCTGTGTTTCCTTGTGATTCCCTGTGATTCCCTGTGTTTCCTTGTGATTCCTTGTGATTCCTTGAGATTCCCTATGATTCCTTGTGATTCCCTGTGTTTCCTTGCGATTCCTTGTGATTCCTTGAGATTCCCTGTGATTCCTTGTGATTCCCTGTGATTCCCTGTGATTCCCTGTGATTCCCTATGATTCTTTGTGATTCCCTGTGATTCCCTGTGTTTCCTTGTGATTCCCTGCGATTCCCTATGATTCCCTGTGATTCCTTGTGATTCCCTGTGTTTCCTTGTGATTCCCTGTGATTCCCTGTGATTCCCTGTGATTCCTTGAGATTCCCTGTGATTCCCTATGATTCCCTGTGGTTCCCTGTGATGCCCTGTGATTCCCTGTGTTTCCTTGTGATTCCCTATGATTCCCTGTGATTCCCTGTGTTTCCTTGTGATTCCTTGTGATTCCCTGTGATTCCTTGTGATTCCCTGTGATTCCCTGTGATTTCCTGTGATTCCCTATGATTCCTTGTGATTCCGTGTGATTCCCTGTGATTTCCTGTGATTCCTTGTGATTCCCTGTGATTCCCTGCTGGTTTATGCATAACTGGGTCACGTTAAAGTGATTTTTCAGTCTTCCTTTCCCAGTCCGAGGGTTGCCAAGTTTTGGAGGCCTGGACGCTGGGAATAATCCAGCTCTGCTCATCAGCCACTCCTATTCCTGTTTTCCTCAGAAGAATCCCTGGTCAATTCCCAAAAAATGGTCCAAAAAATGCACCATGCCCCCGCCTGCCACCCTTTCCCAGGAGCCAGGTCTGTTCCTGGAGCAGCAGGAATTTCTCCTGTTTTCCCAGGTTCTCAACGAGACCCTTTGCCCGACCTGGGACCAGCTCCTGGTGTTCGACAACGTGGAGCTGTACGGGGAAGCTCACGAGATGCGGGATGACCCCCCCATCATCGTCATCGAGATCTACGACCAGGACACCGTGGTAGGAAAATCCCACAGAATTCCATGTGGTTTGGATGCCAGGATCTCTGCGGTTTTGGAGGCAGAGGATTCCGTGAGATTTTTTTCCCCCTGATCCTTGGAAAACGGTCCCTCCACGTCTCCTACGGAATCTCTGCTGCTCATAAATCTCAGATGTGTCTTATTTTTGGGGACGGGAGAAAGAGGCTGTAGCCAAGGAAGCTTTCCGTTTGGGAAAACTGCTCATCCCTGGCTTCCTGGCTGTCCCAACCTTCAGCTGTCCCAAACCTCCTTCAAGGAGTCACGAGTGAAAGTTTTCCTTGAACTTCAGCGTCCCAAGATGAGAGCGCTGTTCCCGGTCCTGCTCCGACCACGATGGGGAGAATCGCAGGGCTGATTTTGGAATTCCCGTGTGGGATCCCCAACCCCAAGTGATCCTGGGGAGATCCATGGGGCTAATTTTGGAATTCCCATGTTGGATCTCCAACCCCAAGTGCTCCTGGGGAGAAGTGTGGGGTTGATTTTGGAATTCCCATGTTGGATCTCCAACCCCAAGTGCTCCTGGGGAGAACCATGGGATTAAGTTTGGAATTCGAACGTTGGATCTCCAACCCCATATGCTCCTGTGGAGAACCACAGGGCTGATTTTGGAATTCTCATGTTGGATTCCCAAGTGCTCCTTGGGAGAACCATGAGGCTAATCTTGGAATTCCCATGTTGGATCCTCAACCTCATGTGCTCCTAGGGAGAACCATGGGACTGATCTTGGAATTCCTGTGTTGGATTCCCAACCCCAAGTGCTCCTGGGGAGAACCACAGGATTAACTTTGGAATTCCCGTGTTGGATGCCCAACCCCAAGTGCTCCTGGGGAGAAGTGTGGGGCTGATTTTGGAATTTCTATGTTGGATTCCCAACCCCAAGTGCTCCTGGGGAGAACTACAGGGCTGATTTTGGAATTCTCATGTTGGATTCCCAAGTGCTCCTGGGGAGAACTGCAGGACTGATTTTGGAATTCTCATGTTAGATTCCCAACCCCATGTGCTCCTGGGGAGAACCATGGGGCTGATTTTCGAATTCCTGTGCTGGATCCCAAACCCCATGTGCTCCTGGGGAGAACCGCGGGGCTAATCTTGGAATTCCCATGTTGGATCCCCAACCCCACGTGCTCCTAGGGAGAACCACAGGATTAACTTTGGAATTCTTGTGTTGGATTCCCAACCCCAAGTGCTCCTGGGGAGAACTGCAGGGCTAATCTTGGAATTCTCATGTTGGATCCCCAACCCCATGTGCTCCTAGGGAGAACAACAGTGCTAATCTTGGAATTCTCATGTTGGATTCCCAAGTGCTCCTGGGGAGAACCATGGGGCTAATTTTGGAATTCCTGTGTTGGATTCCCAACCCCAAGTGCTCCTGGGGAGAACCACAGGGCTGATCTTGGAATTCTCATGTTAGATTCCCAAGCCCAAGTGCTCCTGGGGAGAAGCGTGGGGCTGATTTGGGGATTTCTGTGTTGGATTCCCAACCCCAAGTGCTCCTTGGGAGAACAACAGAGCTAATCTTGGAATTCCATGTTGGATTCCCAACCCCAAGAGCTCCTGGGGAGAACCATGGGGCTGATTGTGGAATTCTCATAGTGGATTCCCAGGTGCTCCTGGGGAGAACTGCAGGGCTAATTTTGGAATTCCCACATTGGATCCCCAACCTCAAGTACTCTTTCCATAGGGAAAAGCCGACTTCATGGGCCGGACGTTCGCCAAGCCGGTGGTGAAGATGTCGGACGAGCAGTACTGCCCGCCGCGCTTCCCGCCGCAGCTGGAATATTACCAGATCTACCGCGGCAACGCCACAGCCGGGGACCTGCTGGCTGCCTTCGAGCTGCTCCAGGTGTCAGCTGGACAAAGGGATGGGAAGAACGGATGCAGGGTTGGAAGGGAGAGCGGGGGAATTTATGGAAAATTAATTTAATTAGCCAACTTAATTTACTGAGAATTGGGGTTAACTGGGAATAACCGGGAATAACCGCCCCTTCACCTGGTCATTGGTCTGCTGAACCTTTGTCGTTTTCTCTTGGATGGATCAACCACTTGTTCATCAAAGACACCTGGAAGTGTCCAAGGCCGGGTTGGACAGGGCTTGGAGCAGCCTGGAAAGGTGGAATGTGTCCCTGCCCACGGCGGGGGGTTGGAATTCAATGATCCTTAAAGTCCCTCCTGGCCCAAACCATTCCGGGCCGATCCCAGAGTTAAATTCCTCCACTTCTGTGCCTTGTTTTCCATCTGTTGAAATGCTTTTCCCATTCCTTTTCCTGCCAGGGCAGGTGCTCATCCAAGCCCCTTTTGTCCCAATTTTCCTTGCACTGAGGGAATGGCTCACATGGGATATTTGATGTTTCCTGAGCCCTGGGATGGAAACGGGAATTTAAACCTGCTCCTAGGCTGAGCTCCAGGACCACATCTCTGTTTCCTCATGCCCAGCCCAGCAGGTGCAATTCCAGGATGGAACGGCCCTGGGATACGTTGGTGGGCTGAGGAGTTTGGATTGCTCCGGGGACTGTTCTTTGTGGAAGGAGCAATTCCCAGCACCTTCTGCTCCCGTGTTTTCCTCTTCCCAAAGCACCTGCCCTGGGCTCTCAGCCCTCCGAGACACCCCGGATCTGACAACTGGGACCAGTTTCAGCTGAGACACTGCCCAGCTCCCTCTGGAATTTGTCCCTGCCCATGTCAGGGGTTGGAACGAGCTGATCTTTGAGGTCCCTTCCAATCTGGGGTTCCACAATTCTGTGAGAAGGACTGAAAACCTGCTTCCCAGCAGCTCGGAGGAGCAGATCCTAATCTGTGATCCGTCTCTTCCAGATCGGCCCTGGGGGTAAATCAGACCTGCCCCCAATCGACGGCCCCACGGACATGGACCGAGGTCCCATCCTGCCCGTGCCTCTGGGAATTCGGCCAGGTGCTGAGCAGATACAGAGTGGAGGTAACCAACGTCCACGTGGAGCGTTGCCTGGGGCAGGAGAGCATCTCCAAGGGGGTTGGGAGAGCAGGAGGGAACTGGGAGTCAAGGATCTGTCCAGTGGTGGCCGGGCTGGGAACCAGGCTGCAGCATCCCTTAAAAAACAGGGAATTGGATCAATCCTTTCTGTCAAACCTGGGCGGAGATGCAGCTCAGGGAAGGTTAGAGATGGACACAGAGCTGGATTCGCTGTGGTGGTTTCAGGCAGATTTTGGGAGAAATCCTCCTAAGGGGCCCCCCTCTCCCCTCCCCCAACCGGTTCAGGAAAAACTTTCTCAGAGAGAAGTGGAAAAAACCTGTTTATTACACAGGCAAAGCACTCCCAGCACAATACCCGATGACAAGAGCTTCGTGCCGCTTACGGAGAGATAACAAAACTTAAAGAAAGTCTCTCCTCTTGAAGACTGTCAGTGTGCTCCACCACTCTCTCTCCGCTGACGTTGGAAAAAAAATGTGCAGGGCTGGTCTTGGTGGTCTCGGTGGGGTGGGTCCCCTGTGGAGGCCCCCCGGTGCTTCCCCAGGTCCTCAGTCCGGAGAGGTTGGAACAGTTCTGAGGAGAGGGGAAAAAAAAAAAAAAAAAAAGAAAAAAAGGAAAGAAAAAAAAAAAGAAGAAAGCAAAAAAAGCAAAAAGCTTCAGCTATTCTACAGCATCTAACACTATGCTAGCACTAAACTAAACTAACCGCCCGAGAAAAACAACAGAGCTTCTTCAGTCTCGCCGAGTTCCAGCTCCCCCGCTTCAAGGTCACTCGGATGAGCAGAGTTTTCCTGGGGAAAAACAAACCGCGCTTGCCCTCCCCCCTGCACCCAACAGACGACTTGGGGATATACAGTCACCCCAGGACAATCGCCTGCTTCCAAAGCAATCCCATAGCTCAGATGTTCTGTATCCCATCAACCTCAGGCAACGAGGATGGGATGGCTCTCATGCATCCATGGATATCTAGAGGGGGATTTATCCAAAATAGTGTGGGGACAACCCAGGGCAGTGCCCGTCCCCTGTGCTGGCACTGCTGGGGCACCTCCAGTGCTGGGGCAGCTCTGGAACCCTCCTGACAGGAGAGACCTGCAGGGGCTGGAGCGTGTCCAGGGAAGGGATGGAGCTGGGAAAGGGAATGGAGCCCCAGGAGAGGCTGAGGGAGCTGGAAAGGGAATGGAGCCCCAGGAGAGGCTGAGGGAGCTGGAAAAGGGAATGGAGCCCCAGGAGAGGCTGAGGGAGCTGGGAAAGGGAATGGAGCCCCAGGAGAGGCTGAGGGAGCTGGGAAAGGGAATGGAGCCCCAGGAGAGGCTGAGGGAGCTGGGAAAGGGAATGGAGCCCCAGGAGAGGATGAGGGAGCTGGGAAGGGGCTGAACCTGGAGAAAAGGAGGCTCAGTGGGACCCTGTGGCTCTGCACAACTCCCTGACAGGAGGGGACAACCAGGGGGGGATCGGACTCTGCTCCAGGGAACAGGGACAGGACAAGGGGAAATGGCCTCAGGCTGGGCCAGGCCAGGCTCAGCTTGGACAGCAGCAGGAATTTCCCCATGGAAAGGGGGCTCAGGCCTTGGCAGGGGCTGCCCAGGGCAGTGATGGAGTCCCCATCCCTGGAGGTGTCCAAGGAATTCCTGAAGGTGGCACTCAGTGCTCTGGGCTGGTGACAAGGTGTGGATCAGGCACAGGTTGGACTCGACAATCCTGGAGGGTTTTTCCTCACGATTCCATGGTTCTGTGGTGTGTCCCATGAGAGCCTGTGTCCCTTGGAGGTGCTGGTGGACACCCGTGACCCAGGCAATGCCCACAGGGATGTTCAGGGCACATCTCAGCCCCAGGTGAAGGTGTCTCTGCTCAGGTGAGGTGACATGGACCAGGTCTCCCAAGGGATCTTGGCTCCTGGTTTTCCACACGTTTGCGTCGTGATAAGTGAGTTGCTTTCCTCACAATTTTAATACAGCCAAGCGGAATGAGGAGATGGGGGGGGAAAAACCTCCATTTTTGGGAATTCTGGATGTTGGCAATCTGTTATCCCAGGGAGGGACTGGGAAGTTTTCCCAGTGACACTGATTCCATTGGGACAAAGCGATGGCAGTGCTGGATCTGGAGCCACCACGGATGGACAGAGCTGCTCCGTGGATTCCTGTGGGGAATCAAGGCACAGAAAATTCTCAAAACCTTGTGCACGTGGGCCCAAAGGTAGAAATGAATACAGGAATTGATCTGAGACCTCAGAAAAGGCTTCCGAACTCAGAGGCCAGAAGCCAGAATGTAGATTTCATAGTTTAAGCAGAAACCTGTCCAAAATAGGCAGTGGAAAGTTCTAGAGTTTAAAGGTCAGCTATAGAAGTTGCTACAAAAGAAGTGAAAACGTTTTAAAGTTTGTGTGTCATTACGTGATTGGTTAGGACGGTTGGCACTGGGGGCAAAAATGCATGAAACAAAATAACTGGTAATTAGTTTAAAGACAAAAACAATCTTTGTATGTTTATTGGCTAATTAACCTTCGAAAGGCTTTGTAATTAGATATCTTTGTGACCGCTGACTACTGACCTCTGACGAATGCTGTGAAGATTGTTCTCACCCTTCGACAAGACTGTGGAAGATAATAGCGATAAATCACGCTTTAACACGAATCTCAGAGGTCCCATCTCTCTCAATTATCCCGATAGATTCCCAGGGCAGGAAAAGGCCAGGAAGGGAGAAAGGAAGGAAAATGGGTGTTGAGGGCAGCGAGCTGGAGCCCTTGGGGCTGCAGCGTGTCAGGAGGAGATACCTCTGGGATCCACCACTGCCCTGAGATGACATCGGCAGTCGGATCCCTTTCCATGGAGAACTCGGTCCCAGGGATCATCCCTCTCCCATTCACACGCTCCTTCCTCCTCCTCTTCCTGCCCTAGATCCTGTTCTGGGGGCTCAGGGACCTGAAGAGAGTGAACCTGGCCCAGGTGGACCGGCCCCGAGTGGATATCGAGTGTGCCGGGAAGGGCGTCCAGTCTGCCCTGATCCAGAACTACAAGAAAAACCCCAACTTCAGCACTTTGGTCAAGTGGTTCGAGGTGGTGAGTGTGGCCCCTTCCTTCCGATCCCTCAGCTGGAATCCAGAATTTGTGGAGCCCACCATGGCTCTAAGCGCTTTACTCCAGTTTTCCCAAAGCAATGGAGCACATTCCTTCACCTGAGGGCACATTTCACTGGAGCAGCTTTGGACTTCTTCCATGATCCCAGTTCTGGCCTCTATTGCCCTTCCCAGCATGATCCCATTCCTAATCCCTACCGCTCTTCCCACTATGATCCCGTCCTAATCCCTATTGCCCTTCCCAGCATGATCCCATTCCTAATCCTTACTGGATTCCCAGTGTGATCCCATTCCTAATCCCTACTGCTCTTCCCAACACAATTTCATTCCTAATCCCTTCTGCCCTTCCCAGCATGATCCCATTCCTAATCCCTACTGCCCTTCCCAGTATGATCCCATTTCTAATCCTTACTGCCCTTCCCAACATGTCCCATTCCTAATCCCTACTGCCCTTCCCAGAGTGATCCCATTCCTAATCCCTACTGCCCTTCCCAACACAATTTCATTCCTAATCCCTACCGGCCTTCTCAGCATGATCCCATTCCTAATCCTTACTGCCCTTCCCAACATGTCCCATTTCCAATCCCTACCAGCCTTCCCAGAGTGATCCCATTGCTAATCCCGACTGCCATTCCGAACACAATTTCATTCCTAATCCATTCTGCCCTCCCCAGTATGATCCCATTCCTAATTGCTCCTGCCCTTCCCAGTATGATCCCATTTCTAATCCGTACTGCCCTTCCCAACATGTACCATTCCTAATCCCTACCAGTTTTCCCAGCATAATCCCATTCCTAATCCCTACTGGATTCCCAGTATGATCCCATTTCTGATTCCGTACTTCCCTTCCCAGTATGATCCCATTCCTAATCCCTACTGGATTCCCAGAATGATCCCATTTCTGATCCCTACTTCCCTTCCCAGCATGATCCCATTCCTAATCCCTACCTGCTCTTCCCAGCATGATCCCATTCTTAATCCCTTCTGCCCTTCTAACCATGTCCCATTCCTAATCCCTACTGGATTCCCAGTATGACCCCATTCCTTATCCCTCCTGCCCTTCCCAACACAATTCCATTCCTAATCCCTACGGGGTTCCCAGCATCATCCCACTCCTTATCCCTTCTGCCCTTCCCAGCATGATCCCATTCCTAATCCCTGCCAGCATTCCCAGAGTGATCCCATTCCTAATCCCTACTGGATTCCCAGTATGATCCCATTCCTAATCCCTCCTGCCCTTCCCAGCATGATCCCATTCCTTAATCCCTATTTCCCTTCCCAGCATGATCCCATTTCTAATCCCTAACAGTTTTCCCAGCATCATCCCACTCCTTATCCCTTCTGCCCTTCTAACCATGTCCCATTCCTAATCCCTACTGGATTCCCAGTGTGATCCCATTCCTAATCCCTACTTTTCTTCCCAGTATGATCCCACTCCTAATCCCTACTTCCCTTCCCATCATGATCCCACTCCTAACCCCCTCCTGCCCTTCCCAATCCCAAAACCCAGACGTTCCCAATCCCTTGCCAACATCCCTCCTCCGCTTTTCCCAGGACCTCCCGGAGAACGAGCTGCTGCACCCGCCGCTGAACATCCGCGTGGTGGATTGCCGCGCCTTCGGGCGCTACACCCTGGTGGGCTCCCACACCGTCAGCTCGCTGCGCAAGTTCATCTACCGCCCGCCCGACCACGGAGCCCAGCCCTGGAACGCGGCAGGTACCGGGAATGGGACGCGGGGACCTGCTCCGCGACGTCCGCGGGGAGAAGGGGTGTTGCGTTTTAGCTTCCCTTTTTTTTCTGCCCAGGGTGGGGATTAAACGCGTGGGACCGTAGTTGGTGTTTATTCATTTTTTATCTTTATCGCGGTCTCGCAAACCGTGAGTGCTACAGAACTTCTGGCTAACAAACTAAAAACGGAGATCTATCTCTCTCTCTCTACAAGGCTTTTTAAGGATAAACTGTCCAATTTCTTACGACACCTAAATTATTTTTACTTTTAACCCAATAACCAACCACCCCTGGCCCGCAATCCAGATTTTTCTACACAATTACAAAATCCCACCGGGACCCGTGAAGAAGAAGGTGAAAAAGAAGAACTTAGCCCTAAATCCTCCATCTTGTTTTATATATATTTTTATATTCTAAACCCTTAAACTCTGAGTTTTGCACCCTGTGCTCTCACACACTTCCATCCCAACCCCACACCCACAATCCCGGCGCTGTCACTCAGTTTTGGGATCCTTTCCCACAGCCTCAGCTCAATGCAGTGTTTTCCTGGGGGTCAGCGCCTGTCAGCACAGAAATCCTGGAATTCTCAGCGCCCAGGGTTCCATCAAAGAGGGAGGTGGGATGGGCTGTGAGGACCGTGAGATGGTTGGCTAACCCACAAAACTTCTGGTTTTGGGCCCAGTCTTACACAGAACTCCAAGAGAAACCCCAACTTCAGCATTGTGGTGACTCCAAGTGGTGAATCCCCTCTTCCTTCTGAGCCCTCCACTGGAATCCAGAATTCCTGGAGCCCAAACCGTGGCTTCAAGCCCTTTGCTGTGGTTTCCTCGCAGGGGTGAGGAGCCACAGGGTACAATCCATGATTTCCTGTTGATTTTTTTTAAAAATAATAATAATAAAAAAAAAAAATCTGTGAGTCTTGCCCGCTCTCCCAATTCCTTTAACACAAGGAAGGTTCATCTCCAACATCTCTGCAGCTTCAGGACTTGAGTCCCCAGATGTTCCTCAGGACTGGGATGGGATTTGGCCGCAGCTCGGTCCTCGTGGTGGCTGCAAAGAGCAGAGGTCCAGGCCCCTCTCAACTCCAACCCCCCCAATCCATCCGCGCCTGGAGCAAAACCCATCCCAGACCCACTTCCCGCCCATCCCTGCAGCCGAGGGCTTGGGAGACGTGGGAATTACGTCCTCTCCTCCCAGCTTTGGGGCTGGAGGCTGGGTGAGATTCCCAGGGACATGTCTGGTTCCATCCCCCTGGGCCAGGGATTGTGTCCGAGCCAATGGAGGCTTTGAGGACAATCTTCTCTGCCTCTTCTCCTCTGGACATTTCCTGCTTATCCTCCACCTTCCTTTTTCCTGGGTCTGGGTGGGATTTTGGTCCAGCTGAAGGCTCTGTGCTCATTTCCACTGCTCCGAACAAGGTGGTCCCACAGCGCTCCAGCTTAAATCCTGTAAGACCTCACCTGAATCCTGTAGGATCTTGCCTAAAATCTCAGTTCCTAGCCTGAATCCTGTAGGATCTCACCCAAAATCTCAGTTTCTCACCTGAATCCTGTAGGATCTCACCTGAAATCTCAGTTTCTCACCTGAATCCTGTAGGATCTCACCTGAACTCTGTTTCTGGCCTGAATCCTGTAGGATCTCACCCAAAATCTCAGTTTCTGGCCTGAATCCTGCAGAATCTTACTTGAAATCTCGGTTCCTAGCCTGAATCCTGTAGGATCTCACCCGAAATCTCAGTTCCTCACCTGAATCCTGTAGGATCTCACCTGAAATCTCAGTTTCTCACCTGAATCCTGTAGGATCTCACCTGAAATCTCAGTTTCTCACCTGAATCCTGTAGGATCTCACCCAAAATCTCAGTTTCTGGCCTGAATCCTGAAGGATCTTACTTGAAATCTCAGTTCCTAGCCTGAATCCTGTAGGATCTCACTTGAAATCTCAATTTCTCACCTGAATCCTGTAGAATTTCACCCGAAATCTCAGTTTCTCCCCTGAATCCTGTAGGATCTCACCTGAACTCTCAGTTTCTGGCCTGAATCCTGCAGGATCTCACCTGAACTGTTGTTTTCTCCTCTCCACTGTCCCTCTCCCTTGTTCTTTCTCCTTTTCTGTCCTCTGCCCAGCCAAACACCTCAACGGGTACCTGGCCATGACCAGCAGGGCCCATCGCTCTCGCCCCACAGGGGAGATCGTTGTCAACATGGAACCCGAGGTTCCCATCAAGAAGATGGACACGATGGTGAAGCTGGAAGCTGTGAGTATCCATGTGGCAGCGCCTCTTTCATCACGGAATTGCCGATTTCCGAGGGATTCCAGCCTGAACTTGGGAAGGCAGCGCATCCCAGGGGTGTCGG
Source organism: Progne subis subis (assembly GCA_022316685.1). Classification (NCBI taxonomy): domain Eukaryota; kingdom Metazoa; phylum Chordata; class Aves; order Passeriformes; family Hirundinidae; genus Progne; species Progne subis. The sequence continues at coordinate 39,654 of JAKJHU010000556.1, forward strand.
GCTGTGTCGCAATGAATGTGCCTGTTCCCTTTTTTTTTTTTCTTTTGTGCCCAGAGTGGGAATTTCAACTCCTTCTCCCACCTTTCTGCTCCATATCTTCCTCCACAAAAAACAGATTCATGCCAAGGGCTGGAGCCCCTCTGCTCTGGAGCTGGGAGAGCTGGGAATGTTCACCTGGAGAGGAGAAGGCTCCAGGGAGAGCTCAGAGCCCCTTGTAGGACCTAAAAGAGCTCCAGGAGAGCTGGAGAGGGACTGGGGACAAGGGATGGAGGGACAGCACACAGGGAATGGCTTCCACTGCCAGAGGGCGGGGATGGATGGGATTTTGGGAAGAAATTCCTGGCTGGGAGGGTGGGGAGGGGCTGGGATGGAATTCCCAGAGAAGCTGTGGCTGCCTCTTGGATCCCTGGAAGTGTCCAAGGCCGGGCTGTGTCTATTCCAGGCTTGGAGCACCCTAGGATAGTGGAAGGCGTCCCTGCCCATGGCAGGGACAGAATGAGATGAGCATTAAGGTCCCTTTCCCACCCCAAACCATCCTTGGACTGATGATTGGCACTCAGCCGAGGGTGTGTCCTTAACCTGCTCTCCTTCTCCCTGTTTCCCTTCCATCCCGGGCGGCAGAACTCCGATGCAGTGGTGAAGGTGGACGTGGTAAGTGACGGATCTTCTCTGTATCCCTGCTCCCAGCTCTCTGCTCCCTCTTCCAGCCCTTCCACGCCACTTCCAACACACCAGGCGCCCTCCCCAGCCCAAGCCAGGTGGGGACATCACCCCTCTGTCCCTCGACAGAGGCGCAGCAGCGCTGTCCCCTCAAGGGACGTGGCAGCGGCCTCGTTCCCACAGTTTGGGAAGCTCTTTTGGGGCAGGATTTCTCATCCCAGCTGTCCCAGGAGAGGAGCCGGGAAGGCAGTGCCCTGTGGGAGGGAGGGAGGGATGCTGGGGGTTCCCACCACAGCCAGGTACCAGGAAAGGTTCCCTCGCTCCACCAAGAGGACCCAAGGTGATCTGCTGGGCCTCGGTTTGATTCCGGAGATGTAGCCTGGGAAGTGCACGGATAAATAGGATGATGGAATTGTGGAGGTGTCGTTGGACTGCCCCATCTCTGGAGGTCTCCAAGGTCAGGTTGGATGGGGCTTAGAACTGATGCCTTAGGAAGGCTGACCTGAAACAGAGACTGGAAAGAGCTGGAAAATAAAACATTTATTGAAAGGCCTCTGGGTTCCACCTTGGGCAAGACAGGCACCAAAGAAAGATGGCATCGGGGTCGCAAGATCTTATATTTTTATACGTTTTGGTCCATTTGCATATTGGGGTTTAATTGTCCAGTTACAGCTCCAGGTTGTGAGGTCCCATCCTTCTTGTTCCTCCCTTCAGTCCACCCTTGTCTGTGCTTTTGGACTGAAAGTTGTCCTTGGTCTCCAGCAGGAAAAGGATTTGTTTTGTGTCCCTGCTGTGTGCAGAGAGCTGAGTGGCAGTTAATGTGAGGCTCAGAGCTGCATCCCTAGGCAGCACAGAATGTGAAAATATGAAAGCTTAAAGGCATCAGAACAACTGTGAACAGCGGAAGGTGTCAGGATTGGAATTGGATCATCTCTAAGGTCCCTTCCCACCCAAACCGTTCCGTGGTTCTGGCACCGTCTCTGTAGCCTTGGTCATCCTTGGCTGCTCTGTGCTTCGGTCTCTGTGGCTGCAAAAGGGAGAAAGTTCATGAGGCCCCCGAGCCTGGGGGGTTCTCCCTCTTCAGGTGCTTCACCCCCTCACCTCTGTAATTCCAGAAATGATTCCCTTTCACCTGATCCCTCCCCTTGCCTGTCTGTGCTCCCCTTGTCCCTTCAGACTGAGGAGGAGAAGGAGAAAAAGAAGAAGAAGAAGAAAGGAGGAGGAGGAGGAGGAGGTGGGGAGGAAGTGGAGGAGGAGGAGCCGGACGAGAGCATGTTGGACTGGTGGTCCAAGTACTTCGCTTCCATTGAGACGATGAAGGAGGTGGGTGAGGAGGAGCAGCGGTGAGGGGGTATCCAGGAGAGATTATTCCCTTCCTGCCCCTAATTCCAGCTCCTTCCAAAGCCTTGGGGCTGTGCTTCATCCCATGGCTGCTATGGAATCCCAAAACTGGTCAGGCTGGAAAAGCCCTCGGATCTGATTGAGCCCAACCATTCCCTGTCACCACCAAGGCCACCCCTGACCGTGTCCCCAAGTGCCACATCCACCCTGCTTCAAATCCCTCCAGGGATGAGAACTCCACCGCTGCCCTGGGCAGCTTTTCCAGGAAAACGTTGTTCCTAATATCCAGCGGCTTCCTTTCTCCCCCAGCAACTCCGGCAGCAGGAAGCAGCTGCGGCAGAAGCAGAGGACAAGGAGGAGATGGAGATCGGAGAGGGTAAGGCTGGGAGTGAGAGAGGGAACATGGCATGGAAAGGTGGGGCCAGGATTCCTCCCGGTGCTTGGATGTCCCTTTGGGAATCCGCTGCAGCTCTCCAGCCAAACCAGGCACTCCCAGCGCGTTGCGTTTTCCCAAAAAAGCCAATTTTTGTGGGTGTTTCTCCCTGCATGCTGAGCTCCTCGTCCTAACGCAGGCAGCGAAGACAAATACACAATTTTAGGGCAAGTTCTCTCAATTTATCAACTTACAAAATTTTATATGTTATGTATTATTTTTTTTTTCACTTACTATCATTTTATAAAATGGTGCCCTAAATGTGTTTTTCTCCAAAGGAAGTCGGGTCCTGTGGGTCAGGTGGGGCTTCTGACCTTGCCTAAATTTGGGGGGGACTAATTCTGTCCCAAAAATTATGCCGACCAAGAATCCTGGGATTGGTTAGTCAAGGGTGACCTTGTCCATCTGGCCATGCCAGGGCTGGGGAGGGGTATCTCAGAGGAATTCCATCCATATGTCCCCATAAAACAAGGATGTTGTTGTGCCCAGGTGATGCAAAACCCTTCAGATGAGTTCCTTTGGGAAGATTAATCTTTTTATCCCGGGAAAAACGAGGTCTTGTCTTGCTGAGCTTGCGGAGACAGCTCTGAGCAGGTTCTCCCAGCCTTGCACTGGTGTCCTCCGTGGTTTTCTTTCTGTCTCTTTAGCATGATCCATTTCCCTTGGCTCTCCTGCTCCTTCCCCCTTTCCTCATCCATGTGAAGCTTTTCCATCTCTCCACCCCATCCCTGGATAGTGCCCAGCCCTCATGGAAGCTGGCAGAGGCACCAAGGGATGGGGATTGCAGAAGAGGGGAAGGGTTTCCTTTGAATCCGCCTTCTCCAGCATCCTCTCCCTGTGGGAAATGGATTTGTAGGGAATTCTCAAAGCCTGACAGACGGCTTGCATCTGTGTGCAAACTCTGAGATAAAACAGACCGACTTAGAAAGGCCATGGGATAGGACAGACGTTGTTGAGAGAGAAATGGAACTGGAATTAAGTTTCAAATTATGGCCTTGCAAATAGACGAGATATTTTTGAGAAACAGAGCTGTGAAAGATGCGTTGTAGCAAGACCCATGTGGGATATTTTAATAAATTATTGGCTTAGAAGCATTTAGCAGCATTGTGTGGCAAAAGCTGATAGGGCAAGAGACGTTTATAATGTTTTTGTAATTAGGAAATAATTCGGCTTCTGATTTTGATGGCGTGAGTTGTGATATCTGCACCATCTCACCCTTCTCACGAGACTGAAAATGGAATCAAAATCTTTTAAAACGCCTCCCAGGAGCCCCTTTTCCAGGGTCAGGAAAAGGGTTTGTCCGACATCTTCCCAGCTCTCCGTGGCTGGTGGCTGCTCCAAATGAGACTCTGGTGACCTGTGGCTGCAGCTGGCCCTGGACAATCCGAGGGCAGCAGTGTCAAACATTGTCCCCTCTGTATTCCCAGGCTGGGGTTCCACACCCCAGGCTCCACAAAGCAGGAGAAGTCCGTGGCAGGAGGAAGAAAAGGAGCTGCAGTGGGCAGGGCCAGGTTTCCTCACCGCTGCCAAAGTGCTCTGTCGGTGTTTTGTAGTCCTCCAAGTGATTCCTGCTCAGGTCAGCACTGGAATTCCCTGCACAGAGATCCCCGGGCTCCCTGGAGATGCTGTGATCCAGAGCCAAGGAAAGACAGGACAGGGCTGGGATGGGACTTGTAGGTGGTATCAGCTGGCAGCTTTCACGCTCCTCTCCTTTGAAGGACCTTGTCCAAGTCCTGCCCCATCTCCTCACCCTCATTTCCATTCCCTCCTTCCCTTCCTCCTTTCCATCTCCTCCCTCCACGCCGCTCCCCCCTGGACTCAGAGTGATGCCAAACTTGGTGACTCTCCCATGAAAGGCTCCAAGGCTCATGTGAAGAACAAGGACAAGTCCAAGGCTCCCAAGGATGACAAGAAGAAGAAGCAGCAGCCTGTCCCTGAGCTCCCCGAGAAGAAGAACAAGCAGAAGATCGATGAGCTCAAGGTACCGGGGGGGTTCTTCGATGGAAGCACCAAATCCTAGGGATGATGTGCCTTGGGACATCTCTCCTCGGGATGCTGTCCCAACGCGGGCAGTGAAATCAAATACACAATTTAGGGCAAGTTCTCTCGCCCGATCCATCAATTTATGTGATTTTACATACTATATATTATTTTTTCTCTTTTTATCGCCTTATAAAATGATGCCTTAAATATGTTTTTCTCTGAAGGAAGTCTGGTCTGCAGGTCAGGTGATCTTGGGACAAGGCTTCCCAGCCTCTCTCCGTAGCTGGGAGGAGCCTGAGTGATTAAATTCTGCGTGGGGCCAGCGTGTTGTAAGCCCCACGAGGGTTCATCACACCCTGAGGGTTCATCAGTGACCTCCCAGAAACGGCTTAAAAATAATTAGTGAGACGGCGGATCGGGCGTGTTTTGAAAAAAGCAAAAGGCTTTAATTAAAGAGAAAATAAACAACGCAAAACACCCCAAAAAGCCCCGAGAGGCTTTGTGGCTTGTTCTTAAGTACACAACGATTAAGAAGGGCTATTTTTTTAGGCAAGCTGCCCAAGAGAAGCGGCTACAGGCCTTGAGGTACATTTGAAAGATCCATCAGGTGCCTCTGTGCCGGCACTGGGCCAATTACAATGAGAGAAGGACAGAAGTTTCTGGTTCCTCTCCCTTAAAAGTCCTGGGGTGCAAATGAAACTCTTTTCCTAATGCGGAAGCATTTACTCGGTTGTGGGGGTGCGCCGCAGCACCCGAGCTCACCAGGAAAGGCGTTTTCCTGGGATAGGATCATCCCTGGGGCAGCTTGGCGCTGTCCCAGCTCAAAGGGAGAGTTTTTCTGCCTGAATAGGGCTGGCCCAGCCAGGATTCAGGATGGGGGTGGGCTCTGGTTTAGTGATCCAAAGGATTTCTCAGGACTCACGTCGCCTGTGGTTCTGGGGTTCAAGCAGGGTTTAGACCTGGATCTCGTGCAGAGGGGGAACAATGGCCCCACCCGTTGTCCCAAGATTCCCTTTTTCCGACCTCATAATGCTGGAGATCCTTCTCCTTCCTAGGAAAATGAGGCACTGGGAGCTGAGGTGTCCATGTTCCCAGAATCCCGGGATCACTGAGGTTGGAAAAGCCCTCCCAGCCCATGCAGTCCAAGCTGCGCCCCATCCTCACCTTGTCACCAGCCCAGGACACTGAGTGCCACACCCAGGAATTCCTTGGACACCTTCAGGGATGGGGACTCCAAACCTGCCCTGGGCAGCCCCTGCCAAGGCGTGACCACCCTTTCCATGGGGAAATTATTCCCAGTATCCAATACGAACTTCCCTGGCGCATCTTTTGCTCACCTTTGTTTTTAATCCCAAATTTCCTCCTTTTAACTGCCCCATCACCTCAGGTCTTCAACAAAGAGCTGGAAGCAGAGTTTGACAACTTTGAGGATTGGCTGCACACCTTCAACCTGCTCCGGGGGAAGATCGGGGACAACGACGACAACGCCACAGAGGAGGAGCGGATAGTGGGGAGGTTCAAAGTGAGTGGTTGGGAATGCTGGCCGGGACTTCGGGAAGGGTTTTTTGGGATGGGATTGCTTCCCCAGAGGCCCTGGGCAGCAGGTCTCATTTGGGCTGTGCCCTCCCTGGCTCCAGGGCTCCATGTGCGTCTACAAAGTGCCGCTCCCTGATGACATCACCAAGGAGGCGGGATATGACCCCACCTTCGGGATGTTCCAGGGGATCCCCAGCAACGATCCCATCAATGTGCTGGTCCGAGTCTACATCGTGCGGGTGAGTGGGAATTTGGGGTGTGACAGGCGGGATCTGGCACTCCCTTCCACCCGGAGCCAGTCCTGGAGCCATGGGGGGATTCAGCTCCGACGCATCAGGACCTGGGATTGTTTGGAAAGATGGGTGACTGCCAGGGAGAGCCAGAGCTTCCCTTGGAATGGAGAACGTAAACCCGATCCCTCCCAGTTATTTTAATTTTGAAATTAAGGGGCTCGCAGACAAAGATACGGGAATAGGAGTGACGGTTCTTTACTAGGAAAATTAAAAATACAAATGTAGTAGTACCAAAAAAAAAAAAAAAAAAAAAAAAAAAAAAAAAAAAAAGAAGAAGAAAAGCAGCAAACAAACAAACAGATAATACTGACAGAGTCAGAATACAACCCTGTTGGTCAGGGTGTTGGTAACAATCCAATCAAGTCCTCCTGCAGTGACAGGGTTCTGTTGGAGCAGACATGATCCTGTAGAAGGGTGCAGTTTTCCCTCTGAAGGTCCAGTGGTGCTGAGATGGGTCCGGTGTTCCTCTGGGAATCCAGTGGATTCCGGCTGTCCCGGTGATCCGAATCTCAGGTTTTATCCAGGTAGGAATGCTGGGCTCCTCCCACTGGGACCATGGAATTGTATCAGCCATGCAGTGAGCCTCGATGGCCCATTAACAGCAGATATTCCCTGGAGGGAGGATGGATCATGGAAGAGATAAACACCTCCCCAACTGGTTTCAACTGATGGCAATAGAACACATGCTTTTGGTTGCATTTTGTATTGCAACCCAAGACAAGGATGCAGCTTGAGGACTGAAGCAGCTCCTTGGTTATGGAACGGTTTGGGTTGGAAGGGACCTTAAATTCCATCCCGCTCCAGCCCCTGCTGTGGGCAGGGACACCTCCCACTATCCCAAATTGTTCAGGGATATCCCAGGATATCCTGAACGGTGTCTCCAGGGCTGTGTGCTGCCAGCACCTGGAACGGGACAGATCCAACTCCTCCCAGATCCAGAGACCTCTCTCCAGCAGGTGGGATGGACTGGCGTGTCCCAGTGCTCAATTCCCATGGATAGTTTGGATCAGCCCGTACTGTGAGGTGTTGGTCCGTTCCACAGCCACGCTACTACCCTGGTGATGGTTCGGGGTGGGAGGGAATGGGAGAAAAAGAGTGGCAAGGATCTGGCAGGACTGAGGAGATCCATCTGAAGGACACGGCACCTGGCTGAACATGTGTTCCATTATCATTGATGTGATCCAGCCAATGCACAGTTTTCCTTTATACATGGAATGTGCTCTGGAAAAAGTCCCTTCCTGACCCCTGAAATGGTCATTCCCCTGTCCCCAAATACAGGATTCTGCAGCCAGGATCTTAGGAGGGATTTCCATCCTGCCCTTTGCCACCACCTTGTCCCAGTCTATTACAAACGGAACCTGCTTTTGGCTCCATTTCCCACCAGCCTGGTTCTCCATCCAGAGCTGCTTCCCACTGGGACATGGAGTCTCCCATCCATCACCAGGGTGGAATAGTAAATGCCAGGTTTGGCCAACCCCAAAACCAGCCAGGATCGGGTGGGTGTGTCCTCACATGAGCATCTGCTGCTGTGCCATGCTTGGAGGTGGGACTGGAGAACTTGGGGGTCCTCAGCCCCTCTCTGGGGAGAATCCAGCATGGAGATGACACAAGGAGAAGGGGATAGATGTCTCAACATCTTGGTCAGATTCTTGCTGGGGGAGTTTCCTTAGTCTCTTGCCTCTGATGAGATTCCATAGATCACTGTGGTGACATCTCAGGACAAAGCCAGTTCCAATCTCTCCCTAAACTAGGACAGGGATTTACATGAGGCAGGAATACCCCCAGTTTAATCCAAGGCATCCCGTTGACACAGGGATTTAGATGAGGCAGGAACTCCCCCCAGTTTAATCCAAGATATCCTGCTTCACCCCCGTTTCAATCCGAGACACTCTGTTTAGGGACTGAAGTGGCCGGGTGTTCCCGGGGGTGGAGAACGGGCCCATCCCTGCTGCGGACTGCACTGACCCATCCCGTCTGCTCCCTCCAGGCCACGGATCTCCACCCGGCTGACATCAACGGGAAAGCCGATCCCTACATCGCCATCAAGCTGGGCAAGACGGACATCAAGGACAAGGAGAACTACATCTCCAAGCAGCTGAACCCCGTTTTTGGGAAGTGAGTACTGCGCCTGGAACTGCCGAGCCGAGCCTGAGCTTGCCAGCCCTCAGACCTGCAACCGAGGTGTCCCATGGCTGCTCCCTGAGCTGGGGTGATGGGATTTATCCCTGTAGCGGTTTGAGCACTCACTAGAATTATTTACTCCTCTTCTGCTGATGAGATAGGATTAGGACAAAAAGCAAAGCAGGCTCAAGACTTCAAAGAGTATAAAGACAGGTTTATTAACAAAATTACAGGAGAGGAAAAAAAACCTAATAAGAATCAGAATGAAACCTTGAAAACACTTCCCTGTCCCCCACGATTTTCCTTTCCCTTCTCACGGACAACGTATAGAGACAAAACTTGGAACCCTCGGTCGGGAAAGCCGCGCTGGGGCAGGGGGGATTCAGATTCCCAACGCTGTCGTCAACAAGGTCACAGCACTGTCTTCAGCAATCAACAGGAAGGAGACACAAGCTTTCTTAGGCGCCGTAGGGTTTTCGGAGAATGAGCATTCCCAAGTACAGCCAGATTGTGAGCCCTGGCGACCCGCAAGAAGAACTTCCCGGGATTTTCCCTGGTTTTTAACCGCTGTTTTCACAGAGGCGCGTCGCCTTTCCAGCGGCTTCACCAGATGTCAATATTCAAAGCAAGTCATTTATTTGCTTTGCTATAACTTCCTTGGAAGAACCACTTCTGTGCAAAACCAGTGCATTCCCACAGTTTGGATGTCCTCCTTTGCCAGCGTGTGGTCAGCGTAGCACTGGGTTTAGGAGATGAACCTGAAATTCACCTGATCAAGGTGGAAACACCCACTTAGGAATCACTAAACCTAAACTGGAGAGAGAATAAGACACAAACTCAGTTTCAGGGCTGTTGGGACAGACAGGTTGTGAACGTGACACGCAAAGCAATCACACGAGACGAGAGATTTTCGCAGGGCAGAGACTTTCTCTGAGCCAGCTCAAGCTGAGTCAGGGCGGAGAGAGAGAGCCTCCTTGTCTATTTCTTACTTTTTATACATTTGTGGGTCTGACTGAAGATTGGCTTTTGGGGTTTCCACCCCTCAGGTTCAGTGGCCAGACCAATTGTCAGTTACAACTGTTTTCAGGTTAGAAATATGCAAACAAAGGACAGAGAATGAAAAACAAAGCATTTGTTTATGTTCCATATATGGGGAAAAGGTAGCAACTGCTCCTAATATTGTGCAGTAGCTAAAAGGTCTGACTCCATTTTATGAAAATTCAAAAGGCTTTAAAAAACTCAGAAAAACCAGGGTGACAACAGGTCAAGGATTTTTCCCTCCTGTCAAGGACCGGTGGTTGAGTTAAACCCCACCTCAGATGTCCTGCAGTGGTGGAGGCAGGTTGAACACCATCCGTGGATTGGAGCAGACACGCTTCCCCTGAGCGGCAGCACTCGTCCTCAGTGGCAGCCAGACCCTGCAGCAGCTTTCCACTTGTCATAAATGCACATTATAAAGTCGGCTTTTTGCAAACATTAAGATGAATGCTGCACGTATAATGTCAAAATAACTTAGCTTTTATTTCTGCTATTAATAAAACTTAGGCGTAGTAGTAGCTGATATAGTTATGCATAAATTGTCTGTTTAGTCGGAATAACATCCAGTAAACATTTGATGAAGACCCTGCTACTAATATGCCAATTATCAGCATCTGCTGTCTGAAAAAATTATGGACCAAACTGGAAGTAATAAAAAGATGGAACTGAAACCACAGCTGTGAAACATGCGTGCTCTAAAAAGGCAGGCCCAAGGAGCAGCCATCCTAAACAGTTCCTGGAATACGGAAATTAGTTTACGGAAAAGTATGAATATCCGTAATACTCTATGAATATGCAACAGGCTGGTGCAGTGAAAAAGGTATTTAAGAAACGTGTCTGAAGAGAATAGCCGTGCTCTTGGCTGAATGCCAAGAACCTGGCCGCTTAACCCTTTGCTTCATCTTTTTCTCCTATGATCTTTTCGTTAGACTTCTAAAATTTTACCGGGAAAGCAAACCTCGTTTTTAACGCTCCGCTTCCCCCCAATCCCAGATCCTTTGACATCGAGGCCACCTTCCCCATGGAGTCCATGCTAACTGTGGCTGTGTACGACTGGGACTTGGTGGGCACCGACGACCTCATCGGGGAGACCAAGATCGACCTGGAGAATCGCTTCTACAGCAAGCACCGGGCGACCTGCGGGGTGTCCCAGACCTACTCCATGTAGGGGAAAAGCCTTTCCCTGCCCCACCTCCCACCTGGATGCTCCTCTGTGTCACCTCCCACCCAGAGCCTCCCCCCTTCACTGCCTGCTGGCCCTGGAAGGATTTGTTTTGGGAAAAACCCCTCACGCCGTCCAATCTCGCCAGGGGCAGGGGGAAAATGGAGGAGTCTGCGCTATCCCTGGTTTTGTGACCTAGCTTTAGGGTGCGGTGGAGTGGGTCATTTGGAGCCCAAGGCAGGAGGGAGGGACTGGGGGTACTGGTGGGACTGGGAAGAGGGGTGAGGTCAGGGCTGAAATAGGAGCAGAGCAAACGATGCGATGCCGAGCATCAGGAATGGAATGCACTGGGAATTCCAGGCCTGAGCCAAAGTGGGGTGGAAGGTGTTGGCAAAAGGCGCACAGAGGGATCAAGTCTGCTCTGAAGCTTCACCTTTGCTGCCTCAAAATTCTTTCCCTGGGAATTCTGGGTGCTTCATGGTGCAGTGGGGTTTTTCTAGCAAAAGGGGAAAAAAAAAATAATTTCTTTCTTCTCCCAACTTTCTTTGGCTGATCTTGCCCTCCTGTTCCCAGACATGGATACAATACCTGGCGTGACCCCATGAAGCCCTCCCAAATCCTGTCCAAGCTGTGCAAAGAGGGAAAAGTGGATGGGCCGCACTTTGGGCCAGGGGGAAGAGTGAAAGTTGCCAACAGGGTCTTCACCGGCCCCACGGAGATCGAGGATGAAAATGGTATGGCCCTGTGGGATCATCCCATGGGGTGGAGGCTCTGGAGGGGAGCGGGGGTCTGGAGGGGTCTCCTCATCATCCAGGGTTGGAATCTCAGAGCAGTTTGAATCGTGGAGTGGTTTGAAATGGATTCCTCTTGGAATCACTCAAGGATATCCATGGACACCCAAAACCACCTCTGGAAATGCTCTCCTAGCAGTGCATGTCCAAAGAGCCATGGAGACACCTCACGGCTTTTCCAGCGTTTAGGAAATTGTTATCCATGGGAATGCATTCCCAAGCAGTGGGAGATGAGGGCTGTGTGCCCAAGGAAGAGGGAGACAGGCCAGGAGGGGTGAAGGAGAGAAGGAAAACATGGTCAGTGGACACGGGGCTGGTTCAGACAGGGAAAACTGCATGGGGATTTGAACCTCCGACAGGGATTGAAGCGAGGGAAGAGGAGTCAGGAAGTGCCAGCTGAGGGACAAAGCGTTCCCAAGGGATGGAGAGGATGAGGCAGTTCTGCACCTTTGAGCACAGGTGGAGGTGCTTTGCTGTCCCTGCCCCTGTTGTCCAAGCTCTCCTTTGTCCTCCAGGCCAGAAGAAGCCGACGGACGAGCACCTGGCGCTGGCAGTGCTGCGGCACTGGGAGGACATCCCACGGGCCGGCTGCCGCCTTGTCCCCGAGCACGTGGAGACACGGCCCCTGCTCAACCCCGACAAGCCGGGCATCGAGCAGGTCTGACATTCCAAAGGGAACGGGGGCAGCCCACGGGGGCCAAAGCAGCCCTAACCCACCTCGGGGTGGGCAGGTCACCCCGGGATGCCAGCAGAGAAAAATCTCCAGTGCCTCTCGATCCGTCCTCATCCATTTCGCATCCCACAGTCCCTCCTGATTCCCCACATCTGGGCACCCGGGAGCAAAATTCCCAGCAGATTCCCAAGCAGAAGGGACTGGGAACCCCTGGGCTGCTGCTCACAAAAGGCAGTGCCAGGAATTCCCTGGAGACACTGAAGCTCCTGGAGTCCTGAGGAGGACACTGAGCCTGTTGAGTAAAGGAGGGGGAGCGGGAAGACAGCTGGGCTCTGGTTGTTTTGCAGACCCAATTTTGGTCAGAAATCTCCCAAAATCCAATCCTGGGCTGCCCCGTTGAGCTTCTGGCAAGCTCCTTGGAAGCAGAGAAGGGAAATCTCCCCTCGGTACTCGGCCCACCCTGGTGAGGCTGATTTGAGCTCACGCGGAGATCATGGAATGATGGAATGGTTTGGGCCGGAAGAGCCCTATAACTTGTCCAGTTTCACCCCCTCTATGAGATGCTTCTGCAGGGGTGGAGAAGGATTCATGGGCATGGGAGAAGCTTGTCCCACCCCACATCTGGCTGTGGGAAGAGGGGAACACTGGTGGGGAGGGGACAGGAGTGACAAGGGGAGCTGACCGTGCCTCTCCCACCCCACAGGGCCGCCTGGAGATGTGGGTGGACATGTTCCCCATGGATATGCCAGCACCCGGCCCTGCCATCGATATTTCTCCCAGGAAACCAAAGAAGTAAGAAACCGCCCAGCCAACCAATCCCAGGGAAAACAGGAGGTTTGGGATGGAGCCCAGCTTCTCCCGTCTCCTGCTGTTGCTCCATGGCCAGCCCAACCCTCTGCTTGGGTTCCTCAGCCCTGCTGGCATTCCCAGAAATCCCAACACTGGAGGCAGTTCCAGAGCCACTCCTGAGGGTGGTACCCCACATCCCCTGCAGCTCCCGATCTTCCTCGCTTGTGTTAACTGGGATATTCCATCGTTTCCAGGCCTTGGTGCGGGGCCAGAGCAGAGCAGAGTGCCCAGCCCTGAGCCTCTCCTGGGCAGGGTTATCCCAGGGCAGTTTGGATGGGGCTTTTCCAGGGGGTGATGGATAGAAGGATGGGTGGTGGAGGCTACTGGGACAGCAGATCATTCTAAGCAGGAAAGAGCAGGCAAAGATAGTGCACGGAGTGGGAAGAAGGACATTTCTTCCCTCAGTATCCGTTCTAGTCCTCTCTCACCCTGCTGGCCTTGGTCCTTGGGCCCCTTTTGCTACCCTCAGGGCTGGGATAGGAATTCCAGGGATGGTACTGGGAATCCTGATGGGAGCATCCCTGTGCCTCCCAGGAAGCTGATGACTTGGGTGGAGAGAATATCCCTGCATCCCAGGTGGGAGAGGCACAGCACGGGACAGGTAGGCACAGGCAGGAGAGGCTGGAAAAGGTGAAGGAATCCCACGGATGGGCTCAGCCAGGGCATTGTCAGAGGGAGATCCCAAAGGAGGGAGGTTAAGGAAGCTGTAAATCCCCTTCCCTCACCTGGAGGCTCCCTGGAATTTCCAGCGAGGTGCTTTGGCTGTGGCCATGTGTCCTGAGCCTCCTCCAGCCTCCCCTCGCTGCAGGAGCTGGGATTCTGCTCTTCCTCCACCCACTCCCACCATGGGAGCCACCTCCTCTGCCAGCAAAATTCCCAGCAGAAGTGATGGGAAGCTCCCCAGGCTGCTGCACAGTGCTGGGAATTCCCTGGAGACCCCAAAGCTCCTGGAGTCCTGAGGAGGACTCTGAGCCTGTTTTGGGGGAGAAGTCACAGCCCTGTTGAGTAAAGGGGGGAAAGCAGGAACAGAGTTGGGCTCTGGTTGTTTTGCAGACCAAATTTTGGTCAGAAATCTCCCACAATCCAAGCCTGGGGAACCTTTGGCAAGTTCCTTGCAGAGGCTGGGAGCAGAGGAGGGAAATCCCCCCTTGGTGCTTGGCTCACCCTGGTGAGGCTGATTTGAGCTCACGTGGACATCATGGAATGATGGAATGGCTTTGGGTAGGAAGAGACCTTAAAGCTCATCTTGCTCCATCCCCTGCCATGGGCAGGGACACCTTCCACTACCCCAGAGTGCTCCAAGCCCCATACAACCTGGCCTTGGAGATCCAGAGGCAGCCACAGCTTCCCCGGGTATTCCAGCCCAGCCCTTCCCCACCCTCCCAATCAGGAATTCCTTCTCAAGATCCCATCTATCCCTGCCTTCTGGTAGTAGGAAGGCATTCCCCTTGTCCTGTTCCTTCACCCCTTGTCCCCAGTCCCTCTCCAGCTCTCCTGGAGCTCCTTTAGGTCCTGGAAGGGGCTCTGAGCTCTCCCTGGATCTTTTCCTGCTCCACATAAACGTTCTCAGCTCTCCCGGCTGGTCCCCATAGGAAGAGTCCCACCCCTGTAATCACCTCCATGGTTGAGATCTCCTCCTGTTCCTGCCCTCCTGATCCCTGGGACGGATCCCTGTGAGATCCCTGTTCCTGGCAGCCAGCCCTACTTTCTGGCAGCATCACCCCATCCTCTCCTATCCCACTCCCCGTTCCCGTGCCTCACCTCCCACTCCCTCCCTCGGGCAGGTACGAGCTCAGGGTGATCGTGTGGAACACTGATGAGGTCATCCTGGAGGACGACGACTACTTCACCGGCGAGAAGTCCAGTGACATTTTTGTCAGGGGGTAAGTACAGCCTGGAATTCCATCGGTGCCACCCCCATCTCTCCCGGGGTGGAGGCCAGTCCTCGCAGGGGTAGGAGCGCGAAGAGGAGCGGAACATGGGTGGTTCTGGGGCACCCAGTTGCTGGTGTTTCCTGCCTCTCCCCCTCTCCGTGGCTGCACATCCAGTGGGCCCCACTTGGAGCTGCAGTTACTTGCCTGGGATGCCACTGAGGCGGTTTCGTGTCTTGGTTTGGAATAACAAGTGTCCTCCAGGGAAAGCTGGAGCCTCCCTTGGAATGGAGAATGCAAACTCCCTTCCTCCGAATTATTTTAATTTTGAAATTAAGCAGCTCTTGGGCAAAGGTATGGGAATAGGAATAACAGCTCTTTACTAAGGAACGTCAAAAATAAAATTAGTGGTAGTACAAAAAAGTAAACAAACAAAAAAAGAAAACACCGACAGAGTCAGAATGCAACCTGAAGCCCTGTTGGTCAGGGTGTTGGTAACAGTCCAATTAAGTCCTCCTGGAATGACAGATGTGGCTCTGTTGGAGCAGAGACAATCTGGTAGAAGGGTGTAGTTTTCCTCTGAAGGTCCCAGTGGTGGTGTAGAAGGGTCTGGTCTTCCTCCGGGAATCCAGTGGAAACAGGCTGCCCTAGTGTCCTGAATCTCAGGTTTTATCCAGGTGGGAATGCTTGGCTCCTCCTACTGGGTGGAGCATTGTCAGGGGGCTTCCCTGACATTCAGGTGGTTTCAGGATTTTTTTCCCCCCTGCACAGCTCCGAGCCAAGCCGAAGGAAGAGACGGAGTCTTCAGGTTTAGATTTTTCAAGGTTGCATTTTTCGTTTATTGTTTCTTATCTTACAAATTTCTCACAGTCCAACATGATGTTTGCAGCTGCATGGACTTCTCACGTCTCCCCCCGAGCTGGGCAGTCCTTAATCTTTTATACTAATTACTACGTGTTCGTTATTTACTATTTCTTACCAATGTCTATCACTATTACTAAAAAGGTCATCTATACACTGACCCAATCCTCACGAACTACTTTGTGCCAACGTCACTGCAGAAATGGAGTGAGGGAAGGAGAAGGAAGAAGAAGGAGACAACGCCCCAGATTCTCCATTTTGTCCCCATTCACTCCAATGCTATGAACCTAAAATTACTATTTTTTCACTCTATGGTAAACTAAACTACTATTTTTCACACTCCCGTAGCCTGCAAACCCTCTCTCAGTTTAGGAAGTTTTTCCCATGGACTGAGATCAAAGCCAGTGTCTCTCTGAGCTCTGGGTTGGGGTCTCAGAGCCCCCTGCCCAGGTCCCTGACCCTCCAGGGCAACCAAAGGAATGCCCTGGACTCCAACAGAGCATCTCCCAATGGGATGGTGTAATTTTATCAGCCGTGCAGTGAGCCTTGATGGCCCATTAACAGAAGATATCCCCCTGGAGTTATGAGGAACAGAAGAGATAAAGAAACACCAGGTTTTAACAGCTGACCCATTAACAGAGGACACCCGCCCCCTCTCCGCAGAGTTACGTGGAATGGGTTCTAGGAGAGATAAAGAAAAACGCCTCTCCAACCGGTTTCAACAGATGGCAATTGAATACGTACTTTCGGTTACATCTTGCATTGTAAGCCAAGACATTTTGGAATGCGATGCCTTCCCGGCAGGAGAGGAGATGCCTGAAACTGCACTGTTTGAAAGAGACGGATCTGTGTTAGCAAAGCCAGTTTATTATGCTGAACACTAGTATTTATAATTCCCTCACTTCTGCACAAAACTTTCCACTCTGACCCCTTTGCCCCTGTTCCTGCAGCATCAAAATCTTTTCGGTTATCAAGTCCCTCTTACATCCTCTTGGGCTAGCAGTGTCCTTGTTATATCTTCTCTGGTCAGAGCTGTCAGAGTGACAGAATGAAGATGTAATGTCTTCATTTCTGTTCTGGCCTTGAGTTTATCTCTCCCATGGCCTCCACTGTACTGATGCCTGGTAAGGCTGACTTGGAAGAGAGGCTGGACAGAGCTAGAGAATAAATTAGATATTTATTGAAAGGCCTTTAAGGGTACACCTTGGCCAGCATGTAGTTGTTTCACATTTGCCAATTTCTGTTTTCCAAAATTAATGCAGTGGTCTGTCTACCTATTTACTCTCCTTTTGCTGTGAGATAGGATTAGGAGATAAACAAAACAGGCTCAAAACTTAGAAGGGAATAGAGACAGGTTTGTTAACGAAACTATGAGAGAGACAAAATGAATAAGAATCAGAATAAAACCTTCAAAACACTTCCCGCTCCCCCAACAGCTTCTTTTCTTTCTCACGGACAACGTATAAAGACAAAATTCGGAACTCCAACTCAGTTTACCACTTATAAAATAGTCTTTCATCAGTTCATTTAGAGAGAGGTCTCTTTTAGTCTACCATGGAACTTTCCACAAGAAAAAAACCAAAGAACAGTCCACCTGTGTCTTTTAACTCTCACAAAAACAGCTGCCCAGGAACCTGTAATTCTGAAGTCCCTCCCATATCACTCGGCCTTTCCTGTGGCTGCATATGGGCCATGAAGTTCATGGGGGATCACTTTAAAGATGAAGGGTTCCAAAAGCAAAGGTTTCTTCAAGTCTAGGAACAGAGATCTTTTATCTTTCTAGGGGCAGATCTTCATCTCATCATCTCATCTCATCATCTCATATCTCATCTCATCTCATCTCATCTCATCTCATCTCATCTCATCTCATCTCATCTCATCTCATCTCATCATCTCATCTCATCTCATCTCTCTCTGTTCAAGCTTCTCGTAAGATCATAGCTGCTTCAATATTTACTTAGTCCATCACAAATACTTTTGCTCAAATCCACAATCTGAATACTCTCATCATCTCACGAATGCATATATTCCCCATGATTTAAAGGGATATTCTAGTATATTACAGCCTGTTACCATGGCTCTCAAAAGACTTTCAGCCTAAAACTAAGGCATCTTCTCACCTCTTCCATCTAAGAGATAACACTTCCTTCGCTGACCCAAATATCTTCAAATTGTCTCTTTACATGTCCCACTCTGTTTTTTTTTTTTCTCTCACTCAGAGAAGTTAGTGCTTTGCAAGTTTTATCTGTGCAAGGAAATAATTAACATTCTCCCAAGTCTGCAGAGGGAATGATGGCTCTTTCCTGGGAACTGGCCAAAGGTGGTAAATTCAGGCTGTGCTGGGGCTGGAGCCAGGATCTCTCACATGGCTGGGCCCCTCCCTTTGCAAGGCAGTCTTGGTAGCGGTGGCTAGATGTTGTAGTGCTTTAACTGGGTTTATATTGCATTTCATTTTTATATTGGGTTTTATAATGTTCTCTTCTGTACCACCCCGTCGCCCTGGAAACTGTATCACGTGGTTTGTCCCTGCTCCTCTGCCCCACCCATCCTCCCACACTGGAAGGTAACCCAACTCTGTTCCTCTCCCACCTTGTCCCTGACTGGGCTAGTGGCTTGTCCCTGCCTCTAGGCCTGTCCCCCCTGGGAAAAAGCCCTGGAATGGCTTGGAGACTCGCTCTCTTCCACTGGGAACGGGGACTGGACTGAGCTCCGGATTCTGCAGGGAGCAGGACCCCTGAATAAAGCCGTGATCCCCCCCCAGAGAAAGAGCAGACTCTTTCCTTTTGCCATCGATGGACGCCTGCTCTCTCTAAACGAGAAGGTTTGCAGCCTCTGCGTAGCTTTTAGGACCCTGGAAGGAAGACTCTTCTGAGGTGGTTTCTCTCTCGAGCTAGCCAAAAAGGAGCACGGGCTCCAGAGGAGGAGCGAGAGCTGCTTCAGCCGGAGTGTGCTGTGGGGAAGGGATGGCTAGGATCTCACTAGCAGCGTGCCTGAGGCTTGTGACTTATTAAAGAAATATGGGTATTGATCTAGTATCGATACCCAACTGTGACGGACAAAAGCTCTCTAACAGTTTAAAGTTAGAAAGTGTATGTTTATTACGGCCGGCGAAATTCACAGGTAATTACAAAGCCTTTTACTTACAAAAGTGTTGAATATCCAAAATACAAATACATACTCATACTCCTGTCACCTCCCATTCCTCGCTTCGTATGCTAATTGGCAAAAAGGCTATGAAGCATGCGTACTTTGTTTCTTAAAATGAGTCGGGGGTCTATTCTGGGGAGGGGTCACCCAAAATGAGGAAGTAAGATGAGTCTTCCTCGTCCTGACCTTTCTACCTTTTCAATGCATTCATGACAAATGAATCCTTGGTAGAACTTACAGTTTCCTGTGTTCAGTGGGTTCTTTAAGCAGGAAATCTGCAGCTATCTTATGTCCTATTTACCACGTTTTGTTTTTCATTACAAGCACAAGCTACATAAACATAAACCTGACAAGCAATGAGTTACGTAAATTCAGAATATCTTATCTAAGATCCGGCTTCTGTTAACTGCGAACTATCTACTTCAGCTAATTCAGCAACTTATTATCTTAACTTTCCTAAAAATCCTTAGTTCCTCAAAATTAACAGTCTCACTTGGTCTTCTCCCCCTCTTCCTTTGCCTAGGAGCCATCAGGCCCAGGCCTAACCAGGGAAAGGCCTGGCTCAGGCAGGCTCCAGCTGGCCTAACCCCTGCAGCAAGGAGAGAGCTGAGGCCAGCTTACCTCACCCAAGGCCAGAAGAAAAAGAGAAAGATTCCTGGAAGTCTCTGATTTTAACACTGCGTATTCCCAGAGGCGTAGTAAACTTTCTGCTCGTTTAACCAGATATCAATATTCAAGCCCTAGTCACTGGTTGGGTTTTGGTATAACTGCCTTGGAAAAATCACTTCCTGGCAAAACCACCAAACAGCACAAGCACCTGACCAGGGCTATACCCAAGGTGGACTTAAAATGGTCACAAAATGGATGACCAGTCACGAGGTCTCACACTTTTATAAGTTTTGATTGCCATTTGCGTATTGGGATTTAATTGTCCAGTTACAGATTATGAAGTCCCATGCTCTTTTCTCTCTTCAGCCCACCGTTGTTTATGCTTTTGGGCCTGAAAATTTGTAACGTTGGCCTTGGTCTTCAGCAGGAAAAGGATTTGTTTTGTCTACCTACTCTGTGAAGAGAGCTGAGTGAGACTTATTAATATGAGGCTCAGAACTACACCCCCAGGCAGCCTAGAATCTGAAACACTTGAGCTAAAACTCAAGTACCAGGGCTAGGAGGTCTGTGGGGCTTCACAGCTCAGCCTCTGTGGCTGTCTGATCCTCCACATGACATCTCTGTCAGGGGGTGACAGTCCTCCTGGAGTGACAGATGCAGTTCTGAAGCAATGATCCTGTAGAAGGGTGTAGTTTTCCTCTGAAGGTCCAGTGGAGGCGAGATGGGTCTGGTCTTCCTCTGTGTGAAGAACGCCAATCACTTGTTTTAAAATTTTGAAAGTTTAATCAGTGATAAATTGGTCATAAAAATAGAATTAAGAGTAAAAGAAAAATTGAACAATTAGGGTTAGGACAATGAAAGACAATAAAACCAAAGTAACAGGCATCTAGGTGCCTTTCTGGCAAAAAGCTCAAAAAAAGGACCCTGTTAACAGAGGATTATCTCTTAAAAGCAATAGCCTGTTGAATATCCATACATCACATACATGATGCATAAATTCCATTTAAACATTGAATTCTGTCTGGTTACTGTCACTTTTTTTCCTATGGCGTCTTCAGGGCTGAGCAAGGCAGGAGAAGTTGGTCTCCTCTGATAAGGAAAGTAATAAATTCTTTTTCTCTGAAAATTCTTTTTCTCTTTCCCTGTGGCTGCTCTCTCTTTGTGAGTATCCCCCTTCCTCTCTTAAAAAAAAAAAATACATAATTTCTATTTTAACTACAAAAACTACATCTACCATACCATCAAAACATTAATACAGCATTACTAATCAATACAACATAATACATATAGTAAATACCTTGCGTAGAGCTGCATAATATGCACTTTTCACACTCTGGGAATCCAGTGGAAACACGCTGTCCTGGTGTTCTGACTCAGATTTTTATCCAGGTAGGAGTGCTTGGCTCCTCCCACTGAGTGAAGTATCTCCTAGTGGGATGATGTAGTTTTATCAGTCATGCAGTGAGCCTCGACGGCCCATTAACATCAGATATCCCCTGGAGGGAGGACATCTCATGGAAGAGATAAAGAAAAACACCTCCCCAAATGGTTTCAGCAGACGGCAATAGAACACGTACTTTTGGTTACATCTTGCGCTGCA
The DNA here is from genome assembly GCA_022316685.1 of Progne subis subis. Taxonomy (NCBI): domain Eukaryota; kingdom Metazoa; phylum Chordata; class Aves; order Passeriformes; family Hirundinidae; genus Progne; species Progne subis. The sequence goes on from JAKJHU010000556.1 coordinate 60,622, forward strand.
ACCCAAGACAAGACCCCCTTCTAGGTCCTTCCAGGTGGTCCTGTCCCCTCTCCTGCCCCATGTGAACCTGCGCTCACCTCTCACTCCCCGGGCTCTGCAGGTGGCTGAAGGGGCAGCAGGAGGACAAGCAGGACACGGATGTCCATTATCACTCCCTCACTGGTGAAGGCAACTTCAACTGGCGTTACATCTTCCCCTTCGACTACCTGATGGCCGAGGAGAAGATCGTCATCTCCAAGAAGGAGTCCATGTTCTCCTGGGATGAGACCGAGTATAAGATCCCAGCCCGCCTCACCCTGCAGGTCTGGGATGCTGACCACTTCTCGGCTGACGATTTCCTGGGTACGTGGAGGGTCCAGAGCATCCCACAAACCCCTTGAGGTGCTGCTGGATGGAGCAGGTGGGATAAGAGGGCAGGAAGGGTCTGCAGAGGGATTGGGAGAGGCTGCATCCATGGGCCAGGGCCAAGTGCCAGGTGAACTGGGGTCACACCAGCTCCACTGAGCACTCCAGCCTGGGGCAGAGGGGCTGGGAAATTCTGGAAAGGAGCCCAGGGGTGCCCAGGTGGGCAAGAGGCCACTGGCCCCAGCGTTGTGCCAGCTCTGGGGTGACAGCGGGGCCAGCGCAGTGCCCATCCCCTGTGCTGGCACTGCTGGGGCACCTCCAGTGCTGGGGCAGCTCTGGAACCCTCCTGACAAGAGAGACCTGCAGGGGCTGGAGCGTGTCCAGGGAAGGGAATGGAGCTGGGAAAGGGAATGGAGCCCCAGGAGAGGCTGAGGGAGCTGGAAAGGGAATGGAGCCCCAGGAGAGGCTGAGGGAGCTGGGAAAGGGAATGGAGCCCCAGCAGAGGCTGAGGGAGCTGGAAAGGGAATGGAGCCCCAGGAGAGGCTGAGGGAGCTGGGAAAGGGAATGGAGCCCCAGCAGAGGCTGAGGGAGCTGGGAAAGGGAATGGAGCCCCAGGAGAGGCTGAGGGAGCTGGGAAGGGAATGGAGCCCCAGCAGAGGCTGAGGGAGCTGGGAAGGGGCTGAGCCTGGAGAAAAGGAGGCTCAGTGGCACCTTGTGGCTCTGTACAAGTCCCTGACAGGAGGGGACAGCCAGGGGGGGTCGGGCTCTGCTCCCAGGGAACAGGGACAGGACAAGGGGAAATGGCCTCAGGCTGGGCCAGGGTGGGTTCTGGTTGTACAGCAGCAGGAATTTCCCATGGAAAGGGGGCTCAGGCCTTGGCAGGTGCTGCCCAGGGAGGTTTGGAGTCCCCGTCACTGGAGGTGTCCAAGGAAGGCCTAGAGGTGGCACTCAGTGCTCTGGGCTGGTGACAAGGTGGGGATCAGTCACAGGTTGGACTCAAGGGTCTCATAGGTCTTTTCCAATGTTCATGTTTCCACTGATTCTGACATCCCTTTCTTCCTCTGCTCCTGTAACCAACACCCCATTTTTCCTTCCCAGAGCTGGCCCAAAGCTGCACCCCACGACAGGAGATGCTGGTCCAGCCCATCTCCAGACAAGGCGTTGGCCTTTTTGGCATGCCGACCTCTGTTCTCCCCTTTGTCCTGCCAGGGGCCATCGAGCTGGATCTGAACCGCTTCCCCCGGGGAGCCAAGACGTCCAAGCAGTGCAGCCTGGAGATGGTGACCAACGAGGCTGAGCTGCCCATGATTTCCATCTTCAAGCAGAAGAGGGTCAAGGGCTGGTGGCCGTTCGTGGCCAGAGATGAGAATGATGAGCTGGAGATCACCGTAAGGATGGGGAAGAGGGAGGGTTTGCTTCCCGGGCACTAGCACTCTTTGCGGACACCCTGCATCCCCCCATACGGCTTTGTTCCCTCGGGACCCTTCTGACCTGGGGGGCAGAGGTGGGAGCAGGTCCCAGGCCTCAGCACAGCTCTCTGCTCCTTGCAGGGCAAAGTCGAGGCTGAGCTGCACCTTCTGACAGCGGAGGAGGCTGAGAAATCCCCTGCTGGGCTGGCCCGAAATGAGCCAGATCCTCTGGAAAAGCCCAAGTGAGTAGGAGAAGCCTCTCAGCAGCAGGGACCTGGGGTTATGGGCTTCTGCTCCCACCTGGAGTGCTGCATTCAGCTCCAAGCCCCAAAACAGGAAAGATGTGGACCTGTTAGGAAAGAGGTTAGAGGAGGCCATGGAGATGTTCTGAGTCTAGAGCCCCTCTGCTCTGGAGCCAGGCTGGGAGAGCTGGGGGTTTTCATATGGAAAGGATCCAGGGGGAGCTCTGAGCCCCTTGCAGGGCCTCAAGGGGCTCCAGGAGAGCTGGAGAGAGACTTGGGACAAGGGATGGAGGGACAGGACACAGGGAATGGTTTCCCACTAGGAAAGGGCAGGGATGGATGGGATATTGGGAAGGAAGTTGTTCCTTGTGAGGGTGGGGAGGCCCTGGCACAGGGTGCTCAGAGAAGCTGTGGCTGTCCCTGTATCCTTGGCAGTGTCCAAGGCCAGGCTGGACACTGCGGCTTGGAGTACCCTGGGTAGTGGAAGGTGTCCCTGCCCATAGCAGGAGTGGCACTGGATGAGCTTTAAGGTCCATGAATCCCTTTTCCACGGTGATGGATTAATGCTGGGTGTTTGGTTCCCCTGTAGTCGCCCGGACACGTCATTCATCTGGTTCCTGAACCCTCTCAAGTCCATCAAATACCTCATCTGCACTCGCTACAAGTGGCTCATCATCAAGATCGTGCTGGCCCTGCTGCTCCTCATCATGGTGGCCCTGTTCCTCTACAGCATGCCAGGATACATGGTCAAGAAGCTGCTGGGAGCATGAAGGGCAGGAGCCCCTTACGTATCCCCTGCACAACCTTCCCAGCTCCATGTCCTCCTCCCGGTGACCTCTGGGCAGCCCTGCGGGCATCTTCTCCCGGCTGCTGCTGTTGTAGCTGCTGCTGCTGGGTCTCCTCTGCATTCCTTCTCTGTGGGTCCCAGTCAGGCTTTAGTCCCAAGGGAATGGGGTGGGAGCAGGCACAGATCCCCACACTCTGCATCCCGCACTGGGGCAGGGAGAGGTGCCCAGCTGGCTCCTGTGGGAGTCTCCAGGGCCTCCATCCATTGGGGTTGTGGCTGGTGCCTTCCTGGGAATCAGGGGAAGGAGAGAGGAGCTAGGGCTGCATCACGGGAGCTGTGGGAGTGCTCTAGGAAGGCTCCTTAGAGAGATGTTCGGAATCCAGGATGGAGCAGGGAGGTGGGATGGAGCAGCTGGGGATGTGCCAGCCCCACCAGAGTGAGGGCACAGGGCACCCCCAATGCCTGTCCCCACTGCCAGCACTGCCCCTGCTCCACTCGGAGCTCTGGAGGTCACATTGCCTGGCACAGGGATCTGTCCCACCTCAGGAATGCTGGTCATGGTGCCCCAGCAGACCCTGCAGAGAGCCCTGGGGTGGGCCAGGGGCAGACCCTGCCCTTTCCTCGCACGGCTCCGGCAGGGACTGCGATGCGTCCCACAGCTCAAACGTCTTCCCAAGATCACCCACCCACACGTGGCCGTGGCTGGACATCCCCAGGGCTCACAGATCCTCTGGCACAGTGTGAGCTCCCATTGTCCTTCTGGATTCTCTGTGTATTTTGTTTGGCTTGGTAATTCTTGTGGCTGGAGTCCTTCTGGCTGTGTGTCCTCAGGATGGGCTCTTTCCTCGGCTCTCCAGCTGCTGCAGAGACACCTTTCTCAGCTCCCGGTGTTCAAGACCCCCACGGAAGAACTGAGGACATCTCAGAGATGTTTTAATGAGAATATTACTATTCCAACCAGTCAATAAAAATCAGCTTTCACATCTGGGTTCTTGTGGTAGTGGGTGTCATGGTTAGACACTGGCCTAATGCCAGGCACCTATGAAAGCTGTTCCTTCAAAAGAAAATTAGCAAAGGGTTGATGAGCTGAGGTAAGGATTGGGAGAAAAACACTCTAAGGGCAAAACAGGTTCAAATTTAAAGATATAAAGTAAATTTATTATTAACAGAGTCAGAGGAGCATCATGAGAAATAAAGGAAGTTTTTAAGCACTCTTCTCCCCCCTCAGCCCCTCCCTCTTTCCTGTGAATGACTAATGCACGGTCTCAGAGCAGTGCAGATACTCAGACATTTGTTGTGAGAAACAAACTGGTTTCATACACTTCTTCAAGACACAGAATTTCCTTATAAGGTATTTCTTCACTTGCCATGTCATCAACACACTTTCATGTCCTTATACGTGGGTGATCGTGTGCTGGCAGGCTCCAGCGGGTTCCTCTCTGTGATGCCAGGAGAGGCTGCCTGGAACAGAGGCTAGACAGAGTTAAAGGAATTAAGTGGGTATTTATTAAAAGGTCTTCATAGGATGCACCTTGGGCAGTACAAGAGCCTGGCCAAGGCTCTACCCAAAATGGACCAGGGATCACGAGTTTTCACACTTCTATAAGTTTTTATCCATTTACATATTGGGGTTAATTGTCCAATGACAGCTTCAGGTGATGAAGTCCCATCCTCCCAGTTTGCTCTCCTCAATTCGCTGTTGTTTCTACCTTTTTACACTCAAGGCACCACCCATAGGGCATCTGCCACGTCGCATTTCTTCCCCCCAAGTTCAGGCACAGACGAGCTTCTCTGTGTCCAATTCCATCTTACCTCTCTCTTCACTTTCCCACCAATGGCAGAGGGAGACAGAGGGTGGGAGCTTTTGGTCAGTTAATTAATCGAGATCTTACTCAGTTGCTCAGGGAGAGGTGGCTTTTCTCTGTTATTCCGTGGGGTCCTTCCCACGAGAAAGCAGCTTTCCCAGAACTGCTATGGCGTGGGTCATTGGTCCACGGAGTGTAGTCTTTTAAGGATAGGCTGCTCTAGTTTGGAAGCAAGGGCCCTCTTTCTCTCTCTCTCTGTCTTTGGGTCTCCCACAGGTGTCTTAGTTAGAAAGACCAGCGTCTGCTAGGGCAGGGCCTCCCTTGGAATGGAGAATTCAACTCCCTTCCCTCTGAATTATTATAATTTCGAAAATTAAGGAGGCTCTCAGGCAAAGGTATGGGGACCGAGTAACAGTTCTTTATTAGTATGTACAGCAAGGCAGCAAAACAACAACAGCCACAGCATTAACAACAAAACAGAACCAGGGACCCAGTAACAGCTTCCGTGACCGCGGTACTTTCCCCGTTGCTGCAGTTCCAGTCACAGCCAGCAGGGGTGCTGCTGGCTCCCGGCGGGCAGAGCAGGTGTGATTATCCCCACGTGGCTGCAGGGGGCGCTGTGGTGCTGGCCCGGGGAGCACGCGGCGATGGCGGCTTTGTCCGAGATGGGAAAAGATGGAAGAGCTGGATCAGAAACTCCGGAGACGAGGCTGAAGACACGGGAGATCTCAGCAGGCAGGGGGTGTGGGCCACAGTCGTGGATAACCTGAGAAATACTGTCCATGGTTAGATCCACCCCTTGATCTCGGGCCCACTTATAGGTGGCATCTCTGCCCTGATGACCTGAGGCATCATGGGCCCATCGAGCTAGGAACAACTCTCCCTTGTGTGGCCAATCTAAGTCTATCTTTCACACCTCTAACTTTGCAGCCTGATCTACCTGAGACATAAACTTTAGAGAATTAAGGATTTTTAGAGGGGTTAAGATTTTAGTTAGAGATAAGCTTTGCTGAAAATTAACTAAAGTAGATAGGTAGGCTTTGCTGAAATTAAAAGTTAGTAATTAACTAAAAGAAATTTGGTTTCGGGGTCACTCTTCCATATTAGAATAACTGATTACTTGTCAACTTTGGTTAGCTGTGTTATAATGAATGAATATATAAACTGATGAATAGCTTTTAGGAACATAAGGCAATTGTAGGCCTCCTCTGCTCAGAAACTCATTGAACAGTCACAAAGACAGGAAACAGGAGTCCTACCAAGGGTTCACTTATCACATTTGCATTGAAAAGGTAGAAAGTTCAGAACCAGGCAGACTTCTTTACTTCCTCATTTTGGGGACCTGTCCCCATGAAAAGGACCAACGACCCATTTCAAAGAACAAACTATGCATGCTTAATAGCTTTAGAGCTAATTACCATACGAAGCAGGGAATGGGATGTACCAGGGTTATGAATATGCATTTGTGTTTTGGGTATTCAATACTTCTGTAAATAAAAGGACTCTGTAATCACCTGTAAATTGCGGTGTGAATTTGGGAGCTACCCCGCACACTGTCCGGCGCTGTAATAAACATATACTTTCTAACTTTAAACTGTTAGAGAGTTTTTGTCCGTCTCAGTTGGGTATCTGTCCTGGTTTGGAGACAAATTTGGGGGAAAACCCCTGTATAGGATCCCTCTGGGAAGCAAACCCAAGTGGCCCTCTCCCTCCAACCAGTCCGAAAAAAAAAAAACCTTAGTGGAGAAAAGTGGAAAAAACTATTTTACTAAACAAATAAAGTGCATACAAGCATAAAGAATGAATAATATGGAACAATAAAACCTCTCGTTCTGGAGTGAGATGGCAAATTGAGAAAGTCCTTGCCGTGGGTGTAGCTCAGCTCTCTCTCAGTCTCTCCTCAGTCCCAGTCCCTCCGGCGCTGCTGGAAAATGCCGAGCTCCAGGCCCTGGTGCGGCCCCCAGTGCTCCCCTGGGTTTTCAGTCCAGAGCAGGTTTAAACAGTTCCAGGAAAAAGGAAAGAAGAAAAACAGTCCAGGGAACTTCTCTGCCCTAGCTAGCTGAAACTAACTAAAAGCAAGAAGATCTCTGTCCTGCAGTCTCTCCAAGCCTCCGCTGAACACACCATCTGCAGAAGAATGTGGAGGAGTCAGGCAGTGTTCTCAAAACAAACTCCGCGCTTCTCCTTGCTCTTAGAACCAGTCTTAAAGGCACAGGAACTACAATATACAGAGTTCAAACAGAACAGACGATTGGGGATACAAGCATCATAAAGTTACCCTAGGACAGTATCGATGCCAGATCAGTACCCATATTTTCTTTAATAAGTCATACCTGCTGGTTCTTTCAGTGCTCCTCATTAGCCCGACTCCTGGGGACATGGGAATCTACATGATGGACTTTGACAGGTAGCTTCTCTACCCGTGTGGCAATGTCCTTCCACTCATCTGCAGCCCAGACTGGCTTTCCTCTACGCTGCCAGTTGTCCTTTTTCCACTTCTCCAACCAACCCCACAGAGCATTGGCCACCATCCACGAATCAGCGTAGAGGTAGAGCTTTGGCCACTGGGAAAAGGTTCATTCATGAAGCAGGAAAAACACCCTGTAAAAGATATAAGGTTAGTGTAATAAATGTCCTAAAGTTAATTCGTGTTGAATATGTCTGTATTATGATACACCCATATAAAATATAAAATATAAGTCTGTGTACACTTGTACATGTTCTAATAAAAGCTGTGAGATATTTGAGGTTAATTCATGTAAGTTCATATTCTGTAAACCAAAAACCCATACAAGAAATGTACGAAATATTTCTGCTGGCAGCAAAACCCCAGACCAGGGACACAAGGACGAGAGAGGAATTTCAGTGACATACCTCTGCCAGAAAACCCTGAAAGGAACACAAAAGCCACGGGAGGAACAGATAAGCTACTCAAGAACCACTGATTACATCAGAGATGTAGCTCACCTGCTTCCTCCGGACATTATCATATCTCCTCATATCTCATCAGACTCTTCTGGACATTACCATATCAGCGACACACCTGGGCTCAGCCATTAAGGTCATTGTTAACCCCAGAAAAACTATTCAAAACTCCTAGACCCGAACATGAATAGTCAATGAAGCTGCCGCGGACGAGGACACATCGGAGCCTCGTCTCTTCTCTGTGATCCAGTGTATAAAAAGAGACTGCTTCAGACCAGAAATGTGAACTTGGGGGGACAGCAGACTGGCAGAGTTTGTTATCAGAGTTCACCCAGTGCCGTGCCCGGGCTCGACACTGTCCTTTTAATTGTGGCTGTACCGAGACTGTCATTTTGTCTCTCAATAAAATTCTAAATTTTGATTTCTAAAAATTGGTCAATCTCATTTATAACAGTTAGTAATGGAACTTCTGTATGGTGGGTGCCAGAAGAACCAACCGTGTATTGGACCCAGGAAAAGCAAAAAAAAAGTGAATTGTAAGTATGATAACAAAATAAAACTTTTTCAATGTAATAATACAAGTAAAAATCCTTACTATGGCATCCCAGAAATTTCCAAATTTTGGGAGAATATCGATCAGCAAAAATTTAACTATTGGAAAGCTCCAGACGGCTTATTTTGGATATGTAGAAAAAGGGCATACCCAAAACTCCCTTCTCAGTGGAAAGGGAGCTGCACTCTGGGAATTATACAGCCAGGATGTTTTCTTTTACCAGGACCTGATGGGGATCAATTAGGGATACCAGTTTATGAGGATCTAAAGAGAAACAAAAAAGAATTGATTGGAGGATTCCAAAAATGGGGAGATGAGGAATGGCCCTCTGAACGCATACTGGAAACATATGGGCCAGCCACCTGGGCACAAGATGGGAGTTGGGAATATTGAACCCCAATTTATATGCTAAATTGTATTATAAGACTTCAAGCCGCTGTAGAGATAATAACGAACAAAACTGGTCAAGCAATGGAATTAATATCAAGGCAACAAACCCAAACAAGAGCGGCTGTGTAGCAGAATAGGTTGGCTTTAGACTATCTAGTTAGCTGAAGAAGGGGGTGTTTGTGGAAAGTTCAATACATCAGATTGTTGTTTAAAAATAGATGACAATGGAGATGCCGTCCTGGACATAGTCAATGATATCAGAAAAATCGCCCACGTACCAGTTCAAAAGTGGGAATCAATGCTAAATACTAGCTAGTGGGATAATGTGCTGGGAGAAGAATGGTGGCAAAAGTTAGGCTTATTCCTTTTATGTGCTACAGCTGGTCTAATATTTCTTCCTTGTCTGATTCCCTGTTTCATTCGGCTCATCACCAGTGTGGTACAAGGCATGCAATTAGTGAACATGGACCAAAAGTTGTCTACAACAACACCACCACAAAGGATTATGGTGTTAAAGAAACAAAATAATATAGAAAACCCCTTCAAAGAAGTGTGACTGATTTGTGAAAAAACGGAGCGAATAATAAAGGCTAGAAAACAATGAATATTGCTCGAGCCAAATTAATTAGAAAAAGAAAAGAGGGAGGATTGTGAAAAGTGCATATTATATGGCTCTACGCAAGATATTTAGTCTATGTATTATGTTGTATTGATTGGTAATGTTGTATTAATATTTTGATAGTACAGTAAATGTAGTTTTGTAGTTAAAATGTAGTTTTTATATACCAACGACAGGAAAACGTAAATCTTTCAGAGAAAAAGAGTTTACTCCTTCCTTATCAGAAGAGACCAACTCCTCCTGCCTTGCTCAGCCCTGAAGACGCCATAGAGATTAAAGCAAAAAAGTGACACTAACCAGAGAGAATTCTTTGTTTGAATAGAATTTATGCATCATGTATGAAATGTATGAATATTCATCAGGCTATTGCTTTTAAGAGATAATCCTTTGTTAACGGCGGTCCTTCTTCGGAGCTTTTTTGCTCGGGAAGGCACCCAGACGTCTGTAACTTTGTTTTTATTGTCTCATATTGTCCTAACCCTAATTGTTCAATTTTTTTTATTACTCTAATTGTATTTTTATAACAATTTTATTTACTATTAAACTTTCAAAAATTTAAAACAAGTGATTAGCGTTTTTCACACTGCTCACGGCCCACTGTGGTTCCAGGAGAGCTCAGAAGGGTCTCATTTTGGACTGCTGTTCATAGGGTCACAGGAGAGCGGGCTGCAGTCACTAACTAATGTTTCATCCTGGCCAGAGTTTCAGTCAGCACTTCCTTTGAAAGTGTGACAACAGGAATGCTTTTGCCATTCAGGCCAGAGGAATATTTTCCAAGGCTGGTCATAAGAAAAGCAGGAGCTTGTGAGCAGTTCCAGGGAGCAGACAGTGTTTCTGATAAGCTCAGGAAGAGCTGAGCCCAGGTGGTGTTCTCAAGGCCTGACAAGCATTTTCTCAGATCCCACTGCAGCCTGGAAAGGAGGGAGGTAGGCAGAATGCACCACCACAATCACTGCAATTTTATCACTGCTGAAGAAAAACTACATGATGCAACCATAAAGAAACTTATGGAAGATGGATTTATGCACAAATATATCTATAACAATGCTGCTGTGCTCCCCCTGCTCCTTTTTCCTGATGGAGCACCAGCCCCAGGAGTGCCCTCCACGTACCAGTACAGCAGTTCAGGGTCAAATAACTGCAAAGAGCAGAGAGTAGTCTGTGAGGCAATTAAAACCTCGGCTGGTGAGGAAATTCGGCTCTAGTTCAGATAAGCTGAGTCAAAAAGAATGGTTTCACTTTCACATTCGGCTGCAGTAAAAAGCCTGATTTACAGGAATTACCCTGCTGCCTCGATTAAAGGTGAAGCCGCAGCCAGTTAAGAGCCAGGGCTGCATGAAGAGGGGCTGTGCTGGGCTTGTCCCGTCCCAGGAGCTGCGGGGCACGGAGGGAGAAGGTAGGGCCCTGGGGATGAGCTGTGGGGCCGGCAGCAGCAGGGAGCGGGATCTTGTCGGGCTCCTGCCTCCTGTTGCCGGTGTTTTGCCAGGGCTGGGGAGATGGCAGGGCAGGAGAAGAGGGCTCTGAGGGCAGCGGGCGGGCGCTGTCTGCTCCTCCGTGGGCTGCAGGAAGCCGCCTTTGCTGGCAGCCGCTTCGGGGGAGCTCGGGGGAGCCGTGTGCGCTGCGGGGCTGAGCTGGGAGCGGGGGCCGGGCTCAGACGGGTGGGAGCGGAGCGGCGAGGGAAGGAGGAGGGATGCGGGCGGATGGAGGGGCAGAGCGAAGTCGGCAGAGGCGCAAAGCCTGGCCCGAGAGCTGGCAGCGGGGCTGGCCGGGCACAGATCCCTTGCGGAGCCCCTTCCATGCCGCCAGCCCGTGCCCGGCTCGGGCACCCCCAGCCCCGCGGTGGGGCCGGATGGCTGCGCTCTGCTGATGGCAGGAGCCATGGGGGATCATTCCATTTCCTCCCCGTGCAAGGAGGGTGGGATTCTCCTCTCTCACTGTCTAAGCGTCACCACTCAGAGAGCACTGGTTCCTGGGGCAGCCCCACAAAGGCCACCAGCGCCACCGGAGCCCCTTTCCCTGGGGTAGGGCTGGGGAAAACACTCTTGGGGGGGGCTCTTCTGGGAAATGGGGTGCCGGCATTGCCATGACAGGTTCTTCTGCCAGCCCTGCTGCTTCCCTCGTTTGCTTCCCGGGAGGAGCTCGATCCCGAGTTATGCCCTGAATGTGCTTAGTGCCTCTCTGCGGGCACTGACACAGTCACATGGGGCTTTTTCCCTATTCCTGCAGCAATGGGAAAGCCGTGCAGGGACTGCCAGGGGTGCCTGGGGGCAGATTCATGGTGTGGCAGGGCTGGAGTTAATGTTGTGCAGGGCAGTCTCTGACTCCTGAGACTAAATCAGTGCTGGGAGTGCTCCAGTGGTGTCAGAGTCCACGGCATTCCTTTGGTTACCCTGAAAGGTCAGAGACCTGGGCAGAGAAGTCTGAGACCCTGGCACAGAGCCCAGGAAGACATTGGCTTTGATCCCAGTCCATGGGAAAGGCTTCCTGCACTGAGAGATGAATTACAGGCCACAGGAATGTGAAAGATAGTAGTTTAGCTTCTCACAGGGTGAAAAACAGTGGGTTAGGGTTTTTAGTACGGAAGTGAATGGGAGCAAGATGGAGGATTTTGGGCATTGTCTCTTGCTTCTTCTTTCTTCTTCCTTCACTGCATTTTCTGCAGTGACGGTGGCACAAAGTAATTTAAGGAGACTGGGTCAGAGCAGAGATGACCTGTTTAGTACAGGTAGTAGGTGTTGGCAAATAACTATAAATAAAGAACAGGTAACAATTAGTACAAGAGGCAGTGACCTCCCAGTGCAGGGGCACTCGTCAGATGCCCGAGCAGTTGCACAGACCTTAGCTGGGCACAGAAAGAATTGTAAGGTAAGAAATAATTAAAAAGGAAGAAACCTTGAGAAATCAGAACCTGAAAAGTCCTTTTCATTCTTGCGTCCGGCTCAGGGCTTTTCAGAAGGCAAAGGAGTCCAAAACCACCTGATTCTCGGGAGAAACACCCAAGACATTGGGAGAGAATTTGGGAGAGGACAGGTCTGGGACAAGTGGCTCAAGTGGACAAGCTCCAGCAGTGACCCTGAGCCAGCAGTTCCCTTCCTGAGCAGCTGTGCCACGCTGTCTCTGCTGCCCAGGGAGCAGCTGGACACGTGCCCAAAGGAAACAACTGGTGTCTAAAGTTCCTCCTGTGCTCTGCCAGCACGCCCAGCTTTCCTCAGCTGCTGAACGGCCCTTATCTCGAGCCAGTGGCTTTTCCTGCTTCTGCTTTCCTCAGTGGAGAAGGGTTGACCTCCAGTGGTTCCTGGAATGAATCTGCTGTGCTCATGTGTTTCCTTTCAGCTGACTCTCTGCTTTTCTCCTTTAGGATTTTGGGTTTTTCCTTCCTGGTGCTCTTCCTCCTGAGTTCTCAAGGGGTTCCCATCTTCTGCTCCACACCCTGCCGTGTGCTCCAGGCCTGCCACTGCTGCTGTGCTGTGTCCCCTGAGCTGGGGCCCTCGGCTGCTGGTGCCTGCTGGGAAGCCAAGGCTGGGAGCAACAGGAGCATCTGCTGTGAGGTGAGTAAGGGGAATCAGAGCCCACAGCCCTTGCACAGATTGCCCAAATCTTCAGGAATTCCTGAGGGAAAGCTGCCCCTGAATGCTCTGGAAGGGTGCAGGAGCCCTCAGGTCTATTTATCACACTAAGATATACAATCTACACAGCAATTAAGGTATTAACCATAAAAGGCTGACAAATTGTATTTTATCAAAAGCAGTTAAAAAGAGCTTATCAACTGTACTATATCAAAATAATTTAAAAAGTCAACAATAGCAAAAGAAAACAACTACATATATATTTATAACAACAACTCATTGGCAATGGCTGTTCCTGAGGTGGGGCCTTGTGGGGACTGGGCTGCTCTCAGGTCTCAGCACAGGAGCAGAGAAGCAATCTGGCAAGCCATGGTCACAGTGCTGAAGCAAGAAAACAGGAGGGGTAAAAAGGAAAAAGCCACAGGGCAGTAGGATCTCAGGTCAAAAAGGAAAAAGCCATAGAGCAGCAGGATCTCAGGTCAAAAAAGAAAAAGCCATAGGGCAGCAGGATCTCAGGTCAAAAAGGAAAAAGCCATAGGGCAGCAGGATCTCAGGTCAAAAAGGAAAAAGCCATAGGGCAGCAGGGTCTCAGGTCAAAAAGGAAAAAGCCATAGGGCAGCAGGATCTCAGGTCAGACGCACTGTGCCGCATGGCCCCTGTGTTGATCACCCCTGCTGGGGAGGAAGAGCAGCCCCTGGCCCCCAAGGTCTCACAGAATCCTGGGCCACCCTTCACCCATCATGATATTCCTGAGCCGGTGGGGGGAACAGTGACAACTCCAGACACAAACCAAACCCAAAACCAAACTGGCTCTGGGATAAGAACCATCCCCAAGACAGGACCCAATAGCTTCTAGAACCATTTATCAGGGGCCCTCTGTAAGTCACCCCTGAGCTGCCTGAAGTCTGCTGCCCTCAAGGCCAGGACTGAATGTTTGCTGGCACTTTTCCTGCCGTCACCAGAGGTTTTAAGCTCAGTGTCTCCGTGGTGGCTGTGGCCCAGATGGCCACCAATGGGCACTTGGCTGATGAGACCCTCTGTGCTAATGAGCAGCAGGTCACAGAGGGCACCTCTCCAAGTGGGCTCCCAAAGTCTCCAGTCACTCCTGATGGGCCACCAGGATGCCCCAGGCACAGCTGTGGGCAGGGACAAGGTGGATTTTGCCCCTGCACTGGGCTGGGCCCCCTGAGTGTGCCAGGAAGCAGCTCCTGGCAAGAGGCGTGAGTGGGGCGAGGGAGGGGCTGTGCTGGCAGCTGGAGCAGGAGCACAGCTCAGAGCCCGTGTGGCCGTGCTGGGCATGGGGGGAGTGTGTCTGGGGAGTGTGGGTTGCCCATGGGGGCAGTGTGTGAGCAGTGCCTCCGTGTGCTGGGAGCAGCAGGCTGGGCCAGGCAGTGAGCAGGGCAGGTGTGGGGCTGGGCAGAGGGTGCAGGATGCAGGCAGGGCTGTTGGATGGGCACAGGGGCTGTGCCAGTGCTCCAGGGAGCCAGGAATGCTCCTGGGGGTCGGGAGGAGTTTTTATTATTACCTCCTCTAGCAGGGACCCATTTCCCACTCCCACTCATCTACCAGGTGCCCTTCTATTGCCTGGGAGTAGGAGGCATATGAAGTCCTCTGAATCTTGATGGGCCTCCCTTAAAGATGGAAGGGCTGAACTCCACCAGTCTATTTCCCTCTCACTTTCCCTGCTACGCCTTAATCTCTCAACTCCCTCCTTTGTCCACTGGAGGACTCTGTTTCCATTTGTAATAAGCACGTACAAAGGTTTTACAAGCATTCTATAGTTGTGTATCCATAACCTACACTATCCCGTCAGTCCCCAAAAAGCTCTGCAGTTCCTTTATTGTCTGAGGTTTCAGGCTTGGACGTATTGTTTCTTTATGATCTTGCCTCAAAGTCTGTTGTCTAGTACTAACCTCATAACTTAGGTAGATCTCTTTCTCCTCTACTAATTGAGCCTTTTTCTTCAATACCCTTTTCCCCTGGAGTCCTAGAAAGTTTAAGAGGCTTACTGTCTATGCCACACAAGTCTCTTTTGTCCAGGTGGCTATGAGGAGGTCGTCTATGCACTGCAGCAGCGTTCCTTCTTCTGGCTGGAGCTTCGCAGGACTCTCAGCTTTTTGCAAGTTGTTCTCCAAACAAAGTGTGCGAGTTCTTGAATCCCTGAGGCAAAACCATCCATGTGAGCTGAGTTTAGAAAGCTCACTTTTAGGGCTTTCCCATTCAAATGCAAAAATTTTCTGGCTGGCTCCATGGAGGGGGAGGCAAAAGAAAGCACCTTTCAGATCTAAAACGACAAACCAAGTTAGTTTTGGTATTAAGCATGTTTTACAAAGTATATGGGTTTGCCACTGTGGGGTAGAGGCCCTCAGTTATCTTATTGACAGCCCGTAAGTCCTGCACCAGTCACTGTGACCAATGGGGTTTTCAAACAGGTAAAATGGGAGTGTTGAAGTCAGATTGACACTCTTTCAACAACCTCAATTGCAAAATGTTCTCAATTATTGGGCTAATTCCTTCCCTATCTTCTTTTTTCAAAGGGTACTGTTTAATTCTAACTGGTTGTTTCCCTTCTTTAAGTTTAATTACTATAGGAGGTGCGTTTTTTACCCTCTCTGGTACATTGGAAACCCACACCCCTGGAAACACCTGGCTAATTATTTCTTCACTACTTTTCTCTTTAGTTTCAGTAGCTGTTAACATTATACTCAATACTTCCACATACTGTTGATTGTTTACCTCTGGAGTAATTTCCCTCTGTTTTAAAGTATTGGTTGCTTGTAATCGCTTTAATAAATCTCTACCCAAAAGTGCTTTTGGAGAACTGGGCATATATAAGAACTTATGAATGCCCCATTGTTTCCCAGGCTTGTACTTCCATGGTTTGCAAAAATATGCCTTTTCAGACTGACTAGTTGCCCCTTGTACCACAACATAATAATTCCCCAAAGGCGCTAAAGCTTTATTTAAAATTGAATATGTTGCTCCCATATCAATCAAAAATTTCACTGCTTTCCTTTCTTCTCCCAGCTTTATTGTTATAATCAGTGGATCCGCTGGGGTAGAATCCCCGGGTCTTCTTCAATCTTCTTTCACGTGTGACCGCCCCCTCTCTCCCCCAGTTCTCTTTTTCCTGTTGGTCATTTTGCCTCCTGTTTTGGGCACTGATTTTTTCAGTGACCAAATTTCTTGCAACCTGCACACTGATCTTTACCCAGCCAGGGTGGACCTTGTCTGGGTGGTCCCTGTCTGCATCTACCTCTCCCTTCTTCACTTACAATTGCCACCAGTTTTCTCATTCCTTGCTTGTATCCCTCTTCTTGATTGCAAAAAACTCTCCATGCCTCATCTAAAAGGGCTTCTAGGTTCCTCCCATCCACCCCTCAAAGCTTCTGAAATTTACATCTAACGTCTCCCATGGACTGCCCCCAAAATAAATAGACTAACTGTTATATTCTTACCTCAGACCCAGGGTCCAGTGATGCGTGATGGCGCATTGCATCTCTTAAGTGGCCCAGGAATTCACATGGAGACTCGGGGAGACCCTGTTAAACTGCATAGAAGGCTGACCAGTTCATAGTGTTGGGAATAGCTCTCTCTGTCCTTTTTGCTACCCATTCATGCTTTCCAACTTTTTCATTTCAGCTGCTCTATTTAGGTCCCACTGCAGATTTTGAAGTGGGAAGTAATCTTTTACGTCCAATTTTGGGGTTTTATAATAGTCTTCTGCCATATCCCCTGCTGTTTCTAAAATCAATTGCTCTTCTGTTTTGGTCAGCACATCTAATAGTAGTTGCACATCGCTCCAATCTGGGTTTTGTTGCTTTATTATGTATCTTAAATGTTTAGCGGTGCTTATCAGGTTGCTTCAGTAATTTTTATCAACCTTTTCCCATGCTTCTAGGTCAGTCGTGGAAAAGGCTACTTTAACTAATATTTTTTCTCCTCAGGCTCCACTGCCTCCCGTAGGGGTGCTTGCAATACATGCTTTCTAGTCTGGGATGAAATCGGACTACCAGTGTTGGAAGCCCAGGGCATTCCTTTGGCTGCCCTGGAGGGTCTGGGACCTGGACAGAGGGGTCTGGGACCCTGGCCCAGAGCCCAGAGGGACATTGGCTTTGATCCCAGTCCATGGGAAAGGCTTCCTGCACTGTGGGAAGGATTGCAGGCCACAGGAGTGTGAAAGAGAGGAGTTCAGCTTATCACAGGGTGAGAAAACAGTAAGGTTTGGGTTTTAAGTATAGAAGTGAATGGGAGCAAGATGGAGGATCTGGGGCGTTGTCTCCTGCTTCTTCTTTCTTCTTCTCTCACTCCATTTTCCTGCAGTGACGGTGGCACAAAGTAGTTCAAAGAGATTGGGTCAAAGTAGGGATGACATTTTTAGTATAAGTGATAGGTATTGGCAAATAACGATAAATAAAGAACACGTAGCAATTAGTATAAAAGATAACGACTGCCCAGCTCGGGAGGAGTCGAGGAGTCGCCAGATGCCCAAGCAGCTGCACAGATCCCAGCTGGGCACTGAGAAATTTGTAAGATAAGAAACGATAAACGAAGCGTGCAAGCCTTGAAAAAATCAGAACCTGAAGACTCGGTCTCTGTCTTGCGTTTGGCTCAGAGCTTTGCAGAGGGCAAAAGACTCTAAAACCACCTGAATCTCAGAGAAAAAACCCAAGAACTAGGAGAAGAGTGGGCTGGAATTGATGTTCCTTCCAAGTCTGCATCCCCCTCCTGTCTCCTAGGGGGAGGCTTAAATAAGTCTGTTAAATCTTGTTCTTGGCTTACAGTACAATGAACTTTATCTAGTTTTGTGCATCTTTCTCCTATACTGAAAGCTGAACAGTACCTCTTAAGCTTTCTTTTTTGGGCCTTATTCTCCTTTTCAAGGGCTACTACCAAAGGATCAGAGGGAGCCCTAATTCCACAGTCTCTTTGCCATTCAGGGTGATTCCAAAGGGAGAAAAACATATCCGCATAAGAAACTTGGTCCCATTTCAAAAGCAAACATTAACTGTAACAAGGTGTTGTATTATAAAGTTCTAGCAAGTGGCCATCTCACTCTATCTTGCCATCGATACAGAGGCCACCAATGGCTACAGTATTTTATAAGGGTTCGTTTGTTCTCCGTACCCTCAATCCTCACAATCTCCTTCTAATGTGCCAAAATACAGCCCAACGTGCTGGCTTTAGAAATCTCTTTGCTTTGTCCAGTCCCCATTATCTCCTTCTTCTTGTCCTATCTCGTTTCCACCCAAATCTTTCTTAACAATCTTTCACACTATTTTCCCAGCCTTCCTCCCGCACACCCCAGGTTTCAGGCACTAAATGTGACTTTTCACACACAAGCTTTAAAATCTCAGGCTCAAAATCTATTTGGCTAAGACGCTGTTCCTGCTTGAACTGGGTGAACACACTCTGCCGCCTAGCAGAACAATACCAATCCCCCACACAAATCTTACACTGTAACAGTACTCACTTGAGATGCCACCTTCTAGACAAACTGAAAGCTCTAAAAACATCAAAAAAACAATCTATCGCGTTTTTTTTCTTCTGAAACATTCAAATCTTTTAGTGCAGGTTGCTCCCAATCTAAATAAACCCATCCATCTCGTCTTTCTATCCAATAATTCACTGGATTCACAAATTCCCAAGGATCAAGTCCAAAACCCTGAGGGAAAGGGGTTCCTTCAATTCATCTAGCCACGGTTAAAACATATGCCGATCATTGTGTTCAAGCACAACACCCTTCCCTTCACATTCATACTCAGTCTGATCGCTTCACTTTTCTCTGGCTCACCCAAGGTCGGAAACGCCGATAGAGCTCCTCACTTGCTTCGTACCCAGGGTACGTCTCACTCGTGCACACAACCAAAACGTCTTGACGCAGCAATCACGCAATCACAATTCTAATAGCAGCAACAAAAGCCTAAATCAAACAAAACCCAGGATTCACTCGCTCCACCACCCAGGATGGCTAGCAGCCGCGGTATTGATGTATGAATCCCTCCTCCAGCATGAATCCCTCCACTGGTGCTGGTTGCTTGCAAACCCAAACCTTACCTAAACAGGGACTATGCTGTGCATAAGACATCTCTTACGGCTCATCAGCAGCCCTGGCCAAGTGTACAACTTAGAGGCCACTTCGATTTGAAACACACGATTAATCTGCAGTGCCAGCAGGCTGTTGTCTGCCCCTGCAGTGAGCGAGCCAAAGAGCAGAGTTCCTCCAGAGAAAATCCCAGGGTGCACTTTAGGAAATCCACCTCCTCGCCGATCCTGCAACCAGGCAGGGAGACTCCTGGCTGGCTTGCCAAATGATAAGCAGGAAAACTCCACAACTCGTGGAAGTTGTAAAGTAGGTATGGTTTTGTTCAGTGCTGAGATGCATGGGGCATCACTCCTCCAAAGGCATTCGAGCTTCTAGCGATAGTCATCCTTCTATTTATTGTCTAAAATATTACATATGCAGTAAGTTTCACAACACACCTATACATATTCATTACCTAGCTCCACCTAGCCTCACTTTGTATTATAATGAGCTTAAAGTCCCTCTGCGCTTACTCAGGGCTTTCTGGTGCTTGTCTGGTGGTCGTGAGGTGGATGAAGTAAGAAGTCTTCTTCAGGACTGAACTCTTTACCTTGCCTCTTTAAGCACGCTCCCTGGTCTCGTGCCCTCAGTCCAAGCCTCAAGGGCTGGTCTTGGCTGATTTAGGGGTCCAAGCAATCTTCCTCACCACAGCCCTGCCTCTCTCATCCTGCTTTTGCATGCAGTTTCTTTCTTATCAATGATAGCCTTGCATGCTTTCATCTTGCTTTTGCAAGCACAGTAAATGTTAAGCAAAGTTACACAGTCTAGACTGCTAGTCCTAATCAATCACCCCTTAACTCATAACACTCTTGCCTTATGTGTGTGTTCGTATAGGCGTGTCTGTGTGTGTCTGTGTGTCTGTGTTTGGGCCTCTGTGTGTCTCTGCTCTCTATGGGATTCACACTCAGCTTCAGGGTTGATCCTGCAAACAGGAAAGCAACAGGCACATCCAGTGTGCTGGGAAGGAGACCCTGGCTCTTGTGCCATCCCAGGCTGGGCTCCAGCAGCCGGGTGGGAGCAATCCCCAGGGCTACAGCTGCTGCAGGGCCTCTGTCAGGAGAATGGAGCCTCTGACAACACCTTAGGGAAAGTCTCTTTTCTTCCTCCACAGACATGGCTTCACAGGAGGACACACAAGAGGGGGATGCAAAGGCACAGCTCCTGGCCAAGGAATTAGAGAAGGAAGGATTGGATGCTGGATATTGGCTGCCCAAGGTGATGCAGATACTGGGGATCAAATGCAGAGAAGCCCTGCAACATCTGGAATATAAAGACTACCTCAGGCTGGAGTGTGAGGTACAACACCCCTGGGAGAAAAAGGCACTCCAGAAACTCCTGAAAATAACAGATGACAAAAAATGTGAGAAGTTGCAAGAGCAAAACTCAGAGAAGACAAAGCAAAGACAAGAAGTGGCCAAACAAGCCCTGAAGGATCTGACTGAAATGCTCAACAGCAGTAACCAAAGCCAGGATGCTGTGAGGGAGAAAGCAGAGACTCTGTGGCAAGCCATGGAGATTCCCAAAGAGTTCTGGCCACCACCAAAGAAACCCTTGGCAGATATGCTGGAGAGCATGCAGAAACAGCTGGAGCAGCAGGATTTGTCAGCAGTCAGGATGGAGAACATCCCTGACACAGAGGTGCTGAGGCGGGCGTCGGGGGGACTGGCCCTGCAGGGCATCTACAGAACCAGCAGACCTGAAGATGTGCTGGCAACGCGAGAGCAGCTCCTCAGGGTTCCTGAGGGATTCCAGCTCACTGGTCCGGAGCAAGGATCGCTGCTTGAGAGGAAGGAGT
Organism: Progne subis subis; assembly: GCA_022316685.1. Lineage (NCBI taxonomy): Eukaryota > Metazoa > Chordata > Aves > Passeriformes > Hirundinidae > Progne > Progne subis. The sequence goes on from JAKJHU010000556.1 coordinate 81,143, forward strand.
TCTCCTCCTCTGCAGCAGAATCCACTTTCACCAAGGCCATGGAGCAGCTGGGGTTCAGCTTGAGCGTTTCTGCCAAAGCCGGATTCTGGGGGATTAATCTGGGATCAGGTGGAGATCACAGCAGTTCCTCACAGTCACAGGACACCCACCAGTCCCACTCTGAGCAGAGTTACTTTTGCAGCACCAAGTACCAGTACATCCCCCTGGCCTCCTGCTACTTCCAAAGACATCAGCTTCGCCTCTCGGATGCGGCTCTGCAGGAGCTGCAAGACATGGAGCAGCTTTGGTGCTTCACTCAGGAAGACAAGGCCCCCCTGCTGGAGAGGTGTGAGAGGTTCTTCAGCACGTTTGGGTCCCACGTAAACAAGGGTCGCCTCCACTTTGGGGGGATATTCTGGTGGAAGGCATCCACAGAAGGATTCCGAGCCGAGCAGAGGGAAGAGATGAAGCGACAAACATCTGAAGCACTGAACAGCTTTGTCAGGGCCAGCTGGAGTGGCTTTGGGGCCAGTGCTGCAGGTTCCCTGGATGTTTCCAAATCCAGCTCACAGGCTTCTGTCCTGGGAAGAGCTGGAGACAGCTCCCATACAGCAATTCATCTCTCTGTGGTCAACACAGGGGGCCCACCAGACACAGCTTCTCTTCCTCAGTGGAAAACGGGGCTCATGTCTGATAACACAACGTGGTGTGTTATCGACCGTGGCTTTGAGCTGGTCCCAGTGTGGGATGTCATCCTGTACAACCACAGCAGGGATTTTAAGTCCGTGGGTCAGATGAGCAGAGCCCTTAGGGATGCGTACAAAGAGCTGACAAATCAGAGCATAGGCACCATTTTTGGGAAGGAAATAGATATTGCAGTGCAAGAGGCCAGAGATTTCATGGGGACTGTGAAGGCCTGGGAGGTGACGGTGGATGAGAGAAAGCTGCTCACGTTGATGGAGCTAAAAGATTATCTGAATGCGAGTACCAGGAACCCCAGTGTGTGGATCAACGTGTGCCTGTCAGACAAAGCCCTGCAGGACTTCCTGGTGAACATCGTGCGCAGCTGCCAGGAGTCACCTCCAGAAAACACCAGCTCCATCAAGGTAATGTTGAGAAGCCTCCTGGACCCTCATATCTACTCTGTCAAGGACTTCCCTGAGGCTTCCTTCATTATGCAATGGATCTTCCAGACTGGGCACCAACTTCGTGGATCTCCCAAAGTCTCTGAGCTTGGAGACCTCATCAAAACACTGCAGCAAATGAAGGAGCACATCCATGCTGTCACCTACACACCAGGAAGCTCTGCTTCTGCCGTTCATGAAGCAAAGATAGAAGCCACCCTGAGCAGCAGCCTCGCCATTTATTCCTTCCTCCAGTCTCTCCAGGAACGGGCTCAGAAGGACATGGAACTGTTGGTGCTCTTGATTGCGAGCAGCACAGGGTACCAGGTGGAAAGCAGCACTTTCCAGCACCTCCTTGGACACCCAGAAATTCAGTACATGGCCAAGGAAATGGCAGCGGCACATGAGGAGTACGTGAACCTGAAGGAGCAAGATGCCGACAGAGCTGAGGCCTCCCTTCTGCTGTTGGGTCTGACTGTGTCACCCGAAAGTCAAGAGCTGTCCCCTGAGCAGAAGAGGGAGCGATTAGTTTTCATGGAAGATCACATGAAAGGCTTGTGGTCCACACGGATAAAGAATCTCCTCCAAAAGCACAGTGGAGGCACAGACTGGGAGAGGCTGGAACAAGACTTGCATTCCTTGATCAGTGGGTGCTTGGATCAGAAATTGGATGAAGAGAGGATGCAGAACATACTCAGAGACCTGGAAGATACTCTTCCAACACCTCAACCCCCGAGCCAATCCCAATCCAAGTCAGACAACAGCGAATTCAAAGCTAATGAAGCCATTGCAAACCAGGAGTTCCTGCAGTTGCTCAAGCGCCTTGGACTCGAAAGTCACTATCCAAGAAAAATGGGGATGGGAGATTTTTGCACCATCTGCAAGATATCTCTGCAGGACAGCCAGCCCAGCAAGGACACAGAACTGCCATATTACTTCCTGCAAAAGCTGTTAACTGTGGATTACCAGGTGAGGTACCTGACTTGCAGGGATGACAGCAACCCAAAACCTGCACCCATGTCAGAAACTACAGAGCAAGAGCATGAGGTGTCAGACTCCTTTGAACAGTTTCTTGATAATCTGATAGAAGCAGCCCCTGAAGGTGCAAGCAGAACTGGCCATGTGCACCCCATGGACCTGCAGATGGCCATTTTCCATTGCGCCGATGACTTCCTGAGACAGACCCTTGCAACCAAGCTGGCCTTCTGCCAACTGGCGCTGCCTCTGCTGGTGCCCAACCCGTGCACTTCACGCATTGAGTTCCCGCTCTACGCCCTCAGCCAAATCCAAAGGAGCTGGAAAGAGGCGGAGAAGTCAGGAAAGGAGGCCAGAGCAAAGAGTTACAACAACAAACTCATCTTTCAGGCGCAGACACCCATTGTGTCCTTCTTCCGCATTGGCAGCTCGGCCTCCTCTTCCAAGTCTCAGCTCCTGAACGCTCTGCTGAGCAAACGCAAACACGACACTTTCTTCCACCACCAGTGCAGAGGCAGCACCAGAGAGCGTTTGCTGATGGAAGGGGTGGTGGAGATCGCCTGGTACTGCCCCCGTGGAAGCCCCGATGACACCTTGGAGTGCTGCGTGGCTTTCTGCAACCTGCATGGAGATGCCAGGGATCACGGAGCACAGCTGCAGTTCCTGCAGGAGATATCTGCTGTCAACGTGGCTTTTGTGTCCGATTCAGAGCACATGGACAACAGGGGAAAAAAGCTTCTGCAGGACCTGTGGAAGTCACAAAGGCCTTTGATTTGTCTTCTCACGGAAAAAGAGAATGTTGCAGCTGGACGATCCAGCAAAACCATAACAATAGGGATCAAGAACAGAAACGAAGCAGAACTTATGGACCAACTGAACAAGACAATTGGAAACCTCCTGCAGGGGTCTAATCCACATTTAAGCCTGGATGCCTGCGTGGACAAAGCTCGCCAGCACGGATTCCTAGTGGATGCAGATCAACCTGCATGTGTGACAGCCAAAGCAAAGGCAAAGGAGCTGGTGGACCTTCTGAAGAAAGAGAAGCTGTCTGAGATCAAATCCCAGCTGCTGCCACTTCAAGGAAAACTGTGGTACCAGTGGTGCAAAAAGGACAAGGAACTCACTCGCTTGCAGGAGAAGAGAAACAAGAGCATTGAGCATCATCGCAGCCAAATTGAAAATGAGAAGAATGTAATAAGAAGAAAGCAACTTGAGCAAGCTTTCCCTCTCAACCCACTGATGAAATCATTCCTTGGCTTTCTCCAGGCCGAGCCAGCAGATACCAAGAAATATTTCCTGCAGTGGATGAAGGTCTTTATGAGCGAGCTCTCTTGTGGTCGCCTTGAAGAACTGAGGAGAGACTATCATGAGTTATGGTCTGAAATCCTGGCAAAGAAGAAAAGCAAGGAAAAAAGCAGTGTGAATGCTCACTTGCTGAGTCGCTTGAATGCCCTCTCTGATGAAATCAATGATTCATCCATCAGCCTGGAGCATCTTCTGAGAGAGATAGGGCAGATCTATGAAGCTCTGGAATATATGGAGACAAAGAATTACAATTATGTCAAACTGCCAGAAATTGCAGCAGAGCTGATGGTTTTGGGGTATCCTGTAGAGCTGATGGATGGGGACGCTTCTTACCTGCCCTTGCAATGGGTGGGAGCAATCTTTGACAGCTTAATTGAGAGGCTGGGGGACAAACGAGTGTTTGTGCTCTCCGTGCTGGGCATCCAGAGCACCGGCAAATCCACCCTGCTGAATGCCATGTTTGGGCTGCAGTTCAACGTCAGCGCGGGGAGATGCACCCGCGGAGCCTTTATGCAGCTCATCCCAGTGGGCGAGGAGCTGCAGCAAGACCTGGGCTTTGATTTTGTGCTGGTGGTTGACACGGAGGGACTTCGTGCCATCGAGATGGCCAATAAACAGTCCCTGAACCATGACAACGAGCTGGCCACCTTTGTCATTGGTGTTGGCAACTTGACTGTGATCAATATCTTTGGAGAAAATCCATCAGAAATGCAAGATGTTCTCCAGATCGCTGTGCAGGCTTTCCTGAGGATGAAGAAAGTCAATCTTTCCCCAAGCTGCCTCTTTGTCCACCAAAATGTGGGAGAAATAACTGCCAAGGAGCAGAACATGGAAGGACAAAGGCGTTTGCAGGAAAAGCTGGATGAAATGACTGTGGTAGCAGCCCAGCAGGAATTCTGTGACATCTCCTCCTTCAGTGATGTCATTGGCTTTGATGTGAACACCCACATTCACTACTTTGCTCACCTGTGGGAAGGAAACCCCCCAATGGCACCACCCAACCCCACCTACAGCCAGAACGTCCAGCAACTAAAGAGTAAAATCCTCCAGGCTGCCAAGCAGCAGTCACAGCAAAGCATTTTGAGGCTTTCGAGCCTGAAAGATCGTATTGGTGACCTCTGGAATGCTTTGCTGAATGAAAACTTTGTTTTCAGCTTCAAGAATTCCCTGGAGATTGCTGTGTACAGGAAACTGGAAAGTGCCTTTAGTCAGTGGACCTGGAAGCTGAGGAGTCACATCTTAGATGTACAGATGAGGCTGGACAACAAAATTCGCAATGGGGACTTGCAGAATGTCACCAGAGAACAGCTTGAAAGGCTGGTGCAAGAGACAAGTGATGCCATTGAGAAAGAAGTGGAAAAGTATTTCAGTGAAGACAAAGACCATGAGACACTGGTGCAGTGGAAATCAAGCACAGAGCTGAAGCTGAACGATCTAAAAGAGGCTCTTCTTCATGAAACAAAAAAGAAATGTGAGTATCTCATTGAGCTACAGAAAGAGCAGAGGAAACTGGATGCAAGGAAGTTAGATTATGAAGATGAGCTCCTGAGAAGGAGCAGGGAGCTGGCTGTGACTCTGAAAGGGAAGAGCCTCAGTGAGAGAGAACTGAGAGACAACTTTACTCTTGTCTGGAACAGTTGGATTGCCGAAGTCTCCCGTGCTGCTCGTCCTCCAGAACGGGTGGACATTGATGCGGAAATTGAAGGTGTCCTTCTAGAGCACTTTAAGGAGCCGGGTTTCCAAGAACGGATCAGGTCATTTCCCAAAGGCAGAGGATTTTCTTTTGACAAGGAAAAGCACATCATGAAGACAAAGAATTTTAGCTACATCCGAGATATCTGGCACTCTTCTAGTGCTGATGTGATCAACTTGCAGCACATCACAGACAACATCATAGCGAGTGTAAGATCGAACATTGATAAGAAAGAACAGGAGAAACACGATTACAGTCGAATTTTTATTCATGAAATACTCAATGAAGTACAAAAAGGTGTGAACTCTGTCCCCAGTGATGCAAAACGTACTTTTAACAGAGAGTACAGCATAGCTTTGTCTCTGCATCTGTGCAAAATGGCAGCAGAAAGGTTTAAAGCCATGCACGAAGCATTCCAAAAGGCAAATGACCCAGTCGTGTACCTGAAGAGCAAGAGAGAAGATTTCTTCCAATGTTTCCAGATCTCCTGCCAAGGAGCCACTTCGATCACAACTTTTGCTGTTTTCCTTTGTGACAAGATTGAACCAGCTCTTCGCCGGGCAGTCTATGAGAGGACAGCTAAAGCCATTGCTGAGGACATGCAGGGCAGATTCCCAGATTTCAGGGGCAACAGAGCCAATCTGGAAGTTTCCATAATGAGATACCTGGCAGATCGAGAAAATTTTGAGTATTTCAAGCAGTACCTGAAGTTTCCCAAACAGTTTTTTCAGAGCTACATTGAGACACGAGTGAAGAGTCACTGTTTAGATGGGAGTGGGAGGCTTGAGAGGTTTTTAGATTCCTCCCTTGATCTCCTCTATCGAAACATCCTGTCAGCTGTTTCTTTATCAGCCCAAATTGTCAAAGACAGAAAAGACAGAGAAGACAAAGTCTCTCTTTGGCTGGATGAATTTTGCAGGGAACTGACAGAGGTGATCAGCTTGCCCAGAAGTGACCTGAGGGGCATTGAGCACCAGGAGGTCACAGACATCGAGTTCCTGAGCCGTGTCATGGCAGAAGCTCTGGGTGACCTGAGGGACAGGCTCAAGAAAGAATTTGCTGATGCTGATATGAGCTCGTTTTCAAGGCAGCCTCAAACTATCCTGGCGGAGCATTTTTCGGGGTGCTGGGAACAGTGTCCTTTCTGTGGGGCTGTCTGCACAAACACCATGCAGGGACATGATGGAGACCATCAGGTGGTCTTTCATCGGCCACGAGCTTTTACAGGAGACACATGGTGGGTATGTGAGTATGATACACGCCAGCTGGTCATTGATATCTGTTCCAGCCTCGTTTCAAGTAATGCCTTATTCAGAGAAGGTGATGGATCCCAAGGCCCATGGATCCCGTACAAGACATACCGTAATGCTGGACCTCCTTATTCCACTTGGAACATTCTCCCTGATTCATCCATGCAGGCGTACTGGAAATGGTTTGTGTCTCATTTCAGGACACAGCTGGAAGCTCTGTACAATGGGAAATTTCAGGGAAGAGGAGAAATCCCTGAGGCGTGGCGGAGAATTACCAAGCAACAAGTACTGTCCGAGCTGGACAGGTGTTAGGCCACATCCACGGGAAGGACGAACCACAACAGCTTTGCAGTTCACAGCAGGTTTATGAACAAAACCATCACACTATGTAAAATAAAGTAAAACATATCCATCAAGTAAGTGTGGACAGCTAATGAAGGTGCGATCAGTGTGTATGAGAACAGCTCAGTGTGTATGAGAACTCCATGCTCTGCGCACTCCATTAGAGGAAGGATCCTCTGAGTCACCTGTACTGGAATAAAGAATGACTGCTTTCTAATACTCAAAACTGTGTTAGAAATTTTCTCTCAAGCTGATTTTGGTAACAATGCTGTGGGTGATTAGGGACAGGCGATCGGAAGATATCGCGTTGTACGGGTAGACAGAACCCCTCCCTCAACAGTTAGTTGTTTAGCCCCCTCGATTAGCCAAGCAACGCCTAGTTTATAACATAAGCAGACAGAAGTGACGCGGTAAACAGAAGTGTTATAACCCCATGTAACCCGTTAATAAACGCCATTTGCCGTCCATCACATTGGTGTCTGTGAGCTGATGGCCCGAGTGGCCGGGGGTTGGTCACCGTGCCATTTCCGAACCAGATTGCTATGCCTCAGTGAAGGCATCAAGTGGTGCCAAAAACCCGGGACATTATCTGGGAAAACGGGAATCACCTGGACAGGTGAACGGCGGCTGAGCGGCTGGACCAGCTTGGCGGGGAGGACACTCCCAGACCAGCGAGGAGGATGGAAGCTCTCGTGAAGGTCGTATCTCAGATTCATAAGCAATGGGGTATTGTGTGTAAACCAAAAGATTTTACTCTAGCTGTGACGAGACTTTTGCAAATTGGAGTTATACAAAGACCGGTGGACATTCTCCACCCAGAAATATGGGATAAATGCACGAAAGCTCTGGCCGAGGAAACAATGTCCTCTGGCTCAGGGAAGAATCTTAAATTATGGGGAAAAGTTGTACAGGCTTTGCAGAAAGCTCTGCAAGAGCAAGAGATCTGGAAAGCTGCACAAAACTGTTTGCGGCTCACACCTCAGCTGGGTGTCGGGGTGGCAACACAGACTGTAAAAGAAAGTTGTCTGAAGGTTAGCAAAAGTGTTCAGGCTGTGGATGAGGTTGGTTTTGCCGAAGGGCAAAAGGCTCCGGTGCCCGGAAGCAGCTAGTCAGTCGACTTCCGGCTCTGAGGCAGACTCTAGCTCGGATGAGTGGATTAGCAAGTTGTCCGTAGCCGACTCTGGCTCCGGCTCCAACAAAGAGGAAGTAAGAGTATATAAAATCAGTAACCACAATGCTTCTACTTGGGTTGAGGGGAAGTTAGAAAAGGAACGAACTCCGCTTACAGACTGGAGGAAAATAAAAATGGCATGCGCCGATTGGGGTCCATTGGCCACACTGGCGTTTCCAGTCCAAGAGGGGGGGCAAGGCGGGAACCAGAGAACGTACTCACCAGTAAATCCTAAGGATGTACAAGCAATTGTTAAAGCAATTACGGACAGAGGGATTAATTCAGGTATGGTTTCCACTCTCCGTTTTTGGAGGGGATGACATGCTCCCATTTGACATAAAGCGAACCTGCAGGTTGATTTTTGATGGGGCGGGGATGATCGTTTTTAAACAAGAGTGGGAGGACAATTGTGCAAAGCAACTAGCTCTGGTCACTGGTGCAGATCATCCGCTACACGGCTCCAGCCTGCAGTGGCTCATGGGCACAGACCCAACCACGATCACCCCCCAGGCACAAGCCGAGGGCCTACGGGCCCACAAGGTCATGACAACTACCCACACCGCTAGAGAAGCTAGCCGCTCTGCTTCCATGGTCATTGCTAAACCATCACCATGGTCCACAATAAAGCAAAGTGAGAGTGAGAGTTTTACACAATTCGTGGACCGGCTCCAGGCAGCACTTGACTCCTCAGCTTTGCCCTCAGAAGCGAAGGGCCCTGTGTTAGCAGAGTGTTTGCGCCAACAATGTATTTCAGCCACCAAGGACATTTTACGGTCATTACTACCCGGGTCCAACATCGCAGACATGATCAGGCATGTTGCAAAAGAAGAACATTTAGCCCCAATCCAGGCAGCCATCCGTACTGCAATAACTAGTGTAAAGGCATGCTTTAAATGCGGCCAGGCAGACCACGTTGCAGTGGATTGCCCCCAGTCGGGGCACCCATCAACACCGGTCCTCCCACGCCAGTTGCAACCTAGGGGGCCATGCTGGGCATGTGGAAAGAAGGGGCATTTTGCCAAAGAATGCAGATCTAAGAAGCAGGGAAACAGGAAGGCGAGAGGGCAATTGGGCCGCACACAGCCCTCTCCCACTTGGGATGTGAGGCGGCCCAGTTATGGAAACCCCAAATGGGGCGAGGCACTCCTCAACCCTTTTCCCCCACGAGAAGCTACCAACTTCATGGCACAACCAGCGACCCAGCCATATCTGTCCCTGTCCCAGGAACAGCAAGGACCACCCCCCGGGGACCAACCCCTGGGTGGCCTTGGCAGTGAAGTGTGACAACCCACCAGTAATATGGGGGATCTGCACTCGCTATGATGTTTTAGATGACATTGCCATCAGTGTCCCCTTTCTGATTGATACCGGAGCAGACGTTACTGTTGTTTCTGAGACAAATTGGCCCCTACATTGGAAATTAAATGACGCACCCATGGTGGGTGGAGTCGGGGGACTGAGCCGAGCTCGGAAGAGTGCCCATTTAATAGCAATTACACTTCACACTGAAAAAGGACCAGAAAAAAACATCACCCTCTTCCCATATGTCATGTCAGGAGTCCCACACTTGCTACGACGAGACGTGTTAGCCCTTTTAAAAGCCAGGGTGACAAATTTACCATAAGGGCCACTGCAGCATACCCATCCCCACCGATCAAGCTAACATGGAAGTCGTCTGACCCAGTGTGGGTCGAGCAGTGGCCCCTGTCAAAGCCTGGAATAGATGCTCTTCTTAAGCTACTCGATCGTGAATTACAGAGAGGTCACGTAGAGCCTTCCACTAGCCCATGGAACACCCCAGTTTTTGTGATATCCAAATGGAGCGGTGAGGGATTTTGCCTTCTCCATGACCTGCATGAGGTAAACAAGAAAATTCAACCAATGGGACCCGTGCAAACCTCGCTGCCCATGAACTCAATGATACCAAAAGGGCAGCCCTGTGCAGTGCTTGACATTAATGACTGTTTCTTTTCCATACCCCTGCATGATGAAGACAAAGAGCGGTTTGCCTTTTCCATCGTCTTCCCGAACAACCAGCGGCCTAACTTGCGCTTCCAGTGGAAAGTACTGCCCCAAGGCATGGTCAACTCACCCACTATCTGTCAGATTGCAGTAGACCGAGCACTGGAGCCAGTCCGACGCAGCAACCTGACCGTGACCATTGTCCAGTACATGGATGACATCCTGATTGCTGCGCCATCAGCGAGTCAGGTAGACCGGGCAGTGTCGACAGTCTCAGAGACCTTAAAAACAAATGGTTTTGAAATCGCAAGCGCAAAAATAAAAAAGGGACCATGTGTAACCTTTTTGGGAGTGGGGATTTCAAGCTCCTACATAACCCCTCCTCAGATAAAAATCCGCTGAGACATCAAGACGCTCCATGACATGCAGCAGCTAGTAGAGATCTCTACAATGGCTCTGCAACATTGTCCTGATTCCTCCCGAGGTCATGGACCCCCTAAATGACCTTTTGAAGGGGAAAAACTCATGGGAGCAGAAAACTGACACCAGAAGCAACAATCTCGCTCAATTTTATCGAACAGCAAATATCAGTAAGCACGCTCACCAGATGGGATGCAGATGCACCAATCCATTTATACGTCCACTTTACGAAGAAAGGAGGAGTAGGAGCGCTGGCCCAAGGGCCCCCCCCAACAAAGCCCAACCGATACTATGGGTGGTCTTGGGAAAACTGTCATGTGCATTTTCCCCTGGAATTGAGTGTCTTGGCAACCTCATCATGAAGGGCAGGAAACCTGCCCTGAAGCACTTAGGCGCTGAACCTGCCAAGATATATTTGCCCTTCTGCAAGCAGCTTTCTGCACAATCGACAGTATCAGAGCATCTGGCCATGGCCCTTGCTGGTTTTGGAGGAGAGATTCGCTATGCAGCAAAACCCCCTTGGACTCAGCTGCTTGCGATCGTCGACATTGATCTCCCGCCAAAAATCGTCGACCAACAGCAGCCAGGACCAACGATCTTCACAGACACATCTTCACTAACCTCAACAGCAGCAGCAGTGTGGCAGTCAGGAGAACAGTGGCAATGCATCAAAACAACTGACCCCACGCTCTCAGTTCAACAACTCGAAGCAGCCGCCGTTGTACTGGCGTGTGGACTATTCCCTGAAGAGCACCTCAGCATCGTAACTGACTCTATAATCGTGGCCAGGCTCTGCCTAGCAATGTCAGGGCCCGGCGTGGCAGTGTCCACAGTGTCCATGATGCTTGAAGAGGCACTCTTTTCGTGAAAAGGCACCATATCTGTCATCCACGTTAATAGCCACAATCCAGTTAAAGGATTCTTTCAAATCGGCAACAAGGCAGACGCTGCTGCAAAAGGACTGTGGACGCTGAGAGATGTCCTGTCAGCTACACGAGTCTCTTCACATTGGAGCTAAAGCACTAGTGAAAAAATGTGGGATTTCAACTGCTGACGCGGAACACCTTGTGGCCACATGCCCCCGCTGCCAAAAATCACCACTGTGGTCCAGCAGAGTCAACCCCAGAGGCCTTAAAGCCTCAGAAATATGGCAAACAGACTTTACCCTATGTCAGTTGCTAAAACCCCGAGCGTGGCTTGCAGTGACTGTAGATACATATAGCAGAGTAACCGTAGCCACACAACGCCTAAAAACTGACTCCAAAGCAACCATTCAGCATTGGCTGACAGCCATGGCGTGGCTTGGCGTTCCAAAGCAGATTAAAACAGACAATAGCACAAATTTTGTTTCAAAATCAAGCCAGGCATTTGTTGCTAATGGGGCATCACTTTAGTACACGGCATCCCATACAATAGCACTGGGTAGGCCATTGTTGAGCGAGCAAATCAAACCCTGAAAGCCAAATTAGAAGTACTGGCAAAATCAGAAGGCTTTACCAGGAGACCAGGCACACAGACTAGTAACCGCTCTGTTAGCACTAAATCAGTTCCCTAGGGGAGATGAGACACCCAGCCCAGAGACACTGGGCCACCCGAGCACTAGAGGAAGGCCCACACCTTGTAATTAAAAATGAACTGAGGGAATGGGAACAAGGTTGGAGACTAGTGCTCTCGGGGCGAGGGTACACAGCTGTTAAGAAAGATGGTAGAGTAAAACGGTGTCCACTTAAGTCGATCAAACCAGACCTTCAGAATAGAACTAATGAAAATTGTGAGGTCTCATTTGCAGGACTGGATCATTGGATGCCCCCGTGACGCATACACTCCAGGTACCAGAAGAAAGTGACGAATCACCGAGCAGCTCGACAGCGCCCAAGGATCCTGCACTGGTGAGATCCAAGCAACTATGGTGTCTTTGCGTAATTTTACTTTTGGGACTTGTCAGCAGAGGGCAAGCTGATGCAGCGTATTACCCTCACCAGCCATTCAGGTGGGTACTACCCCATCTTTCAAGTAATAAGGCAATCAGAGAAACCATCACAGCAGACAGCCCATCCTTTGAGTTTAAGCTAAGAGACATATTTCCCCCACAACTAGGATTCCCTAATATTGGGTATTCATCACTGTACCAAACCTATTGGTGCCCTGCCTCCAACCCAGGTAAAAGTTACTGTAGGCATCCGAAGTACGGGTACTGTGGATATTGGGGGTGTGAAGCTATCGTGACAAGCGATAAATGGCAACCGCAGCAACCTGATAAGTTCCTGCAAGTCAGGTACGCTCCCCATGGCTGTCATGAACCTAAGTTCGGGACGGACAGACAAATATACATGCCCCAAGACGGGAGAAAACACACCTGTAAGAGCTACACAATGACGATTTTGCAGCCGACCCATGTAAGTTGGGTTACAGGTAAAGTGTGGTCAGTGTTTGTTCGCGCTTTTCGCGACATTTGGGCAAACGTACAAATTATCAGGCTCCTACCGTCAGTTCTCCGATGAATTAGACCCTATCAGAGGCCACACCTAGCACCTCCTCATCCAGCCCTTTAGCTATTTACCAAAAACCTAAGTCAGCTCCTTACAATCCATTTCTTAGTGCGTTAAATGCTACCTTTTTGTCGTTGAACCAATCCAACCCAAATCTTACAAAATCATGCTGGTTATGTTATAATGCAGAACCCCCTTTTTATGAGGGTGTTGCCCTTGATGTTCCTTTTGAATATTCAACAGCAGATAATCCACACAACTGTAGGTGGGACACCCCCCAGAGGGAAATTACCCTGAGTCAAGTCACAGGCCGAAGCAAGTGCTTTGGCAATGTAACCCTAGCAAAGCAGATGGGAAATATCTGTGTTGAGTTCATCCAACCTAGTCAAAAAACTGATAAGTGGGCAGTCCCATTTCGTACCAGGAATGTGGGTTTGTCAATAATCTGGAATAACCCCCTGTGTGTACCTTGGTAAATTCAATAACCTTGCTGAATTTTGTGTCCAAGTTCTAATTGTTCCTAGAGTCTTGTATTACCAAGAAGAAGAAATGCATCTCTTTTTAGAAGAAACCATCCAGCCCCACAAAAGAGAAATACTGACAGGTATAAGCATTGCAATGCTCCTTGGCCTAGGAGCCACTGGTGCAGCCACAGGTGTCTCAGCTCTCGTGACCCAACACCAAGGACTTTCTCAGCTGCAAATGACAATTGACGAGGACTTGTTAAGAACTGAAAAATCCATCTCCTCTCTGGAGGAATCTATCTCCTCGCTTTCAGAAGTCGTCCTGCAGAACAGACGAGGACTGGACCTCTTGCTCATGCAGCAAGGAGGCCTGTGTGCCGCCTTGAGAGAAGAATGCTGTTTTTATGCAGACCATACTGGAGTCGTGCGAGACTCCATGGCCAAACTGACAGAAAGACTAGCCCAGAGAAAGAGAGAGAGAGAGGCCCAATAGGGATGGTTTGAGTCATGGTTCAATCAGTCCCCATGGCTAGCCACCCTTGTTTCCACCTTAATAGGCCCACTCACCATGATACCCTTGATACTGATTTTTGGGCGTTGCATTTTGAACAAGTTAGTGTCATTTGTTAGAAGCCATTTAGAGAAAGTCGACATCCTATTTGTCAAACGCCTGCAATTACCGTGAACTGCACTTATTACTAACATGTTATATCACTTTTGTATCCTATTATACTAACTTTAACAGCTTTTGCATTTTTTATAACATTTATACTTTTATAGGTGTTTTACTTAATCATGGGACGGGGGGGAAATGTGCAAGATTAGGGACAGGAGGTCGGAAGATACCGCGTTGTACGGGTAGACAGAACTCCTTCCTCAACACATAGTTGTTTAGTGTCCTTGATAAGGTAAACAACACATAGTTTGTAACGTAAGCAGATGGAAGTGATGTAGCAAACAGAAGTTTTATAACCCTAAGTAACTAGTTAATAAACGCCATTTGCCGTCCACCACATTGGTGACTGTGAGCTGGTGGCCTGAGCAGCCTGGGTGTGGCTGCCGTGTCATTCCCAGAACCAGGTCGCTACGCCTCAGCGGAGGCAGCATCTCACAATCTGGCTGTACTCAGGAATATGCATCCTCCAGGAACCTATGGCACCTAGGAAAGCTTGTGTTTCCTTCTTGCTGGTCGGTGGGGACATTGAGGTGATCTTATTGATGACCTCAGTGGGACTCTGAAGCCATCCATCCTGCCACTTTACTCCCAGAAACTGCATCTTTTAGGCAGGTCCCTTGATTTTGCTCTTCTTGATGGCAAAGCCAGCTTCCAGGAGAATCTGGATGACCTCCTCTCCTTTCTTAAATACTTCCATTGCCGTATTTCCCTACACAGTGATGTAATTGATGTACTATAGATGTTTCAGAGCATCACCCTTTCCAGTGCAGACTGATCCACTGCCAGGATCAGTCCATGGCAGATGGTGGGGCTGTGTTTCCACCCCTGGAGCAGTCGGCTCCTGGGGTACTGCACGCCCCTCCAGGTGAAAGTAAACTGAGGCCTGCATTCTGCTGCCAGAGGAATGGAGAAAAATGCATTGGCAATGTTGCCTATTCTTTTTCAGCCTTCTGAGCTTGCATTTTTGTAGTGGAGTTTCTCACGGATTGTAACATAAACAAAGTGATTGTTTTCACATTCCTCTTTGGAGGAGGGACAATTGATGGACTTCTAGTTTGACCAGTGGGATTGGAGAGGTGGCAACCTCATTCTCCAATCTCTGGCCACTGTCCAGAATCTATATAAATCAAGGTCGACAAATAAACGCTTCTTCTTCTACTCGCTCTTTTGCCCTGACTGCATTAGTGTCATTCTTTTTGAATCCATCTCGCAACATCTGGTGGCCCCTAGTGAACTGCAGTCTGTGGATCGTGGTAAGGCACCCCTGAGGTAAGCCTCCCTCCCCAACGGTTTGTCTGTAGCCTTTGTAAAAATGATAATTCCTGCATCCTCTGCAGATGATATACTGGTCTTGGACCTCTGGCTAAACTTGCTGGAGAGGAAGCAGTTTTCCGTTTCTGAGGACGATTTTCAGTGGTTGTATTTTTAGGGAAAAGACCAAGGTTTTTTTCTTAGTGCTGAGAAAGCATTCTCTAAGGAGACTTGGAGCCAGTTAGATGACTATCTGCTCCAGATTTTCTCTGCAGGCTACGATGCAGACGTGGTGGAGTTGGTGATATTCTGGAAAGGCTGCAACACAGTGTTAGCGAGCTATGCATCTTCTAGTTGCAATTCACTGGGGGATCCTTCTGGCTTGGATGGTGAGGCTGAGGGGGAGGAAAAAACGTCCCTTGGAAGCTGAGGCGGAGCCGTCCTTTCCCCCCCGGCTGCTGCGCTGGGGGATGTTCCCATCCCTGGTCACGGGATCGGTTCCCCAGGGGTGGATGGGGCCCACAGCCAGTTGGTCCCAGCCGACTGGCAGATGGGGAGGGACCTGCGGGTTTCTGGGGGTCCCGTGGAGATGGCTGTGCTGATCCCTCCCCTCCCTACGCCCAGGAGGCGGAAGAGCGGGAGGGAGCCGCCCTGCCTCTGCACCCTCCTGGTGCTGGGGGAGAGTGGAGAGTCATTGGCTCCTCCCACGCCTCTGCTGGAGTCTGGTTCTGTGACGACTCACTGTCCGCAATGTGGCATTGCCACGAAATACCTCCTTGGGGCAGCGGAAGCCCCGGAGGAGAGGGTTTTGATTGAATCTTCTGTCAGACCTGGCCCCAGTGGATGGGGCATCCATCCCACTCCACAAGGAGTGGACGGTGCCTGCTGCGGCTTTCCGCATTCCCGGCAGGACTCTGATGGGCGCGGTGCAGGGAGGGGAGCAGCCGGCACCGCCCCTACCAGGCATGGTGGGTGGCAGTGCTCGCGGAGCAGGGGCTGGCCCAGAATCGAGCGGCCCTGCGTTGTGCCCCCCCAGCCACGGTTTCTTCCCCTCCTTGCGCTGCCCATGCCAATCCCCCTGTTGCTGCTGAGCCTTTGGCTGTGCCCCTCCCTGAGTCCTGTTCCCTTCCCAGGCTGGGGGAGGAGAGCTCCGGGCTGGTCCCGTTCCATCCCGCATTGGGTTTGCATGCCTTGCCTGGACCCACGACTGGTCCGGCTTTGCCACCATCACCCCCCACAGATGCCGGGGATGGCAGCAAATGCAGGCCCCGCGATGTTCACCTTTGGCGCAGGTGGAGACATGAATGGTATGAGGCCGGTGCCTCCCTGGGGCACAGGGTCCCAGGCTGGTAGGTCTTCTTCATCTGGTTTGTGGACTTTACCCCCATGTCCGGTGACTGTATGTCCGAGAGATCACACGCAGTTTTGGGGGGATGTGAAAGCCAAAGTCTTGGAGGAGATGGGCGATTGTGATTCGGCTACATGGCCCTCTGGAAGGTGGAGATGGATTTTATAGTACTGCTGGTGCTGCAGGGATTGTGTTGAGGTGCCTTCCAGTCAGGCATCTGCCCCTTTTCCTGCGGAGTCCACGGGATGGGACTTAGCAACTGTGGCTGACTTCCCAGGAGGTTATCAGGCTTTCCTTGTAGTTCAAGGAGTAAATTATAACACCCATCAAGCTTTACTGTGGAAAACCTTGATGGATCTCTGGGATAAGTTTGGAAAATATGGGCTGGGGTCTGTTGAAGTCATGCAGATGCTTTGAGTTTTAATGCTGAGGCATTGCCACCAGTGGTGGTGCAAAAGTTGTTTTATTATGTTTTTAAGCGTTTTCTGTAGATTTTAGTGTTGTTAGAAGAAGTTGTTTGTAATGGCTTGTTCCACTGTACCCCCCGTTTTATGTAATGGTTCCTCCCCTATGAGTTGTTATATAACAAGTCGTTTTCTGTCAATCATCCCACTCCCCCACCTGTCCCTGTCAATCCCCTCTCTCTCCTCTTGGGCGCCCTGTCTGTCACTTCGGAACCCTTCCCTGGTTTCTGGAAAGATCCAGGGAGGGCCTCGAGTGATAGGCTGGTGCCCAGGAAATCCCCTACCCCCTTCTCGTGGTTGGATCATTGTTTATGAGTTAACACCCCCTGTTACACCCTCCTGTTCCCTCCTTGGCTGACCCGTTGTCACCACCCCTTGGTCCTCCCCTGTTTATAAGTTGTTGCAAAGCTTTGTTCGGGGCTTTCTTCGGGCAGCAGTCATCTGAGGCAGAGCTCCTTGCCGGACTCCCCTTAATAAACCACCTTTCAACCCTGCTTGAGAGAGTCGACCCTTTATCCGTCACAGTCGTGACACCATCTGGTCCAGTCGCTGGTGTGGGGGAACCAAGACCCCACAGGGAGGAGGTTGCTTGCCCAGCCTGCAAACCCAACCTAATCGCGTTAGCCGCAGTGTGTGATCTGAGCTAGCCTGTGGCCAGCACCTGCCAGGCACAGAGGACACTGCGATAGCGCGGCCTGGCGCCCAACATAGGCCCCCCCCCGGCAACAAAGGCGGACCCTGCGGCACGGACTGGGGTGCCAAAGAGCCTGAAGAATAGTCCTTGGGCATCGCGCTACCCCCGGTGGAAGCAGCTCCTACAGCTTGCTCCCGGGGGAGAAGAGGACAGCTCCGGAGTGCCCTCGAAGTCCTCTTCAGGCGGCGGACCAACAACCCCAGGTTTCACCGATCCCAGGAGGGGGTAAGTATCCGTGAAAAGCGGTGCTTACCTTTGGTGGGGTTTTCTCCGGGTGAGGGAGACCCAGTTGGGAAGGAATCCTTGTGCAGGATTCTGGCTGCACAGCCCAGGAGGTGGAGGCTAGCCCCATTCCCCTGTTGGAGACCCTCCTGTTGATCTTCTTTTGTTCTCTTTTGTTGTCTAACCTTTTACTTCAGTGCGAATCGAGTTCGCCCGGTGGCAGGTTGCGGGGTTTTTGTGGCCACCGGTTTTGTTTTTGCAGCTCCCCGAATGAGTGGGAAGGGGTCCCCTACTCGGTTTTAGGAGGCTGATCTGCCATTGGTTTTAAGTTCTGTTTTGTGTTTACCTGGGAGTTAGTTTGGGGGTGACAATTTTTGGGGAGAGATGGGCGTAAAACTCTCCGTCGCCCAAAAAGTTATGTATTATACTTTTGTTTCAGTAGTTCAGAATGCCCAATTGAAGGTTTCTAAGGGCGAGTTAAAGAGGTTTGTCCTCTGGCTGTTTTTGCATTTCCCACAGATGTCCCCTGACCAAATCTACACCGTCAAAATTTGGGGCGCTGTAGAAAGGAAAATGGTACAATTGGCAGGGTCAGGAGACAAAGACGCTCCAAAACATTTTAATTTGGCTGCACAGCTCAGTTCCACGATTAAATCTCAGAAAGGAGTGCAAAAAGGGCCAGGTGGCGGGCAACCTGTCCCCTTGTTCTCCTATGCCTTCTCCCAAATCCCCTCGACCCCAGAAGGGCATCTTGAAGGGAGCAGCAGGAACTCTACGTGCTAGGTCAGGCTCCCCAAAGACTCCTGGATCCCCCCGCCTGAGTAGTCTTGGCTGGACTGCTCAGGGTCTCTCGAGCGGTCAGGCCGCTCGACAGTTCTCTCCGTCCTCTCCTTCCCCAGTTACTAAGCCCAAAGTTAGTTTTAGTTTAGAGGGTGAGATCGAATCTCAAGATGGCTGCCCTCTCCCTTGGTCACAAGATGGTGGAGACCGCATGGCGCGGTTCTCCCCATCCCCCATCCCTTCTTCTTCCCTCAATCCTTTTCTTCCCACCAACCCTTCACCCAACCCCTTCCTGCCCCTGGCTCCTCCTCTTCCCCACAAAGCACCTCCTTTCTCTCTGCCTTCCCCAAAAGCTCCTCCCAAAACTCCTCCCTACTACCTTGTCCATGTGAAAGCCCCTATGACATCATCCTCAGCTCAGACCACACCCCCTCCCGGAAGGCGTGCCTCTTGGGCTTCCTGTTCCCATGCCCCCTCTTCCGGTTCTCATGATCATAGTCTGGAAGATGTGGAGCTGGGGCCTGAACTCATGGAGCCACCTCAGCCCTTACCTGTCCCATCCCTTGCGCCTGTTGTTTACAAAAACTCCTGTGGAGGGCACAACGTGCGCACGGTCTATCACCCTTTCCTGCAGTCCACCATCCGTGACCTATGCAAGGCCCACTGAGATTATGGGCGGGAGGGTTCCTATTTCAGGGGCCTTCTCCGGTCCGATCTCGGTGGAGCCACAGTTGTTCCGGCGGATCTCAAGCAGCTGTTCTCGTGCCTCATGAACTCCACAGAGTTCAAACTCTGGGAGGTGGCATGGAAGCAGCTGCTGAGAGACGCCCTGCCAGGTCTCCTCACCAACCCAGAAACTGCGGTCGATGAGGATGGAAATGCCCTTACCCTTGAATACCTAGTGGGTGAGGGACATTAGGGGTCTCTGATAGACCAAGCCGCGTCCATCCCACTTAAAGCCCTCCATGTAATACGGGACAACGCATTAACAGACTTTTTTGGGATGGTCCCCGACGGCCCAGTTGTTCCCTATTCTAAGATCGTACAGGGACCTAAAGAGTCTTTTACAGAGTTTGTAGAGCAGCTCACCCGAGCTATTGAAATTCAAGCGCCAAACACATCAGTGAGAGAGGGGATCCTAAGGGAAATGGCGTTTGCAAATTCGAATGTGGTGTTGCAAAACGCAATTCTGAGTCTTCCTTTAGACGCCCCTCTGACCATTCAGGAGATGCTATGAGTGTGCCAAATCAAGGTGCCATTCATGCAAGCAGGTGACACCGACCACCACTCAAGGGCTCTGAAAGTTGCTGCCATTGATGTCACCTGGCCGTCCTCAACACCGATTCCCCATAAAAGACCTTATGTGCCTAACAGGCAGCGGTGCTACTTCTGCAGGGATGTGGGACATTGGGCATCACAATGCCCTTTGAAAGAAGAAATAGAGGCCCTGAAAAACAAAAAAGGGGGAGGAGGGAGAGATGGGCCATTGGGCCAGAAGCCCAACCAAAAAAACTAGTGGGGGAGCGCAGGTCCACCCGGCACGATGAGAAAAATAGGGTGGACCAGGCAGGAGGGGGAGAGAAAAGGGGGAGGAGCGCCAATGATATGCTGCCTGATTCAGCAAAAGGCAAGAAAATCTATTTACCGGATGTGACAAAATTTTCTGACCATGATCTTTCATTACCTATTTTGACTACTGATTCAGTTCATCAACCTTATAGGTTGCGGCTCTCTGAAGGCTTGCATCTAAAGGACGCTGACTAGACCTTCGTCTCGGTGAACACCAAGGAGCAGGGTGCCTGGCCTGCCGTTGAGGGTGAGTTCATCGTTATAGGGGATTGCAGACACACACCGCAAGAGATCGAGATCCTCCCAGCCACACTAGGTCAACAATCCTGGGAGTCTCATTCTCTGGCTGCGCTGCACCCACCCACCAACTTACCTACCGAAAGGACAGATAATAGCTCAGATAATTCCCACCCGAGGGCCCAACAACACACGAGAAGCCCCGGTGGCTTGCCCGGTGCAAGCCATCACTGAAGAAAGGCCCCGAGGGGCCTGTGAGTTTAGCGTGGGTGGGGAGGCCCTGCAAATCACGGGCCTTTTGGACACTGGGGCAAATGTGACGATTGTACCTGCTAAAGACTGGCCGTCACATTGGGTTTTGCAGGACGTGGTCAGACACATTCAAGGTGTAGGAAGACTTCAATTGGCAAAACAATCAAAAAGCGTGGTACAAATTAAGGGGCCGAGAGGGCAATTAGCTAATATCTGCCCTTTTGTTTTGAATTACAAGGAACCTTTGCTTGGCAGAGATCTCATGGCCCAGTCAGGGGTCAAAACTGACATACCCTACCCCTCACAGGATTTTTCAACAGCGGTCGCTGAGGAGCACCCCACCCAGAAACTGAATTGGCTAACAGATTCTCCAGTTTAGGTAGAGCAGTGGCCGCTATCAAAAGAAAAATTAAAGGCACTCGAGGAGCTCATGGAGGAGCAGTTGGCCAAGGGCCATATAGTAGAAACCAACAGCCCTTGGAATTCTCCGGTTTTTGTGATCCAAAAGCTGGGGAAGGATAAGTGGTGGCTCCTTCAGGACCTCCGCCAAATTAACAATGTCATAGAGGACATGGGATCTCTCCAACCAGGGATGCCTTCCCCAGCCATGCTGCCCGAAAATTGGCAATTGGCAGTGACTGATATAAAAGATTGCTTTTTTCAAATTCCCCTGCACCCCGACGATGCCTCACATTTTGCGTTCTCAGTTCCCACTATCAACCGAGAAGCCCCAAGGAAACGCTACCATTGGTGGGTGCTTCCGCAAGGAATGAAGAACAGCCCAGTCATCTGCCAATGGTATGTGGCTTCCTTGCTGTCCCCTGTCCGCGCAGCTGCGGACAAGGCCATCATCCATCACTATATGGATGATGTCCTTGTGTGTGCCCCGAACGATGATGTTCTGTCCCACGCACTTGACCTCTTAATCAATGCATTGATTGCTGCAGGGTTTGAGCTGCAAGAGGAAAAGGTTCAACGGATGCCACCTTGGAGATACCTCGGGCTGGAAATCAGCAAGTGGACCATAGTGCCGCAGAAACTGGAGATCAGAACAAAGGTTAGCACCCTCGCGGATGTCCATCAGCTGTGTGGGGTGTTAAACTGGGTGAGGCCCTGGCTAGGTCTTACCACTGAAGAACTGGCCCCCCTTTTCGATTTATTGAAAGGGGGAGAGGAGCTCAGTTCTCCTATTTATTGAAAGGGGGAGAGGAGCTCAGTTCTCCTAGGGCCCTTACCCCTGAGGCGAGGAAAGCTTTAGAGAAGATTCAGGACTGTATGTCCACCAGGCAGGCCCACCGATGTGACCCGGGTCTGCCTTTCAAATTTATAATAATGGGAAGACTGCCACACCTCCACGGGGTGATCTTCCAGTGGAAGAACATCGCCAAGAAGGACCGAGGCAGGGAGGATCCACTCTTAATCATAGAGTGGGTCTTCCTTTGCCACCAAAGGTCCAAGAGGATGACTCGGCCACAGGAGTTGTTTGCGGAGCTGATCCGGAAGGCAAGATCCCTGATCAGAGTTGGCCGGGTACAATTTTGCTTGCATCCACATTCCAATTAGTTTAAGATCGGGCCAAATTACAAAGGCAATGTTGGAACACCTGCTTCAAGAGAACGAAGCACTGCAGTTGGCCTTGGATTCCTTTACAGGACAAATTTCTATTCATGGGCCGGCCCACAAAATTTTTAACCAGGATGCCAAATTTGTGTTATCCTTGAAAAGCATTCGAAGGAGGAAACCTCTTGAAGCCCTGACTGTGTTTACTGATGTGTCCGGAAGGTCCCACAAGTCAGTCTTGATTTGGAAAGACCCTCAAACTCAGCAGTGGGAGGCAGATGTTGCTGAGGTGGAAGGATCGCCTCAAGTTGCTGAGTTGGCCGGAGTCGCCTGGGCGTTTGAGAGGTTCTCTGAACCATTTAATCTGGTGACTGACTCTGCTTATGTAGCAGGGGTGGTATCCAGGGCGGAACAAGCCATTTTGCAGGAAGTGTCCAACATTGCATTGTTCAACTTGCTCTCGCAACTAGCAAAGCTTGACTCCCACCAAGAGCAACAATTTTATGTGATGCACACAAGATCACACATCAGTTTGCCAGGGTTCATTGTGGAGGGAAACAGGAGGGCTGATGCTCTCGCTGCCCCTGCTGCAATGGCCCCGTTGCCTAACATCTTTGAACAAGCAAAGCTCAGCTACCAACTCTTCCACCAAAACACGCCTGGTCTTGTTCGCCGGTTCCACCTTACCCGGGAACAGGCCAAGGCGATTGTGGCCGCGTGTCCATCCTGTACCCAGCACGCATTACCAACACTAAGTGCTGGGGTCAACCCCAGAGGACCGAAGAGCTATGAGGTGTGGCAGACAGACGTAACACACTTCCCAGAATTCGGCCACTTTAAATACATCCATGTGTCAGTGGACACCTTCTCTGGAGCAGTCTTCGCCTTTGTCCACACAGGGGAGAATTCTACAGATGCAATTAAACACCTCATCCAGGCCTTCTCCTTCATGGGAATCCCAAGGGAGCTAAAAACTGATAACGGCCTGGCATATCGCTCCAAGGAATTCTGCAGTTTCCTGCAGCAATGGGGAGTGGAACACAAGACTGGCATCCCCCACTCCCCCACAGGTCAAGCCATGGTGGAGAGGACCCACAGGGACATCAAGGGACAGGGACATCAAAAGGGTCCTTAATCAGCAACAATGAGTGTTAAAGACAGAACCGCCTTCAATCCAGCTAGCCAGGGCTTTGTTTACAATCAATTTTTTAAATTGCTCCTTCGAGGGTTTAAACCCCCAGTGGTGCATCACGTTGGTGCAAGCCAACAGTTTAACATCAGAGAAAGACCACCAGTCATGATCAGAAACCCTGAGACTGGAAAGGCGGAAGGGCCTCACGATCTGGTTATGTGGGGTCATGGATACTGCTTGCATGTCCACCCCCACGGGACCAAAGTGGTTACCATCAAAGTGGGTGAGGCCCTATGTCCCGAAAGTCTCGGGGTCCCAAAACAAAAGGATGCCACAGGTCACACAGGAAGCGTGGAGGTGGAAGAGAAAGGAAGATAACAGCTGGAAAGAGCTCCCCTTTTTTCTAACCCCTCAGTACCCTTTTTAATGTGCTCGATTTTAGTCTCTTTCAGTTCATGATGAATCCAGCCAAAGCCCGATCCCCAGCTCCAAGGGACCTCCATCTCATCCTCGGAGCCTGCCTGATCCTCAGCCTGTGCTTCCCGGCCAGTGGATGGCTTGTCCCGCAGCCCAAGCCCAAAGTGTGGGCAACACTTGCACGAGCAATGGGACAAGACCATATATGTCTCTCAGCCACGTCAACAGACAGCCCCCTCACGACCTGCCTTGTGGGGATCCCTTTCAGACCCAAGGAGCTTCCATCAAAGCTCCTGGAAATCACCAACCAACTCAATCAGGAACGTGCTTCCATGGGTCAGTCCATGTACTGGCATACCCCTCCAGAATCTTTTGTTGAAATTAAAATTAATCTCCCAGTTAAAAACCCATTTATTTTATGGAGGAAATATGTATCTACCCTTTCCCCTTTGAGTTCACCCTCTACCGAACTTGAGCTTTTAGGTTCCTCCAATGCTTCCTTTTGTGTTCAGTTTATGTTTAACCCCCTTAAAGGCCAGGAGAGGTTTTTCCAATCTGTATACCAGACCAGGGGTGCGTATACTGCCGGAATGTGGTGTGACTGTATTGCCCACGTGAAGATGGCAACCACCTACGACGCAACCCCCCTGGCCCTTCGTAGGGGTGTGTTTTTAATTTGTGGAGACAGGGCATGGGTAGGCATCCCCTCTCATCTGATCGGAGGTCCTTGTACTTTCAGCTGGTTGGGCCTCTTCTCACCCAACAAAACCACACTTATGGATTGGCAGAGAAAAAATTCTACCCAATTGACAATTAGGAAAAGAGACCTGTCTGTGGTCAGCTCCGACTGTGACTCAGAAATTATTCACTGGTCTAAATCAAAAGGAGTAGCAATCACAGTCTTTTTACTGTGGGTGTCAATCACAAGAGCTCTAGGTGCATTGGCGCACCTAGAGTGCTGGGTGGCGAAGCAGGCAAACTTAACCTCCAACGCCTTGGCCAACCTCTTATCAGACGAGGAAATAACAAGACAGGCCATGCTACAAAACCGTGCAGCCATCAACTATCTACTCCTCCACGGACACCGGTGCGAGGAGTTTGAGGGGCTTTGCTGTTTCAATTTGTCATCCAAGGCCAAGAACATATATGATGCCATCCAGAAGATCCGGGACATGGTCAGGAGCATGAAAAAAGAGATCAATGACTGGCTGGGCGGCTTTTTTCCAACTGGGGACTATTGGACTGGGTGGGTTCAATTTTAAAGACTATTCTGTTAATCTTGTTTATCCTATTATTAGTTATGATGTCTTTTGGTATTATTAAGAGAACGTTATTTAAATTAATTTCAAGCACCACTCACTCCTTCTTGGTCAACCGACTTGTGCCTTTTAAATCTTCTGTTCACAGAGCAGAGAACTGGTTGCAGGGAGACGGCGGTTTCAGATCCACTGGACTGCCTCAGGTTCACTGGAGCACTGTCCTGACCAAAGACCATCCAGAGAAGGTGTGTACCCTGTCCATCTCTGTGTGACACCGCCAGAGATCCACCTCTGTGGGCTCCTTGACACTGGTGCAGGCATCATGATTCTCTCCCTTGCCGCTTGGCCCCCGGAGTGGCCATTGGATTCAGTGCAGATGTCTGTCGTGGGGTTGGCAGGAACAGCGCAATGCTATGTGAGCCAGTGGCCTGTGATGATCACGAACCCAGAGGGACAGACGGCTGTTGTTTGGCCTCATGTCACAACCGAAACTCGTACCAATCTCTGGGGGGAGGGATGTTCTGGCTGCGAGGGGGTTTTGCATAGAGATGGATTTTTGATGGGGGCCACTGCGATAAAGGGCGCAGAGTGTCCTACGCCTCATATGGTGGCTGGTGGACAAACTGGGAGAACCACTGGCCCCTCCCTCAAGACAATCTAGTCGCCCTTCGTGGCTTGGTTCAGGAGCAGTTGGACCAGGACCATCTGGAACCTTCTACCAGTCCCTGGAACACTCCTGTCTTCTGCATCAAGAAGTCTGAGAAATGGAGGTTGTTACAAGACCTCGAGATGGTCAGTGCCGTGATGGAAAGCATAGGGACGTTGCAGGCTGGTATGCCATCACCCACCATGCTTCCCACAGACTGGCCTGGTCCTTATCATGGATCGGAAGGATTGCTTCTTTACAATTCCTTTGCATACGGATGACAGACCGAAATTTGCCTTCTCGGTGCCAGCTATCAACAACGCTGAGCCCGCACAGCGATATCAATGGAGAGTTTTACCCCAGGGTTGTCGCAAACTCACCAGCCATATGCCAATGGTATGTGACCTGAGCTTTGTCTGGAGTTCAAAAGCAGTTTCCTGATGCTCGTTTTTGTCACTATATGGACGACATATTGGTGGCTGTGTCCACCCGGAATGAGCTGTTGAGGACACAGCCTCAGTTGCTCAATGCTTTGCATCCTCATGGGCTGCAGGTGGCTCCAGAAAAGGTTCAGCAACAATCTCCTTGGAAATATTTGGGGGTCAAAAATTTAGAACAAATGGTCCAACACCGAGAGGTGCAATTTGTGCATTCGGTGAAGACACTGAATGATGCCCAGAAATTGGTGGGTGTCATCAAGTGCTTATGTCCGTATCTGGGACTGACCACGGCACAACTGTGTCCTTTGTTTTATTTGTTAAAGGGAGACACTGATTTGAAGTCACCTCACACATTGACCCCTGAGGCACATCAGGTTCTGGAGGAGGTTCAGGGAGCTGTTTCTGCTCACCAAGTTTATTGCATTGACCCCTCTATTGATGTCACTGTTTTCATTACCGCTCCAGATTTGCATCCCACAGGCATCATTGGCCAATGGAATGACAAATGGTGCAATTCCTTGCACATCTTGGAATGGGTCTTCCTGGTCCCATCATCCTCAGAAGATGGCAACCGCATTGTTTGAGCTGACCACTCATTTGATAATCAAATGCCGGCAATGATGTTTGCAATTGATGGGTGCGGATCCCACAAAGATCGTACTCCCGGTACAGCGGGAGGACTTTAACTGGAGTTTTGCAAACAGTATTTCTCCGCAAAGTGCTCTGGAAAACTTTTCTGGACAGATCGCTTATCGTCAGCCGAGCCACAAGCTATTGCACGTGGCAAAATTCACAGAAATTTCTTTGTGGCCCAAAATTAGTCAGGAGCCTGTCCCATAGTCTTTACTAATGGTTTGGGAAGGACAGGCAAGGCCATTGTTACCTGGAGGGATGGATCTGAGTGGCAGGTTCTGGAAGGTCATGAGAATGAATCAGTCCAATTGGTTGAACTGAGGGCTGCTGTCATGGCATTTCAAAAATTTTCCCAGGGACCTTTCAATTTGGTCACAGATTCCACCTACATGGCTGACATAGCACAGCGGTTGGGTCATTCAGTTTTGAAGCAGGTCAGCAATGCTGCTTTGTTTCTTTTGCTGGAGACCCTGTGGTGTGCCATTCAGGCCCAAGTTCATCCATACTGCATTCTGCATGTGAGAAGTCATACCAATTTGCCTGGGTTTGTAGCAGAAGGTAACGTGAGGGCTGACAAGTTGGCTAACACAGCATGGGTTGCACTTCAGCCTGATACCCTCACGCAGGCCAAGGCATCGCATGGGTTTTTCCATCAGAACGCACATACCTTGCAGAAGCAGTTTCAGTTGATGCCAACTGAGGCCCGTGATATTTTTGAGTTGTGTGATGACTGTTACGTGCTTGTTGCGCCTTTGCCAGCAGGGGTAAACCCTAGAGGCCTTAGGGCCTTGGAGAACTGGTAGACTGATGTCACTGAGATTGCCAAGTTTGGCCGGCTCAAGAATGTGTACATCACTGTTGACACTTTCCCCTCTGCCATGAGGGCTTCTGCTCACACTGGAGAAAAGACCTGCAATGTCATTGCCCACTGGAGACAGTCCTTTGCTGTTCTAGGCATACCTTCTTCTGTGAAGACCGACAATGGTCCTGCTTACACCTTGCAGAAGGTGCGGCAGTTCCTGCAGTTGTGGGGTGTGTCACACAAGTTTGGCATCCCTGATTCTCCGACTGGTCAAGCTGTTGTAGAACGTGCTCATGGTACTATAAAACGGGATCTTCCAAAACAAAAACGGGGAATGCAGGGTGAGACCCCGCACAGTCGGTTGGCAAAAGCTTTGTATACCATCAATCACCTTACACTGCCGCAGAATTCCAATAATCCCGTCATTTTGAACCATCATCTTTCATTACAGGCTTTGGACGAGACGCATCAGCCTTGAGCGAGGGTTCATGCGCAGAATTTAGTCACCAAACAGTGGGAAGGCGACACGAGTGATCACTCCGATGGTCCCTCCACAAGCAGACCCTGAACATTGTTCATTTTTCTTTTCTTTTTCTTTTTTTCTAATGGAAAAAGGGGTGAAATGTTGCCTCTCAGCCTTCTGAGTTTGCATATTTGTTGTGGAGTTTCTCACGGATTGTAACATAAACAAAGTTGTTTTCAAATTCCTCTTTGGAGGAGGGGCAATTGATGGACTTCTAGTTTGACCAGTGGGGTCGGAGAGGTGGCAACCTCATTCTCCAATCCCTGGTCATTGTCAAGAATCTATAAAAATCAAGGTTGAGAAATAAACGCTGCTGCTTCTTCTTGCTCTTTTGCCCTGACTGCGTTAGTGTCGTTGTTTTGGTGTCTGTCTAGCAACAATGGCAATATTGCATAAAGCTGTGTCATGCTTTTATAGCAGTTTGTTGTTTTTGCACATGCCTAAGTTCCTTCTGTGGTGGTCGTCAGTCTTCTGGTGATCTTTTGATGAAGGCTCCTGTAGTCTTCCTCCCATTTGAACTTCTTACATGTCTTCAACACATGCCCAGTGCTTCTTGCTTTTCAGTCTAACTTGGTTTTAACTAATTTTGCAGTTTGCAAGTTCTGCTAAAGGTGCTATCTTGGCACAAAGGTGCTTAATGGCATATGTTATCTCACTTGCCCTTGTTACAATATTACTTGTGGTTAACTTTTCATTACATGCCACTTAGATTTCAATCCCCCCTTTCTTTTTCCTTTTGTGAATTCCTTCACGAGTTATCATGTGTTTATTCTCCAGAAATATGTTCCTCTTCCTACTCTGTATTTCAGTTGATATCTCTTCCAATCATCATAAAACACTCTGGTTTGCTTACACACCTCAAAAAGCAATGGCTAAATATACATGTACACAAAATGAGTATTCTTAACAACAAGATTCTCATGAATAATTGTTTTAACCAATTTAGATTAGGGAATCAAGATGGAACTGTCTCCCCTAAGTGAGTTTGACCCAGATGTGTAATTGTTTATTACTTCATGGAGTACCTTTGCATGTTGCCAGAGTGGATGTATATTTGTTGTTAATTGCCGTGATTGCTCTATGTAAGTACATAAGGCTGTTTCCAGCCCAGGCCAGGTCACTCCTGCCATGGAGTCAGGAGTCCAGATGGTTTCAGTTTGCAGTGTGCACATTCCTGGTGGCTGGGGATGAGGCAGGAGTGTGCTCCTGCTGTCCCAGGCTGGCAGGGGCAGAGGGTTAAGGGGTCCTCTGGCTGCTCCTGAAGGGACACTGAGGAGCTGCTGAACCCAAGGAAGCTGTGCAGTGCTGGCAGAGAGGGTGTCATGGTTTAATGGTGCCAGAGAAGATTTCCTTGGGGTGCTGTGCCAGAGGCTGGACAGGAGCCCAGGGGTGCCCAGGTGGGCAAGAGGCCACTGGCTCCAGGGCTGTGCCATCTCTGGGGTGGCAGCAGGACCAGGGCAGTGCCCATACCCTGTGCTGGCACTGCTGGGGCACCTCCAGTGCTGGGGCAGCCCTGGAACCCTCCTGACAAGAGAGACCTGCAGGGGCTGGAGCGTGTCCAGGGAAGGGAACGGAGCTGGGAAAGGGAATGGAGCCCCAGGAGAGGCTGAGGGAGCTGGGAAAGGGAATGGAGCCCCAGGAGAGGCTGAGGGAGCTGGGAAAGGGAATGGAGCCCCAGGAGAAGCTGAGGGAGCTGGGAAAGGGAATGGAGCCGCAGCAGAGACTGAGGGAGCTGGAAAGGGGCTGAGCCTGGAGAAAAGGAGGCTCAGTGGGACCTTGTGGCTCTGCACAACTCCCTGACTAGGAGAGGACAGCCAGGGAGGTCGAGCTCTGCTTCCAGAGAACTGATGTCAGTTTGTAGGAGGCATTTGGCACTCCAAAGGCAGCCAAGGTTCCAACTTGTGGCAGCTTGCATCTGGGAGAAATTCTCATCTATGAGGAATTCTAGGTGTCAGAAGTCTGGTGCCAGGCACAGCAGGTTGGACATGAATGGAGGCACTTTTCCATGGGAAATTAAACTTAGCCCCCCCCCATGTTCCTCAGGACAAGGGGAAATGGCCTCAGGCTGTGCCAAGGGAGATTCAGGCTTGACATCAGAAGGAATTTCCCAATGGAAATGGTGGTCACGCCTTGGCAGGGGGTGCCCAAGGAGGTTTGGTGTCCCCATCTCTGGAAGTGTCCAAGGAATTCCTGGAAGTGGCACTCAGTGCTCTGGGCTGGTGACAAGGTGGGGATCAGGCACAGGTTGGACTCGGTGGGCTGGGAGGGCTTTTCCAACCTCACTGATCCTGGCGTTCTGTGCCTGTAACACTCCTGCAGGAGCAGGGAATTCTTTGGGTGCTGGAAAGATCCCTCTGGAGACAGGCTAAGCTAAACTGGGAAGGGAGGGACCAAATCCATGCTCTGTAGGTGATGTGTGCCAGCCCTGCCTGGCAGGTGCTGAGGCTTCCCCTGAGGCTGGACAAATGCCAGAGGTGTCTGCTCCAGCACTTGTGACTTGTCACACTGGGGCAGGTGATGTCTGAGGTCCTGGCAGGCTGGAGGTCTCGATATCCAAACTCCAGGGCTTGTGGAGGCTGTGGAGCAGGATTTGTGTGTCCACATCCCAAGGGAAAAGCAATCCAGGCACCCTGCTCTGGCTGGGTATTGAATGTCCTCTGTCAAACCCCAGCGCTCTGTTTCTGTCAGGTGTGGGATGTCCACTGCCAAGAAAGCTGCAGCCAGGCTCTGCTATTTCTGAGTACAAACTTGCAGTTGGATTCCAGAGGTCAGGATCTTAGCAACTGTCTGCAGATGGCCTCGTGCCCAGCTTCTGGGCAACCTCCTTCTGTAAATGTGTGGGAGTGGGGAAATGGGGCCCTTGGGAGTGTTCACAGAGGTGTCTGTTCTGCTTTGCTTCCTCTGCTGGAGAGGGAGTTTGGATGTGGGTCTGGAGGGACAGGACAAGGGGAAATGGCTTCCCACTGCCAGAGGGCAGGGATAGAAGGGATATTGGGAAGGAATTTTTCCCTGTGAGGGTGGGCAGGCGCTGGCACAGTGAAGTGCCAGAGGATGGCCAGATGGGATGCTGCAGGATACCTGGATAGTGGATAGTGGATAGTGGATAGTGGATAGTGGATAGTGGATAGTGGATAGTGGATAGTGGATAGTGGATAGTGGATAGTGGAAAATGTCCCTGTCTTGGAATGCAGCAGCCACTGCTCCTCTGGCAATTGTGTCCCAGCCTCTCACAACTCTCCCAGGGAAGAATTCCTTCCCAATATCCCATCTATCCCTGTCCTGTGACAGTGGGAACCCATTCCACCTTGTCATGTCTCTCCAGGCTTTTCTCCAAAGACCCTCTCCTCCTTTTCTTACATGTATATCCAGCTCTCACAGTTTACAGTATCATTACCGGCAGTCAGCACAAGAGTTAAGGGTCAGATGTCTGCAACACACGGTGTTGACTGTGAGCCAACTCAAACCACAGCTGGTGTGGTATTTGGACCGTAATGCAATCTGACTCCAAAAGAGGAGTTCCAGTTTTGCATTCTGGGCAATGAAACGCCTGATTTCCTGGAATTGCCCCGCTGCCTCTGGAGCAGGAGAAGTCGCATTTACCGGAGTGTCAGGGCTGCATGAAGAGGGGCTGTGCTGGGCTTGTCCCGTCCCAGGAGCTGCGGGGCACGGAGGGAGAAGGTAGGGCCCTGGGGATGAGCTGTGGGGCCGGCAGCAGCAGGGAGCGGGATCTTGTCGGGCTCCTGCCTCCTGTTGCCGGTGTTTTGCCAGGGCTGGGGAGATGGCAGGGCAGGAGAAGAGGGCTCTGAGGGCAGCGGGCGGGCGCTGTCTGCTCCTCCGTGGGCTGCAGGAAGCCGCCTTTGCTGGCAGCCGCTTCGGGGGAGCTCGGGGGAGCCGTGTGCGCTGCGGGGCTGAGCTGGGAGCGGGGGCCGGGCTCAGACGGGTGGGAGCGGAGCGGCGAGGGAAGGAGGAGGGATGCGGGCGGATGGGGGGGCAGAGCGAAGTCTGCAGAGGCGCAAAGCCTGGCCCGAGAGCTGGCAGCGGGGCTGGCCGGGCACAGATCCCATGCGGAGCCCCTTCCATGCCGCCAGCCCGTGCCCGGCTCGGGCACCCCCAGCCCCGCGGTGGGGCCGGATGGCTGCGCTCTGCTGATGGCAGGAGCCGTGGGGGATCATTCCATTTCCTACCCGTGCAAGGAGGGTGGGATTCTCCTCTCTCACAGTCTAAGCGTCACCACTCAGAGAGCACTGGTTCCTGGGGCAGCCCCTCAAAGTTAGTAGTGTTCCCAGAGCCCCTTTCCCTGGGGTAGGGCTGGGGAAAACACTCTTGGGTGCTGTTCCCATGAAATGGGATGCAGTCATTCCCATGGCACGTCCTGCTGCCAGCCTTGCTGTTTCCCTCTATAGCTTCCAAGCAGGAACTCGATCCCAAGTTATGCCCTGAATGTGCTTAGTGCCTCTCTGCGGGCACTGACACAGTCACATGGGGCTTTTTCCCTATTCCTGCAGCAATGGGAAGCCGTGCAGGGACTGCCAGGGGTGCCTGGGGGCAGGTTCATGGTGTGGCAGGGCTGGAGTTAATGTTGTGCAGGGCAGTATCTGACTCCAGCGACAGAAGCCGTGCTGCGAGTGCTCCATTGTGAGAGAATTTGTGAGAGGACAGGGCTGGGACAAGTGGTTCAAGTGGACAAGCTCCAGCAGTGACCCTGAGCCAGCAGTTCCCTTCCTGAGCAGCTGTGCCACACTGAGTCTCTGCTGCCCATGGTTCAGATGGACATGTGGCCATCAAGGGCACTTGGTGTCCAAGGTCCCTCCTGTGCTCTCCCAGCACACCCAGCTTTCCTCTGTGGTTGAACTGCCCTTATCTCCAGCCAGTGGCTTTTCCTGCTTCTGCTGTCCCCCTCCTGTCCCCATCCTGCTGGTGGGAGCACACGAGCTGCAGGTGGGGCTCAGTGGCTGCTGGGATCCAAGCCCTGCACTGCTTCTCCCCCCTCTCCAAGGCCCTGAGCTTGCCCCCAGCAGCAGCTGTGTGATGTGGGCAGTGGTGGGACAGGGCCCGTGCTGTCCCATGGTCTGTGCTGTTCCCCTGGCTCTGGCCCCTCCACACCTTGTCTGCTGCCCTGAGAGCACAGATGTTCCCAGGACAGCCTCTCACCCATCAGCACCCTCAAGTCCTTGTCCTCAGGGCTGCTCTCAATCCATTCTCTTCCCAGCTTGTGTCTGTGCCTGGAAATGTCCTGACCCAGGGACAGCACCTGCACTTGGCCTTGTTGACCTTCAGGGGCTTTGCTGTGTCCCACGCCTCCAGCATGCCCAGCTTCCTTCTGGTGAGGGAACACGGATATAGGTCCCAGGTGAAACCCTGCTCTGGTCACCTCCCCAGAAGAGCCCTGAGGAGTCTTTGCTGCCTGGGCAATCCCCAGTGGAGGAGAAGGGTTGGCCTCCAGTTCTCCCTGGAATAAATCCTCCACATTGATGGGTGGGTTCTCCTGATGGTCTGGTCTTTTCCTTTAGGATTTCAGGCCTTTTCTTCCCACTGATCTTCTTGTTGGACCAATGGGAGCATCTGCTGTGAGGTGAATCAGAGCCCACAGCCCTTGCACAGATTGCCCAGATCTGCAGGGATTCCCGAGGGAAAGCTGCCCCTGAAGGCTCTGGAAGGGTGCAGGCGCCCTCGGATCCTGAGTCCAAGCTCCTTGGATCCATACCAATGGTGCAATGACAGCACCAGCTCTGCTAGAGTGAGAACATGGAATCATGGAATAGCCTGACTTCAAAGGTGTTTTGCCAGGGGCCAGAATCTGCAGAAAAGACACAAACACCAGCTTAAGGTGAAATTTACTGTAATGCAGAACTGCAAAGAGTCACAAGGGGACGAGTTCAGCAAAGTATTCTATTATTACTACAAAGATTTCCTGTAGTGATTAAGAAAGATTCATCACCAGTTACCCTCAGACTTTACCGTCCTCCAGATGCACACATCAGCTGGGGAGGCCCTCCTGGTATAAACTGGCAATTCCTGTGGTGCTTCCAGATGAAGGCAGATGGGCTTCAGCCTTGCTGTGAGAGATCCCAGCTTTTATAACGTTGAATAAACAAGCTGACACCTCTTCCAGTGCAGGAACATCTGGTTTCATTCTGCTCTTGGGTTATTCCTGAAGCCTGGCCAGGGATCAAGGGGGAACCAAGGGATTTGTCTTCCACCCTACAGCCCCAAGAAAGGCCATGCGTCCAATTTCTAAATATGGAAAAGTAAATGAATGTTTTGCCAATGAAGGGTCACATAGATCCTATTGCTATAGATAGTTTGTTAATTATGAATATATATAAATTTTAGGTTGAAGGTTCATCTAGAGGTCAACTTTGGCTCAGGGCCTGTTGTTCTGGCCTCAGTCAGGGCCTGTTCCTCCGGCCTTAGTACTTCAGAAGGGCCACACAGGGATCCTGGGAGAGGCAGGACTGAAAGTTTTACTGAATTGTCAAAAGCTCACGTTAACTGGCTGCCCTTGATCAGCTCTGAGAGTTAATGTGTTATAAAAGGAAATTCAGTGTGACAAGAAGGACATCTCCCTCCTGAGCCTGTACTGGTTGTGACCCATGACTGACTTGTCCTTCAGGGGTGTTTCAGTCAAAAGGACCAGCACTGATGGACCCCAGCACATTTTAGACCTGTTTCCCACAGGCCCTGTGTAACTTGCCCCTGAGCAGCCTGAACTCTGCTTCTACCACGGCCAGGGCTGAAGGTTTTCTGGCACTTTTCCTCCTGTCACCAGAGATTTTAAGCTCAGTGTCTTTGTGGTGGCTGTGGCCCAGATAGTCACCAATGGGCACTTGGCTGATGAGACCTTCTGTGGTCTCCTAGTTTAGGCCAAATCTGGGAGAAAGCCTCTGAATAGGTCCTTCTGGGAAGCAAACCCAAACAGCCTCCTCCCCAATCGGTCCGGGAGAAAATCTCCTCAGAGAAAAGTGGAACAAACTATTTATTTGACCAACAAAGTGCCCACAAGCAAAAAGAATGAATAATATGAAACAATAAAACGTCTCGTTCTGAAGTGAGGTCACAAATTGAGAAAGTCCTTGCTGTGGGTTAGCTGGGCTCACTCAGTCTCCTATCAGTTCCTCCGGCACAGGAAAATGCCTTCCAGGGTCCAGTGGGCCACAGGTACGAGCTCCTGCTGCTCTTCTGGGTTTTTCAGTCCAGAGCATATCTAAACAGTGCCAAGAAAAAGAGGACAAAACTGTCCAGGGAGCTTCTCTGCCTCAGCTAGCTAAACTAACTAAAAATAGAGAGATCTCTCTCCAGCTGTCTGTCCGTGCTTCAGACGAACACAGTCCAGGAGCTGGAAGGTGTAGCTTGTTTCTCTCTCAGAGCTCTCTGGCTCCAGTTCTTGCCCCAGATAGCTCGAGAGACAAACCGCAGTTGGAAGTGTTTCCACAGGGGCCAAGAACCTTTCCCTGAGGAGCCAGAGCAAGATCCCGTTGATGGCAAAGGAAGGTCTGCACTTGTTCTGGGGAGAAGCCAGGGCGTTATTCAGTCTTTCTTCTCTGGTCCTGCCCCAGCCTGGGTCAGGAGCCCCATCTCACTGCCCACACCAAGAGAGGGCTAGGGCTGCATGGTGTAGGACTTATATCCAGGGAAGGGGCTAAAAGCGGGGACAAGACAATACCCAATCAGGGATAAGGTGGGAGTGGAACAGGGTTGGATTACATTCCAGGAAGGGGACAGGGAAGAGTGTGGGAGAATGGGCAGGGAAAAAGGGCAGGGACAAACTTTGGGATGTTTTCAAGGGAACAGGGGAGTACAGAAGAAACCATTATAAAACCAAATATAAAAATGAAATACAGTGTGAAACCAAATGACACACAGCAACATGTAGGAGAGAATGCAGTTTCTCAAAACAAACTCCGTGCTTCTCCTTCTCCCTGCTTTGCTCTCAGAACCAGTCTTAAAGGTACAGAACAAAATATCCAACATAAACAGAACAGATGATTGGGGATACAAGCACAATAAAGTCACACTAGGACATGTGGTAACGAGCAGCAGAACATGGAGGGCACCTCTCTGAGTGGGCTCCCAAAGTCTCCAGTCACTCCTGATGGGCCACCAGGATGCCCCAGGCACAGCTGTGGGCAGGGACAAGGTGGATTTTGGCCCTGCACTGGGCTGGGCCCCCTGAGTGTGCCAGGAAGCAGCTCCTGGCAAGAGGCGTGAGTGGGGCGAGGGAGGGGCTGTGCTGGCAGCTGGAGCAGGAGCACAGCTCAGAGCCCGTGTGGCCGTGCTGGGCATGGGGGGAGTGTGTCTGGGGAGTGTGGGGTGCCCATGGGGGCAGTGTGTGAGCAGTGCCTCCGTGTGCTGGGAGCAGCAGGCTGGGCCAGGCAGTGAGCAGGGCAGGTGTGGGGCTGGGCAGAGGGTGCAGGATGCAGGCAGGGCTGTTGGATGGGCACAGGGGCTGTGCCAGTGCTCCAGGGAGCCAGGAATGCCCCTGGCTGCCTGCAATTGTGAACTGGGGAGTTCTGGTGAGAGGATGTGGGTGATGGTGAAGGCAGCACCGTGTCCATTGCAGGCTGTGTGTTTCTGTGTCTATGTTTGTGTCTCTGTGTGTCTGTCTCTGTGTCAGTATTTTTCTCTTTGTGTCTTTGCTGTCTCTGCTCTCTCTGGGATACACACTCAATTTCAGGGTTGATCCTGCAAACAGGAAAGCAACAGGCACATCCAGTGTGCTGGGAAGGAGACCCTGGCTCTTGTGCCATCCCAGGCTGAGCTCCAGCAGCCAGGTGGGAGCAATCCCCAGGGCTGCAGCTGCTGCAGGGCCTCTGTCAGGGGAATGGAGCCTCTGACAGCACCTTAGGGAAAGTCTCTTTTCTTCCTCCACAGACATGGCTTCACAGGAGGACACACAAGAGGGGGATACAAAGGCACAGCTCCTGGCCAAGGAATTAGAGAAGGAAGGATTGGATGCTGGATACTGGCTGCCCAAAGTGTCACAGATCCTGGGAATTGAGTGCAGAGAAGCCCTGCAACATCTGGAATATAAAGACTACCTCAGGCTGGAGTGTGAGGTACGACACCCCTGGGAGAAAAAGGCACTCCAGAAACTCCTGAAAATAACAGATGAGGAAACAACCGCAAAAGAGGTGCAGAAGGAGCACTTGGAGAAGATAAAGCAAAGACAAGAAAAGGCCAAACAAGCCCTGAAGGATCTGACTGAAATGCTCAAGAGCCGCAGCCAAAGCCAGGAGGCTATAAGGAAGAAAGCAGAGACTCTGTGGCAAGCCATGGAGATTCCCAAAGAGTTCTGGCCACCACCAAAGAAACCCTTGGCGGATATACTGAAGAGCATGCAGAAAGCAGCTGGAGCAGCAGGATTTGTCAGCAGTCAGGATGGAGAACATCCCTGACACAGAGGTGCTGAGGCGAGCGTCGGGGGGACTGGCCCTGCAGGGCATCTACAGAACCAGCAGACCTGAAGATGTGCTGGCAACACGAGAGCAGCTCCTCAGGGTTCCTGAGGGATTCCAGCTCACTGGTCCGGAGCAAGGATCGCTGCTTGAGAGGAAGGAGTTCTCCTCCTCTGCAGCAGAATCCACTTTCACCAAGGCCATGGAGCAGCTGGGGTTCAGCATGAGTGTTTCTGCCGAAGCTGACTTCTGGAGGGTCATTCTGAGAGGAGGCAGAGATAAGATCAGCTCCTCACAGTCACAGGACACCCACCAGTCCCACTCTGAGCAGAGTTACTTTTGCACCACCAAGTACTGGTACATCCCTCTGGCCTCCTGCTACTTCCAAAGACGTCAGCTTCGCCTCTCGGATGCGGCTCTGCAGGAGCTGCAAGACATGGAGCAGCTTTTGTGCTTCACTCAGGAAGACAAGGCCCCCCTGCTGGAGAGGTGTGAGAGGTTCTTCACCAGGTTTGGGTCCCACATAAACCAGGGTCGCCTCCACTTTGGGGGGATATTCTGGTGGAAGGCATCCACAGAAGGATTCCGAGCCGAGCAGAGGGAAGAGATGAAGCGACAAACATCTGAAGCACTGAACAGTTTTGTCAGGGCCACCTGGGGTAGCTTCAGGGCCAGTGCTGCAGGGCCCCTGGATGTTTCCAAATCCAGCTCAAAGGCTTCTGTCCTGGGAAGAGCTGGAGACAGCTCCCATACAGCAATTCATCTCTCCGTGGTCAGCACAGGGGGCCCACCAGACACAGCTTCTCTTCCTCAGTGGAAAACGGGGCTCGTGTCTGATAACACAACGTGGTGCATTATCGACCGTGGCTTTGAGCTGGTCCCAGTGTGGGATGTCATCCTGTACAACCACAGCAGGGATTTTAAGTCCGTGGGTCAGATGAGCAGAGCCCTCAGGGATGCGTACAAAGAGCTGACAAATCAGAGCATTGGCACCATTTTTGGGAAGGAAATAGATATTGCAGTGCAAGAGGCCAGAGATTTCATGGGGACTGTGAAGGCCTGGGAGGTGACGGTGGATGAGAGAAAGCTGCTCACGTTGATGGAGCTAAAAGATGATCTGAATGCAAGAACCAGGAACCCCAGTGTGTGGATCAACGTGTGCCTGTCAGACAAAGCCCTGCAGGACTTCCTGGTGAACATCGTGCGCAGCTGCCAGGAGTCACCTCCAGAAAACACCAGCTCCATCAAGGTAATGTTGAGAAGCCTCCTGGACCCTCATATCTACTCTGTCAAGGACTTCCCTGAGGCTTCCTTCATTATGCAATGGATCTTCCAAACTGGGCACCAACTTCGTGGATCTCCCAAAGTCTCTGAGCTTGGAGACCTCATCAAAACACTGCAGCAAATGAAGGAGCACATCCACGCTGTCACCTACGCACCAGCAAGCTCTGCTTCTGCCATTCATGAAGCAAAGATAGAAGCCACCCTGACCAGCAGCCTCGCCATTTATTCCTTCCTCCAGTCTCTTCAGGAACGGGCTCAGAAGGACATGGAACTGTTGGTGCTCTTGATTGCGAGCAGCACAGGGTACCAGGTGGAAAGCAGCACTTTCCAGCACCTCCTTGGACACCCAGAAATTCAGTACATGGCCAAGGAAATGGCAGCAGCACATGAGGAGTACATGAACCTGAAGGAGCAAGATGCCGACAGAGCTGAGGCCTCCCTTCTGCTGTTGGGTCTGACTGTGACACCCGAAAGTCAAGAGCTGTCCCCTGAGCAGAAGAGGGAGCGATTAGTTTTCATGGAAGATCACATGAAAGGCTTGTGGTCCACACGGATAAAGAATCTCCTCCAAAAGCACAGTGCAGTCATGGACTGGGAGATGCTGGAACGGGACTTGCATTCCTTGATCAGTGGGTGCTTGGATCAGAAATTGGATGAAGAGAGGATGCAGAACATACTTAGAGACCTGGAAGATACTTTTCCAACACCTCAACCCCCCATTCAATCCCAATCCAAGTCCAACAGCGGTGAATCCAAGGCAAATGAAGCCGTTGCAAACCAGGAGTTCCTGCAGTTGCTCAAGCGCCTTGGACTCGAAAGTCACTATCCAAGAAAAATGGGGATGGGAGATTTTTGCACCATCTGCAAGACATCTCTGCAGGCCAGCCAGCCCAGCAAGGACACAGAACTGCCATGTTACTTCCTGCAAAAGCTGTTAACTGTGGATTACCAGGTGAGGTACCTGACTTGCAGAGATAACAGCAACCCAAAACTTGCATCTCTGCCACAAACCACAACAAAAGAGCCCCAAGACTCAGACTTCTTTGAACAGTTTTTTGCTGATTTGGAGGAAGCAGCCCCTGAAGGTGCAAACAGGGACAGCCATGTGCACCCCATGGACCTGCAGATGGCCATTTTCCATTGTGCTGATGACTTCCTGAGACAGACCCTTGCAACCAAGCTGGCCTTCTGCCAACTGGCGCTGCCTCTGCTGGTGCCCAACCCGTGCACTTCACTCATTGAGTTCCCGCTCTATGCCCTCAGCCAAATCCAAAGGAGCTGGAAAGAGGCGGAGAAGTCAGGAAAGGAGGCCGGAGCAAAGAGTTACAACAACAAACTCATCTTTCAGGCGCAGACACCCATCGTGTCCTTCATCCGCATTGGCAGCTCGGCCTCCTCTTCCAAGTCTCAGCTCCTGAACGCTCTGCTGAGCAAACGCAAACACGACACTTTCTTCCACCGCCACTGCAGAGGCAGCACCAGAGAGCGTTTGCTGATGGAAGGGGTGGTGGAGATCGCCTGGTACTGCCCCCGTGGAAGCCCCGATGACACCTTTGAGTGCTGCGTGGCTTTCTGCAACCTGCATGGAGATGCCAGGGATCACGGAGCACAGCTGCAGTTCCTGCAGGAGATATCTGCTGTCAACGTGGTTCTTGTGCCAGATTCAATGCACATGGACTGCAGGGGGAAGAAGCTTCTGGAGGACCTGTTGCATTCACAAAGGCCTTTGATTTGTCTTCTCACGGAAAAGGAGAACATTGCATCTGGACAAGTCAGCAAAAACATAAAAATAGGGATCAAGAACAGAAACGAAGCACAACTGATGGATCAGCTGACCAACATAATCAGAGATCTCCTAGAAGGTTCTAATCCACATTTTAGTCTGGACGCCTGCATAGACAAAGCTCGCCAGCATGGATTCCTAGTGGATATAGATCAACCTGCATGTGTGACAGCCAAAGCAAAGGCAAAGGAGCTGGTGGACCTTCTGAAGAAAGAGAAGCTGTCTGAGATCAAATCCCAGCTGCTGCCGCTTCAAGGAAAACTGTGGTACCAGTGGTGCAAAAAGGACAAGGAACTCACTCGCTTGCAGGAGAAGAGAAACAAGAGCATTGAGCATCATTGCAGTCAGATTGAAAATGAGAAGAAAGTAATAAGAAGAAAGCAACTTGAGAAAACTTTCCCTTTCCACCCACTGATGAAATCATTCCTTGGCTTTCTCTATGCTCAGCCAGCAGATACCAAGAAATATTTCCTGCAGTGGATGAAGGTCTTTATGGACGAGCTGTCCTGCGGTCGCCTTGAAGAACTGAGGAGAGACTATCATGAGTTATGGTCTGAAATCCTGTCAAGAAAGAAGAGTCAGGAAAAGACCAAGGTTAATGCTGATTTGCTGTGTCACTTGGATGCCCTCTCTGATGAAATCAATGATTCAACCATTGGCCTGCAGCACCTTCTAAGAGAGGTAGGGCAGGTTTATGAAGCTCTGCAATTAATGGAGACAAAGAATTACAATTTTGCTAAACTGCCGGAAATTGCAGCAGAGCTGATGGTTTTGGGGTATCCCATGGAGCTGATGGATGGGGACAGCTTCTTACCTGCCCTTGCAATGGGTGGGAGCAATCTTTGACAGCTTAATTGAGAGGCTGGGGAACAAACGAGTGTTTGTGCTCTCCGTGCTGGGCATCCAGAGCACCGGCAAATCCACCCTGCTGAATGCCATGTTTGGGCTGCAGTTCAACGTCAGCGCGGGGAGATGCACCCGCGGAGCCTTTATGCAGCTCATCCCCGTGGGCGAGGAGCTGCAGCAAGACCTGGGCTTTGATTTTGTGCTGGTGGTTGACACAGAGGGGCTTCGTGCCACTGAGATGGCCAATAAACAGTCCCTGAACCATGACAACGAGCTGGCCACCTTTGTCATTGGTGTTGGCAACTTGACTGTGATTAATATCTTTGGAGAAAATCCGTCAGAAATGCAAGATGTGCTCCAGATCGCTGTGCAGGCTTTCCTGAGGATGAAGAAAGTCAATCTTTCCCCAAGCTGCCTCTTTGTCCACCAAAACGTGGGAGAAATAACTGCCAAGGAGCAGAACATGGAAGGACAAAGGCGTTTGCAGGAAAAGCTGGATGAAATGACCGTGGTAGCAGCCCAGCAGGAATTCTGTGTCATCTCCTCCTTCAGTGATGTCATTGGCTTTGATGTGAACACCCACATTCACTACTTTGCTCACCTGTGGGAAGGAAACCCCCCAATGGCACCACCCAACCCCAGCTACAGCCAGAACGTCCAGCAACTAAAGAGTAAAATCCTCCAGTCTGCCAAGAAGCAGTCACAGCAAAGCATTTTGAGGCTCTCGAGCCTGAAAGATCGCATTGCTGACCTCTGGAATGCTTTGCTGAATGAAAACTTTATTTTCAACTTCAAGAATTCCCTGGAGATTGCTGTGTACAGGAGACTGGAAAGTGCCTTTAGTCAGTGGATCTGGAGGTTAAGAAGTCACATTTTAGATGTAGAGATGAGACTGGACAACAAAATTCGCAATGGGCGCTTGCAGAATGTCACCAGAGAAGAGCTTGAAGGGCAGGTGCAAGAGATAAGTGATGCCATTGAGAAAGAAGTGGAAAAGTATTTCAGTGAAGATAAAGACTGTGAGATACTGGTGCAGTGGAAATCAAGCACAGAGCTGAAGCTGAAAGAAGTAAAAGTGACTCTTCTTCTTGAAACGAAAAAGAAATGTGACAATCTCATTGAGCTACAGAAGGAGCAGAGGAAACTGGATGCAAGGAAGTTAGATTATGAAGATGAGCTCCTGAGAAGGAGCAGGGAGCTGGCTGTGACTCTGAAAGGGAAGAGCCTCAGTGAGAGAGAAGTGATGGACAACTTTACTGTTGTCTGGAACAGCTGGATTACCGAAGTCTCCTGTGCTCCTCCTCCTCCAGAACGGGTGGACATTGATGCAGAAATTGAAGGTGTCCTTCTAGAGCACTTTAAGGAGCCAGGTGTCCATGCAAAGATCATATCATTTCCCAAAGACAGAGGGTTTTCTTTTGACAAGGAGAAACACATCATGATGAAAACTTCATTTAGGCTTTATCCCAGATTGGTGGAGCATTTCCAATGCTGATGTGATCAACTTTCAGCACATCACAGACAATATCATAGCACGTGTGAGAGCAAACATTGATGAGAAGGAACAGGAGAAACGTGATTACAGTCGGAACTTTATCTATGAAATACTCAATGAAGTCCAGAAAGGTGTGATCTCCATCCCCAGCAATGCAAAATGTACTTTTAACAGAGAGTACTGCATAGATTTGTCTCTGCATCTGTGCAAAATGGCAGCAGAAAGGTTTAAAGCCATGCACGAAGCATTCCAAAAGGCAAATGACCCAGTCATGTACCTGAGCAGCAAGAGAGAAGATTTCTTCCAATGTTTCCAGATCTCCTGCCAAGGAGCCACTTCTATCACAACTTTTGCTCGTTTCCTTTGTGAGAAGATTGAACCAGCTCTTCACCGGGAGGTCTATGAGAGGACAGCTAAAGACATTGCTGAGGACATGCAGGGCAAATTCCCAGATTTCCAGGGCAGCAGAGCCAATCTGGAAGTTTGCATCCTGAGATACCTGGCAGAACAAGAAAATTTTGAGTATTTCAAAAGCTACCTTATGCGTCCTGAGGAATTTTTTCGCAAATATATTGCTATACAAGTTCAGAGTTACTGTTCAGGTAAGAGCAAGAGGCTGGAGAAGTTTTTAGATTCCTCCCTTAATCTTCTCTATCGAAACATCCTGTCAGCTGTTTCTTCATCAACCCAAATTGTCAAAGGCAGAAAAGACAGAGAAGACAAAGTCTCTCTTTGGCTGGATGAATTTTGCAAGGAAGTGACAGAGGTGATCAACTTGCCCAGAAGTGACCTGAAGGGCATCGAGCACCAGGAGGTCACCGACATTGAGTTCCTGAGCAGTGCCATGGCAGAAGCTCTGGATGACCTGAGGGACAGGCTCAAGAAAGAATTTCCTAATGC
Organism: Progne subis subis; assembly: GCA_022316685.1. Taxonomy (NCBI): domain Eukaryota; kingdom Metazoa; phylum Chordata; class Aves; order Passeriformes; family Hirundinidae; genus Progne; species Progne subis. Next base: position 124,925 of record JAKJHU010000556.1, read on the forward strand.
TGACCTGAGCTCATTTTCAAGGCAGCCTCAAACTATTCTGGCTGAGCATTTTTCGGGGTGCTTGGTGCAGTGTCCCTTTTGTGGGGCTGTGTGCACAAACACCATGTGGAATCACGACGGAGACCATCAGGTGGTCTTCCATCGCCCACGAGCTCTGATGGGAACCATGTGGCAGAAGACAAACCACCTGGTCATTGATATTTGTTCCAGCCTTGTTGCAACTAATCTCAAATTCAGGTTTGATAACGGCAAATGGATCTCATATAAGACATACCGTGATGCAGGACCTCCTCTTTCCAACTGGAAAATTCTTCCTGATTCATCCATGCAGGCGTACTGGAAATGGTTTGTGTCTCATTTCAAGACACAGATGGAAGATTTGTACGATGGGAAATTTCAGGGCAAAGGAGAAATCCCTGAGTCGTGGCAGAGAATTACCAAGCAGCAAGTACTGTCTGAGCTGGACAGGAGTTAGGCCACATCCATGGGAAGGAAGAACAACAGCTTTGCTGTTCTGGAGAACTTTGTACCAGGCTCTCCACAAAATGCATTTACAATGATGATGTTATCAAACCCAATGAAGACAATGGTATCCAAATGCTCCCAAATTTGGAAAATAAGATGTGGTTACTGCAGCCATCACTCAGCAATACCCTCGCTTCATGAGAAAGCCAAACTCCTCTTGCCTTCTTGCTGTAAGCATTACCCTCTGCTTTGTTCCAGAGCCAAACCAAACGCACTCCCTGGGGTGATCGGCCTCATGGCCAAGCCTGAATCAAAGGGCCAGGGCAAGGGCAAAGGCAGCACTCCAAGCACCCCTTGGATCAGCTGCTGTGAGACAAGAAGGGACAGTGCCCCAAAGGCAGTTTTCCTGCAGCAAGGAGGTGTCCTGCTTGGAGAAAGGCCTGCAGGACCTGAGGCCAGCTCCTTGCTGGCTGCAAGCTGGGCTGCTTGGCTTTTGGGCATCATCCTTCCCTCCCTGACTGCAGCCTCCTGGATCATCTGAGGCTGTTCTCCCAGCAGGAGCTGTTGTGCCTCTGGGCTCTGGAAAGCAGTGACACGACTGCCCTGGGGCTCAGGCAGTGCTTTCACTCCCTGTCTCAGAGGTGCTGTGTCTCTGTCCAGGGCAGCTGCTCCTGCTCAGGTGCCTGGGGCTGCTGCCCTTCTCTCCAGCCCTCAGCCCTGTCAGGAGTGGCTCCTGTCCTTGTCCTCTGTGCTTCAAAAGCAAAAGCCTTTGGAATGCCCCATGTGGAGAATCCTGTCTGCCAGCACCTTCTGCAGCAGCCCTGGAGCCAGTGCTGGTGCTGTCCAGGCAGGCTGGTGGCACCAGAGCCGTGCTCTGGAGAAGGTGGCACCAGCTGTCTCTGCCCCAGGGAGCTGTGGGGGCTTTTGCTGTGCAGGTGCTGCAACCCTGCTGGCAATGCGAGGGCCAAGCCCTCCTGGAGAGCTGGCTGAAGGGCTGCTTCAGCCTCATCCCCTGCAGGCTCTGCTAATAAAGGAGTTGATTTGGACTGCACTGCTCTGTGTCTCCTTTGTGTTCAGGGGAGCCACAGCTGGGGGTGACTCCAGCTCTGTGTGCTGCAGATGGGCAGGGGACAGGGGGTGGCACTGGGGCAGGGGGTGTGGCAGCAGAGGCTCTGCTCCATTCAGGGTCTCTGCTCCAGGAGCAGCTTCACTGTCAGCAGGGAGAGCAGAGAGGGCAGGGAGCCCCAAACCACAACACCCAGGGAAACCAGTGTCAGTGGCAGGTGCCAAGGGAGGCAGCGCTGGGAACCAAGCCTGGCCTGTCACACACATGGAGGGCTGAGAAGGTTGATCCCATCGAGGATCTGTGCTCTGGAGCTGCTCAGCTGGGAACCTGCAGGACAAAAGGGGAACGGGCCCAAACTCTGCCAAGCCCAGCCCTGGCCAAGCAGACCCAGAGCCAGTGACAGGAGCCAGAGCTGGGCTGTGTGAACGTGTGCTGTAAGGGCTGAGTGCCAGGGACTGGGGACAGCTGGGCTGGGAGGGGATTTGGGCTGGCTCCTGGAATCAGACTGGGAGTGGAGGGGCCCCTGACCATGGTGTCACCTCCTGGGCTGCATGGGGAATGTCCCAGTGCAGCTACTGGAGTGAGTGGTGGGGTCCCAGTGCCCACAGCTGGGTGCAATGGAGAAAATTCAATGGAGCAAGGCGGGGTGGCCCCAGGCCTGGGCTGGAGTATCAGGAGGGTGCAGGGTCTCTCACGTGCTACCCTTGCCTGTGCCAGCTGAGACTTTTGCTCTCTTCTTCCTACCTTTCTTCTCCCTCTGTCCCAAGAGAATATGTTCCTGCCTGTCTTGGATTATGTAACCAAAAAAATATGTACTCTATTTCATCTAGTGAGAGCTTATCTCTTGTGACTTGAGGGGGGAGGGAGGGTGGATGTCTTCTGATAGCGGCCCAGCCATTAAAACCAGGTGGCAAGGTGTTTCTTATCTCTTTCACCACGCCTCCATTCTCCAGGGGGACTTATTCTGATAATGGGCCATTAGGGCCCACCAATGACATGAGACATTCCATCATCCCATGGGGAGATGCTCCACACAGTGGGGGAGGAGACAACTCTTTCTAGCTAGATGAAAACTGAGACTGAAGGACACAAGGCATCTGGTTTTTCCACTGGATTCCTCGAGGAAGACCGGACCCATCTCACCACCACTGGACTTTCTACAGGACCATCTCTACTCCACAGAATCACATCTGTTACTCCAGGAGGATTTATCTGGACTGCTTCCAACACCCTGAGCAACAGGGTGTCAGGTCATACCCCTGACTCTGTCAGGGTTTTTTCTAGAATTTTTATTTGCTTCCTTGCTTGTCTTTTTTGTACTACTACATTTGTATTTCCCTTTTTTAAATATTCCTAGTAAAGAACTGTTACTCCTATTCCCATATCTTTGCCTGAAAGCCCTTAATTGCAAAATTATAATAGTCTGGAGGGAAGGGGGTTTACATTCTCCATTCCAAGGGAGGCTCCCCCTTTCCTTGGCAGACAACTGTCTTTCAAAACCAAGACAGAATTTGGTGCCCAATGTGAGGCATGAGGGCATTGAGAGAAAAAGGAATAACAGTTCTTAAGTGGCCTACATTCTCGTGTACTGGATATCGTGGTCTGGCTTACCCTTGTTCGGGTGGCATGTGGTGGTGGCCATATTTCTCCCATTTACCGGCCCTTATCTAAACATGGGCCCTATAATTAAGGCTACAGTGGCTGTTTTCTAGTTTGCTATATGGGTTAACAAGGTGAGGAATTTGTGGGTTTTTAAATTCCTCCGGATGGCAGGCACATGGATTCAGGGCTATCATACACTAACTGTGTGGTTTTGGGGTTACTTTAACAATGGTACCTACTGTGAGGAAATGACACCGTGGGAAATTTTTTCCCAACCCTTCCCACCACTCTTTGGGTCTACCCCACCAGTTTTTGAAGGGTTCAAATCTTGCATTGCTAATGATATCATACAGTGGCTGGTGTTACTGGTATGCCCTTTCTGTTTAGCATCAGAGATAAGGGGAAATTGACCTGGATAACCACCCTGATATCTACCTCCAGTGCTGGGGCAGCTCTGGAACCCTCCTGACAAGAGAGACCTGCAGGGCCTGGAGCATGTCCAGGGAAGGGAACGGAGCTGGGAAAGGGAATGGAGGCCCAGGAGAGGCTGAGGGAGCTGGGAAAGGGAATGGAGGCCCAGGAGAGGCTGAGGGAGCTGGAAAGGGGCTGAGCCTGGAAAAAAAGAGGCTCAGTGGCACCCTGTGGCTCTGCACAAGTCCCTGACAGGAGGGGACAGCCAGGAGGGATCGGGATCTGCTCCCAGGGAACAGGGACAGGACAAGGGGAAAGGGCCTCAGGCTGGGCCAGGCCAGGCTCAGCTGGGACACCAGGAGGAATTTCTCCATGGAAAGGGGACTCATGCCTTGGCAGGGGCTGCCCACAGACGTTTGGAGTCCCCATCCCTGGAGGTGTCCAAGGAATTCCTGGAGGTGGCACTCAGTGCTCTGGGCTGGTGACAAGGTGGGGATCAGGCACAGGTTGGACTCGGTGGGCTGGGAGGGCTTTTCCAACCTCACTGATCCTGGGCTTCTGTGCCTGTAACACTCCTGCAGGAGCAGGGAATTCTTTGGGTGCTGGAAAGATCCCTCTGGAGACAGGCTAAGCTAAACTGGGAAGGGAGGGACCAAATCCATGCTCTGTAGGTGATGTGTGCCAGCCCTGCCTGGCAGGTGCTGAGGCTTCCCCTGAGGCTGGACAAATGCCAGAGGTGTCTGCTCCAGCACTTGTGACTTGTCACACTGGGGCAGGTGATGCCTGAGGTCCTGGCAGGCTGGAGGTCTCGATATCCAAACTCCAGGGCTTGTTTTGAGGCCGTGGAGCAGGATTTGTGTGTCCACATCCCAAGGGAATTCAGGCACCCTGTTCTAGTCGCATGTTGAATGTCCTCTGTCTGTCCTCTGTTACTGTCAGGTGTGGGATGTCCACTGCCAAGAAAGCTGCAGCCAGGCTCTGCTATTTCTGTGTACAAACTTGCAGTTGGATGCCAGAGGTCAGGATGTTAGCAACTGTCTGCAGATGGCCTCGTGCCCAGCTTCTGGGCAACCTCCTTCTGTAAATGTGTGGGAGTGGGGAAATGGGGCCCTTGGGAGTGTTCACAGAGGTGTCTGTTCTGCTTTGCTTCCTCTGCTGGAGAGGGAGTTTGGATGTGAGTCTGGAGGGCCAGGACAGGGGGAAATGGCTTCCCACTGCCAGAGGGCAGGGTTAGATGGGATATTGGGAAGGAATTTTTCCTTGTGAGGGCAGGCAGGCCCTGGCACAGGGGAAGTGTCAGAGGATGGCCAGATGGGATGGTTCTTGGAGTAACCTGGGATAGTGGAATTGGAATGCAGCCTGGAATACGGGAATTGGAATGCAGCAGCCACTGCTCCTCTGGCAATTGTGTCCCAGCCTCTCACAACTCTCCCAGGGAAGAATTCCTTCCCAATATCCCATCTATCCCTGTCCTGTGACAGTGGGAACCCATTCCACCTTGTCATGTCTCTCCAGGCCTTTCTCCAAAGACCCTCTCCTCCTTTTCTTACATGTATATCCAGCTCTCACAGTTTACAGTATCATTACTGGCAGTCAGCACAAGAGTTAAGGGTCAGATGTCTGCAACACACGGTGTTGACTGTGAGCCGACTCAAACCACAGCTGGTGTGGTATTTGGACCGTAATGCAATCTGACTCCAAAAGAGGAGTTCCACTTTTGCATTCTGGGCAATGAAACGCCTGATTTCCTGGAATTGCCCCGCTGCCTCTGGAGCAGGAGAAGTCGCATTTACCGGAGTGTCAGGGCTGCATGAAGAGGGGCTGTGCTGGGCTTGTCCCGTCCCAGGAGCTGCGGGGCACGGAGGGAGAAGGTAGGGCCCTGGGGATGAGCTGTGGGGCCGGCAGCAGCAGGGAGCGGGATCTTGTCGGGCTCCTGCCTCCTGTTGCCGGTGTTTTGCCAGGGCTGGGGAGATGGCAGGGCAGGAGAAGAGGGCTCTGAGGGCAGCGGGCGGGCGCTGTCTGCTCCTCCGTGGGCTGCAGGAAGCCGCCTTTGCTGGCAGCCGCTTCGGGGGAGCTCGGGGGAGCCGTGTGCGCTGCGGGGCTGAGCGGGGAGCGGGGGCCGGGCTCAGACGGGTGGGAGCGGAGCGGCGAGGGAAGGAGGAGGGATGCGGGCGGATGGAGGGGCAGAGCGAAGTCTGCAGAGGCGCAAAGCCTGGCCCGAGAGCTGGCAGCGGGGCTGGCCGGGCACAGATCCCTTGCGGAGCCCCTTCCATGCCGCCAGCCCGTGCCCGGCTCGGGCACCCCCAGCCCCGCGGTGGGGCCGGATGGCTGCGCTCTGCTGATGGCAGGAGCCGTGGGGGATCATTCCATTTCCTACCCGTGCAGGGAGGGTGGGATTCTCCTCTCTCACAGTCTAAGCGTCACCACTCAGAGAGCACTGGTTCCTGGGGCAGCCCCTCAAAGTTAGCAGTGTTCCCAGAGCCCTTTTCCCTGGGGTAGGACTGGGGAAAAATCTCTCGGGTGCTGTTCCCATGAAACGGGGTGCCAGCATTCCCAATGGCACGTCCTGCTGCCAGCCTTGCTGTTTCCCTCTATAGCTTCCAAGCAGGAGCTCGATCCCGAGTTATGCCCTGAATGTGCTTAGTGCCTCTCTGCGGGCACTGACACAGTCACATGGGGCTTTTTCCCTATTCCTGCAGCAATGGGAAACCGTGCAGGGACTGCCAGGGGTGCCTGGGGGCACGTTCATGGTGTGGTAGGGCTGGAGTTAATGTTGTGCAGGGCAGTCTCTGACTCCAGCTACTAAACCAGCGCTGGCAGTGCTCCATTGTGAGAGAATTTGTGAGAGGACAGGGCTGGGACAAGTGGTTCAAGTGGACAAGCTCCAGCAGTGACCCTGAGCCAGCAGTTCCCTTCCTGAGCAGCCATCCTGCAGTGAGGCTCTGCTGTCCAGGGAGCAGCTGGACATGTGCCCAAAGAAAACAATTAGTGTCTACAGTCCCTCCTGTGCTCTCCCAGCACGTCCAGCTTTCCTCTGTGGTTGAACTGCCCTTATCTTGAGCCAGTGGCTTTTCCTGCTTCTGCTGTCCCCCTCCTGTCCCCATCCTGCTGGTGGGAGCACACGAGCTGCAGGTGGGGCTCAGTGGCTGCTGCTGGGATCCAAGCCCTGTGCTGCTTCTCCCCCCTCTCCAAGGCCCTGAGCTTGCCCCCAGCAGCAGCTGTGTGATGTGGGCAGTGGTGGGACAGGGCCCGTGCTGTCCCATGGTCAGTGCTGTTCCCCTGGCTCTGGCCCCTCCACACCTTGTCTGCTGCCCTGAGAGCACAGATGTTCCGAGGACAGCCTCTCACCCATCAGCACCCTCAAGTCCTTGTCCTCAGGGCTGCTCTCAATCCATTCTCTTCCCAGCTTGTGTCTGTGCCTGGCAATGTCCTGACCCAGGGACAGCACCTGCACTTGGCCTTGTTGACCTTCAGGGGCTTTGCTGTGTCCCACGCCTCCAGCATGCCCAGCTTCCTTCTGGTGAGGGAACACGGATATAGGTCCCAGGTGAAACCCTGCTCTGGTCACCTCCCCAGAAGAGCCCTGAGGAGTCTTTGCTGCCTGGGCAATCCCCAGTGGAGGAGAAGGGTTGGCCTCCAGTTCTCCCTGGAATAAATCCTCCACCTTGATGGGTGGGTTCTCCTGATGGTCTGGTCTTTTCCTTTAGGATTTCAGGCCTTTTCTTCCCACTGATCTTCTTGTTGGACCAACGGGAGCATCTGCTGTGAGGTGAATCAGAGCCCACAGCCCTTGCACAGATTGCCCAAATCTGCAGGGATTCCCGAGGGAAAGCTGCCCCTGAAGGCTCTGGAAGGGTGCAGGCGCCCTCGGATCCTGAGTCCAAGCTCCTTGGATCCATACCAATGCTGCAATGACAGCACCAGCTCTGCTAGAGTGAGAACATGGAATCATGGAATAGCCTGACTTCAAAGGTGTTTTGCCAGGGGCCAGAATCTGCAGAAAAGACACAAACACCAGCTTAAGGTGGAATTTACTGTAATGCAGAACTGCAAAGAGTCACAAGGGGACGAGTTCAGCAAAGTATTCTATTATTACTACAAAGATTTCCTGTAGTGATTAAGAAAGATTCATCACCAGTTACCCTCAGACTTTACCGTCCTCCAGATGCACACATCAGCTGGGGAGGCCCTCCTGGTATAAACTGGCAATTCCTGTGGTGCTTCCAGATGAAGGCAGATGGGCTTCAGCCTTGCTGTGAGAGATCCCAGCTTTTATAACATTGAATAAACAAGCTGACACCTCTTCCAGTGCAGGAACATCTGGTTTCATTCTGCTCTTGGGTTATTCCTGAAGCCTGGCCAGGGATCAAGGGGGAACCAAGGGATTTGTCTTTCACCCTACAGCCCCAAGAAAGGCCATGCGTCCAATTTCTAAATATGGAAAAGTAAATGAATGTTTTGCCAATGAAGGGTCACATAGATCCTATTGCTATAGATAGTTTGTTAATTATGAATATATATAAATTTTAGGTTGAAGGTTCATCTAGAGATCAACTTTGGCTCAGGGCCTGTTGTTCTGGCCTCAGTCAGGGCCTGTTCCTCCGGCCTTAGTACTTCAGAAGGGCCACACAGGGATCCTGGGAGAGGCAGGACTGAAAGTTTTACTGAATTGTGAAAAGCTCACGTTAACTGGCTGCCCTTGATCAGCTCTGAGAGTTAATGTGTTATAAAAGGAAATTCAGTGTGACAAGAAGGACATCTCCCTCCTGAGCCTGTACTGGTTGTGACCCATGACTGACTTGTCCTTCAGGGGTGTTTCAGTCAAAAGGACCAGCACTGATGGACCCCAGCACATTTTAGACCTGTTTCCCACAGGCCCTGTGTAACTTGCCCCTGAGCAGCCTGAACTCTGCTTCTACCACGGCCAGGGCTGAAGGTTTTCTGGCACTTTTCCTCCTGTCACCAGAGATTTTAAGCTCAGTGTCTTTGTGGTGGCTGTGGCCCAGATAGTCACCAATGGGCACTTGGCTGATGAGACCTTCTGTGGTCTCCTAGTTTAGGCCAAATCTGGGAGAAAGCCTCTGAATAGGTCCTTCTGGGAAGCAAACCCAAACAGCCTCCTCCCCAATCGGTCCGGGAGAAAATCTCCTCAGAGAAAAGTGGAACAAACTATTTATTTGACCAACAAAGTGCCCACAAGCAAAAAGAATGAATAATATGAAACAATAAAACGTCTCGTTCTGAAGTGAGGTCACAAATTGAGAAAGTCCTTGCTGTGGGTTAGCTGGGCTCACTCAGTCTCCTATCAGTTCCTCCGGCACAGGAAAATGCCTTCCAGGGTCCAGTGGGCCACAGGTACGAGCTCCTGCTGCTCTTCTGGGTTTTTCAGTCCAGAGCATATCTAAACAGTGCCAAGAAAAAGAGGACAAAACTGTCCAGGGAGCTTCTCTGCCTCAGCTAGCTAAACTAACTAAAAATAGAGAGATCTCTCTCCAGCTGTCTGTCCGTGCTTCAGACGAACACAGTCCAGGAGCTGGAAGGTGTAGCTTGTTTCTCTCTCAGAGCTCTCTGGCTCCGTTCTTGCCCCAGATAGCTCGAGAGACAAACCGCAGTTGGAAGTGTTTCCACAGGGGCCAAGAACCTTTCCCTGAGGAGCCAGAGCAAGATCCCGTTGATGGCAAAGGAAGGTCTGCACTTGTTCTGGGGAGAAGCCAGGGCGTTATTCAGTCTTTCTTCTCTGGTCCTGCCCCAGCCTGGGTCAGGAGCCCCATCTCACTGCCCACACCAAGAGAGGGCTAGGGCTGCATGGTGTAGGACTTATATCCAGGGAAGGGGCTAAAAGCGGGGACAAGACAATACCCAATCAGGGATAAGGTGGGAGTGGAACAGGGTTGGATTACATTCCAGGAAGGGGACAGGGAAGAGTGTGGGAGAATGGGCAGGGAAAAAGGGCAGGGACAAACTTTGGGATGTTTTCAAGGGAACAGGGGAGTACAGAAGAAACCATTATAAAACCAAATATAAAAATGAAATACAGTGTGAAACCAAATGACACACAGCAACATGTAGGAGAGAATGCAGTTTCTCAAAACAAACTCCGTGCTTCTCCTTCTCCCTGCTTTGCTCTCAGAACCAGTCTTAAAGGTACAGAACAAAATATCCAACATAAACAGAACAGATGATTGGGGATACAAGCACAATAAAGTCACACTAGGACATGTGGTAATGAGCAGCAGAACATGGAGGGCACCTCTCTGAGTGGGCTCCCAAAGTCTCCAGTCACTCCTGATGGGCCACCAGGATGCCCCAGGCACAGCTGTGGGCAGGGACAAGGTGGATTTTGCCCCTGCACTGGTCTGGGCCCCCTGAGTGTGCCAGGAAGCAGCTCCTGGCAAGAGGCGTGAGTGGGGCGAGGGAGGGGCTGTGCTGGCAGCTGGAGCAGGAGCACAGCTCAGAGCCCGTGTGGCCGTGCTGGGCATGGGGGGAGTGTGTCTGGGGAGTGTGGGGTGCCCATGGGGGCAGTGTGTGAGCAGTGCCTCCGTGTGCTGGGAGCAGCAGGCTGGGCCAGGCAGTGAGCAGGGCAGGTGTGGGGCTGGGCAGAGGGTGCAGGATGCAGGCAGGGCTGTTGGATGGGCACAGGGGCTGTGCCAGTGCTCCAGGGAGCCAGGAATGCCCCTGGCTGCCTGCACTTGTGAACTGGGGAGTTCTGGTGAGAGGATGTGGGTGATGGTGAAGGCAGCACCGTGTCCATTGCAGGCTGTGTGTTTCTGTGTCTGTGTTTGTGTCTCTGTGTGTCTGTCTCTGTGTCAGTATTTTTCTCTTTGTGTCTTTGCTGTCTCTGCTCTCTCTGGGATACACACTCAATTTCAGGGTTGATCCTGCAAACAGGAAAGCAACAGGCACATCCAGTGTGCTGGGAAGGAGACCCTGGCTCTTGTGCCATCCCAGGCTGGGCTCCAGCAGCCAGGTGGGAGCAATCCCCAGGGCTGCAGCTGCTGCAGAGCCTCTGTCAGGAGAATGGAGCCTCTGACAGCACCTTAGGTAAAGTCTCTTTTCTTCCTCCACAGACATGGCTTCACAGGAGGACACACGAGATGGGGATACAAAGGCACAGCTCCTGGCAGAGGAATTAGAGAAGGAAGGATTGGATGCTGGATACTGGCTGCCCAAAGTGTCACAGATCCTGGGAATTGAGTGCAGAGAAGCCCTGCAACATCTGGAATATAAAGACTACCTCAGGCTGGAGTGTGAGGTACGACACCCCTGGGAGAAAAAGGCACTCCAGAAACTCCTGAAAATAACAGATGAGGAAACAACCGCAAAAGAGGTGCAGAAGGAGCACTTGGAGAAGATAAAGCAAAGACAAGAAAAGGCCAAACAAGCCCTGAAGGATCTGACTGAAATGCTCAAGAGCCGCAGCCAAAGCCAGGAGGCTATAAGGAAGAAAGCAGAGACTCTGTGGCAAGCCATGGAGATTCCCAAAGAGTTCTGGCCACCACCAAAGAAACCCTTGGCGGATATGCTGAAGAGCATGCAGAAGCAGCTGGAGCAGCAGGATTTGTCAGCAGTCAGGATGGAGAACATCCCTGACACAGAGGTGCTGAGGCGGGCGTCGGGGGGACTGGCCCTGCAGGGCATCTACAGAACCAGCAGACCTGAAGATGTGCTGGCAACGCGAGAGCAGCTCCTCAGGGTTCCTGAGGGATTCCAGCTCACTGGTCCGGAGCAAGGATCGCTGCTTGAGAGGAAGGAGTTCTCCTCCTCTGCAGCAGAATCCACTTTCACCAAGGCCATGGAGCAGCTGGGGCTCAGCATGAGCGTTTCTGCCGAAGCTGACTTCTGGAGGGTCATTCTGAGAGGAGGCAGAGATAAGATCAGCTCCTCACAGTCACAGGACACCCACCAGTCCCACTCTGAGCAGAGTTACTTTTGCACCACCAAGTACTGGTACATCCCTCTGGCCTCCTGCTACTTCCAAAGACGTCAGCTTCGCCTCTCGGATGCGGCTCTGCAGGAGCTGCAAGACATGGAGCAGCTTTTGTGCTTCACTCAAGAAGACAAGGCCCCCCTGCTGGAGAGGTGTGAGATGTTCTTCACCAGGTTTGGGTCCCACATAAACCAGGGTCGCCTCCACTTTGGGGGGATATTCTGGTGGAAGGCATCCACAGAAGGATTCCGAGCCGAGCAGAGGGAAGAGATGAAGCGACAAACGTCTGAAGCACTGAACAGTTTTGTCAGGGCCAGCTGGGGTAGCTTCAGGGCCAGTGCTGCAGGGCCCCTGGATGTTTTCAAATCCAGCTCAAAGGCTTCTGTCCTGGGAAGAGCTGGAGACAGCTCCCATACAGCAATTCATCTCTCCGTGGTCAGCACAGGGGGCCCACCAGACACAGCTTCTCTTCCTCAGTGGAAAACGGGGCTCGTGTCTGATAACACAACGTGGTGTGTTATTGACCGTGGCTTTGAGCTGGTCCCAGTGTGGGATGTCATCCTGTACAATCACAGCAGGGATTTTAAGTCCGTGGGTCAGATGAGCAGAGCCCTTAGGGATGCGTACAAAGAGCTGACAAATCAGAGCATTGGCACCATTTTTGGGAAGGAAATAGATATTGCAGTGCAAGAGGCCAGAGATTTCATGGGGACTGTGAAGGCCTGGGAGGTGACGGTGGATGAGAGAAAGCTGCTCACGTTGATGGAGCTAAAAGATGATCTGAATGCAAGAACCAGGAACCCCAGTGTGTGGATCAACGTGTGCCTGTCAGACAAAGCCCTGCAGGACTTCCTGGTGAACATCGTGCGCAGCTGCCAGGAGTCACCTCCAGAAAACACCAGCTCCATCAAGGTAATGTTGAGAAGCCTCCTGGACCCTCATATCTACGCTGTCAAGGACTTCCCTGAGGCTTCCTTCATTATGCAATGGATCTTCCAGACTGGGCACCAACTTCGTGGATCTCCCAAAGTCTCTGAGCTTGGAGACCTCATCAAAACACTGCAGCAAATGAAGGAGCACATCCATGCTGTCACCTACGCACCAGCAAGCTCTGCTTCTGCCGTTCATGAAGCAAAGATAGAAGCCACCCTGAGCAGCAGCCTCGCCATTTATTCCTTCCTCCAGCCTCTCCAGGAACGGGCTCAGAAGGACATGGAACTGTTGGTGCTCTTGATTGCGAGCAGCACAGGCTACCAGGTGGAAAGCAGCACTTTCCAGCACCTCCTTGGACACCCAGAAATTCAGTACATGGCCAAGGAAATGGCAGCAGCACATGAGGAGTATGTGAACCTGAAGGAGCAAGATGCCGACAGAGCTGAGGCCTCCCTTCTGCTGTTGGGTCTGACTGTGACACCCGAAAGTCAAGAGCTGTCCCCTGAGCAGAAGAGGGAGCGATTAGTTTTCATGGAAGATCACATGAAAGGCTTGTGGTCCACACGGATAAAGAATCTCCTCCAAAAGCACAGTGCAGTCATGGACTGGGAGATGCTGGAACGGGACTTGCATTCCTTGATCAGTGGGTGCTTGGATCAGAAATTGGATGAAGAGAGGATGCAGAACATACTTAGAGACCTGGAAGATACTTTTCCAACACCTCAACCCCCCATTCAATCCCAATCCAAGTCCAACAGCGGTGAATCCAAGGCAAATGAAGCCGTTGCAAACCAGGAGTTCCTGCAGTTGCTCAAGCGCCTTGGACTCGAAAGTCACTATCCAAGAAAAATGGGGATGGGAAATTTCCACACCATCTGCAAGATATCTCTGCAGGACAGCCAGCCCAGCAAGGACACAGAACTGCCATGTTACTTCCTGCAAAAGCTGTTAACTGTGGATTACCAGGTGAGGTACCTGACTAGCAGAGATAACAGCAACCCAAAACTTGCATCTCTGCCACAAACCACAACAAAAGAGCCCCAAGACTCAGACTTCTTTGAACAGTTTTTTGCTGATTTGGAGGAAGCAGCCCCTGAAGGTGCAAGCAGGGACAGCCATGTGCACCCCATGGACCTGCAGATGGCCATTTTCCATTGTGCTGATGACTTCCTGAGACAGACCCTTGCAACCAGGCTGGCCTTCTGCCAACTGGCGCTGCCTCTGCTGGTGCCCAACCCGTGCACTTCACTCATTGAGTTCCCGCTCTACGCCCTCAGCCAAATCCAAAGGAGCTGGAAAGAGGCGGAGAAGTCAGGAAAGGAGGCCGGAGCAAAGAGTTACAACAACAAACTCATCTTTCAGGCGCAGACACCCATCGTGTCCTTCATCCGCATTGGCAGCTCGGCCTCCTCTTCCAAGTCTCAGCTCCTGAACGCTCTGCTGAGCAAACGCAAACACGACACTTTCTTCCACCGCCACTGCAGAGGCAGCACCAGAGAGCGTTTGCTGATGGAAGGGGTGGTGGAGATCGCCTGGTACTGCCCCCGTGGAAGCCCCGATGACACCTTTGAGTGCTGCGTGGCTTTCTGCAACCTGCATGGAGATGCCAGGGATCACGGAGCACAGCTGCAGTTCCTGCAGGAGATATCTGCTGTCATTGTGGTTCTTGTGCCAGATTCAATGCACATGGACTGCAGGGGGAAGAAGCTTCTGGAGGACCTGTTGCATTCACAAAGGCCTTTGATTTGTCTTCTCACGGAAAAGGAGAACATTGCATCTGGACAAGCCAGCAAAAACATAAAAATAGGGATCAAGAACAGAAACGAAGCAGAACTGATGGATCAGCTGACCAACATAATCAGAGATCTCCTAGAAGGTTCTAATCCACATTTTAGTCTGGACGCCTGCATAGACAAAGCTCGCCAGCATGGATTCCTAGTGGATATAGATCAACCTGCATGTGTGACAGCCAAAGCAAAGGCAAAGGAGCTGGTGGACCTTCTGAGGAAAGAGAAGCTGTCTGAGATCAAATCCCAGCTGCTGCCGCTTCAAGGAAAACTGTGGTACCAGTGGTGCAAAAAGGACAAGGAACTCACTCGCTTGCAGGAGAAGAGAAACAAGAGCATTGAGCATCATCGCAGCCAGATTGAAAATGAGAAGAAAGTAATAAGAAGAAAGCAACTTGAGAAAACTTTCCCTTTCCACCCACTGATGAAATCATTCCTTGGCTTTCTCTATGCTCAGCCAGCAGATACCAAGAAATATTTCCTGCAGTGGATGAAGGTCTTTATGGACGAGCTGTCCTGCGGTCGCCTTGAAGAACTGAGGAGAGATTATCAGGAGTTGTGGTCTGAAATCCTGTCAAGAAAGAAGAGTCAGGAAAAGACCAAGGTTAATGCTGATTTGCTGAGTCGCTTGGATGCCCTCTCTGATGAAATCAATGATTCAACCATTGGCCTGCAGCACCTTCTAAGAGAGGTAGGGCAGGTTTATGAAGCTCTGCAATTAATGGAGACAAAGAATTACAATTTTGCTAAACTGCCGGAAATTGCAGCAGAGCTGATGGTTTTGGGGTATCCCATGGAGCTGATGGATGGGGACGCTTCTTACCTGCCCTTGCAATGGGTGGGAGCAATCTTTGACAGCTTAATTGAGAGGCTGGGGGACAAACGAGTGTTTGTGCTCTCCGTGCTGGGCATCCAGAGCACCGGCAAATCCACCCTGCTGAATGCCATGTTTGGGCTGCAGTTCAACGTCAGCGCGGGGAGATGCACCCGCGGAGCCTTTATGCAGCTCATCCCCGTGGGCGAGGAGCTGCAGCAAGACCTGGGCTTTGATTTTGTGCTGGTGGTTGACACAGAGGGGCTTCGTGCCACTGAGATGGCCAATAAACAGTCCCTGAACCATGACAACGAGCTGGCCACCTTTGTCATTGGTGTTGGCAACTTGACTGTGATTAATATCTTTGGAGAAAATCCGTCAGAAATGCAAGATGTGCTCCAGATCGCTGTGCAGGCTTTCCTGAGGATGAAGAAAGTCAATCTTTCCCCAAGCTGCCTCTTTGTCCACCAAAACGTGGGAGAAATAACTGCCAAGGAGCAGAACATGGAAGGACAAAGGCGTTTGCAGGAAAAGCTGGATGAAATGACTGTGGTAGCAGCCCAGCAGGAATTCTGTGTCATCTCCTCCTTCAGTGATGTCATTGGCTTTGATGTGAACACCCACATTCACTACTTTGCTCACCTGTGGGAAGGAAACCCCCCAATGGCACCACCCAACCCCAGCTACAGCCAGAACGTCCAGCAACTAAAGAGTAAAATCCTCCAGGCTGCCAAGCAGCAGTCACAGCAAAGCATTTTGAGGCTCTCGAGCCTGAAAGATCGCATTGCTGACCTCTGGAATGCTTTGCTGAATGAAAACTTTGTTTTCAGCTTCAAGAATTCATTGGAGATTGCTGTGTACAGGAGACTGGAAAGTGCCTTTAGTCAGTGGATCTGGAGGTTAAGAAGTCACATTTTAGATGTAGAGATGAGACTGGACAACAAAATTCGCAATGGGCACTTGCAGAATGTCACCAGAGAAGAGCTTGAAGGGCAGGTGCAAGAGACAAGTGATGCCATTGAGAAAGAAGTGGAAAAGTATTTCAGTGAAGATAAAGACTGTGAGATACTGGTGCAGTGGAAATCAAGCACAGAGCTGAAGCTGAAAGAAGTAAAAGTGACTCTTCTTCTTGAAACAAAAAAGAAATGTGACAATCTCATTGAGCTACAGAAGGAGCAGAGGAAACTGGATGCAAGGAAGTTGGAATATGAAGATGAGCTCCTGAGAAGGAGCAGGAAGCTGGCTATGACTCTGAAAGGGAAGAGCCTCAGTGAGAGAGAAGTGATGGACAACTTTACTGTTGTCTGGAACAGTTGGATTACCGAAGTCTCCCGTGCTGCTCCTCCTCCAGAACGGGTGGACATTGATGCAGAAATTGAAGGTGTCCTTCTAGAGCACTTTAAGGAGCCAGGTGTCCATGCAAAGATCATATCATTTCCCAAAGACAGAGGGTTTTCTTTTGACAAGGAGAAACACATCATGGTGAAAACTTATTTAGGCTTTATCCCAGATCCCTGGAGCATTTTCAGTGCTGATGTGATCAACTTTCAGCACATCACAGACAATATCATAGCACGTGTGAGAGCAAACATTGATAAGAAGGAACAGGAGAAACGTGATTACAGTCAAAATTTTATTCATGAAATACTCAATGAAGTCCAGAAAGGTGTGAACTCCATCCCCAGCAATGCAAAATGTACTTTTAACAGAGAGTACTGCATAGATTTGTCTCTGCATCTGTGCAAAATGGCAGCAGAAAGGTTTAAAGCCATGCACGAAGCATTCCAAAAGGCAAATGACCCAGTCATGTACCTGAGCAGCAAGAGAGAAGATTTCTTCCAATGTTTCCAGATCTCCTGCCAAGGAGCCACTTCGATCACAACTTTTGCTGGTTTCCTTTGTGAGAAGATTGAACCAGCTCTTCACCGGGAGGTCTATGAGAGGACAGCTAAAGACATTGCTGAGGACATGCAGGGCAAATTCCCAGATTTCCAGGGCAGCAGAGCCAATCTGGAAGTTTGCATCCTGAGATACCTGGCAGAACAAGAAAATTTTGAGTATTTCAAAAGCTACCTTATGCGTCCTGAGGAATTTTTTCGCAAATATATTGCTATACAAGTTCAGAGTTACTGTTCAGGTAAGAGCAAGAGGTTGGAGAAGTTTTTAGATTCCTCCCTTAATCTTCTCTATCGAAACATCCTGTCAGCTGTTTCTTCATCAACCCAAATTGTCAAAGACAGAAAAGACAGAGAAGACAAAGTCTCTCTTTGGCTGGATGAATTTTGCAAGGAAGTGACAGAGGTGATCAACTTGCCCAGAAGTGACCTGAAGGGCATCGAGCACCAGGAGGTCACCGACATTGAGTTCCTGAGCAGTGCCATGGCAGAAGCTCTGGATGACCTGAGGGACAGGCTCAAGAAAGAATTTCCTAATGCTGACCTGAGCTCATTTTCAAGGCAGCCTCAAACTATTCTGGCTGAGCATTTTTCGGGGTGCTTGGTGCAGTGTCCCTTTTGTGGGGCTGTGTGCACAAACACCATGTGGAATCACGACGGAGACCATCAGGTGGTCTTCCATCGCCCACGAGCTCTGATGGGAACCATGTGGCAGAAGACAAACCACCTGGTCATTGATATTTGTTCCAGCCTTGTTGCAACTAATCTCAAATTCAGGTTTGATAACGGCAAATGGATCTCATATAAGACATACCGTGATGCAGGACCTCCTCTTTCCAACTGGAAAATTCTTCCTGATTCATCCATGCAGGCGTACTGGAAATGGTTTGTGTCTCATTTCAAGACACAGATGGAAGATTTGTACGATGGGAAATTTCAGGGCAAAGGAGAAATCCCTGAGTCGTGGCAGAGAATTACCAAGCAGCAAGTACTGTCTGAGCTGGACAGGAGTTAGGCCACATCCATGGGAAGGAAGAACAACAGCTTTGCTGTTCTGGAGAACTTTGTACCAGGCTCTCCACAAAATGCATTTACAATGATGATGTTATCAAACCCAATGAAGACAATGGTATCCAAATGCTCCCAAATTTGGAAAATAAGATGTGGTTACTGCAGCCATCACTCAGCAATACCCTCGCTTCATGAGAAAGCCAAACTCCTCTTGCCTTCTTGCTGTAAGCATTACCCTCTGCTTTGTTCCAGAGCCAAACCAAACGCACTCCCTGGGGTGATCGGCCTCATGGCCAAGCCTGAATCAAAGGGCCAGGGCAAGGGCAAAGGCAACACTCCAAGCACCCCTTGGATCAGGTGCTGTGAGACAAAAAGGGACAGTGCCCCAAAGGCAGTTTTCCTGCAGCAAGGAGGTGTCCTGCTTGGAGAAAGGCCTGCAGGACCTGAGGCCAGCTCCTTGCTGGCTGCAAGCTGGGCTGCTTGCCTTTTGGGCATCATCCTTCCCTCCCTGAGTGCAGCCTCCTGGATCATCTGAGGCTGTTCTCCCAGCAGGAGCTGTTGTGCCTCTGGGCTCTGGAAAGCAGTGACACGACTGCCCTGGGGCTCAGGCAGTGCTTTCACTCCCTGTCTCAGAGGTGCTGTGTCTCTGTCCAGGGCAGCTGCTCCTGCTCAGGTGCCTGGGGCTGCTGCCCTTCTCTCCAGCCCTCAGCCCTGTCAGGAGCGGCTCCTGTCCTTGTCCTCTGTGCTTCAAAAGCAAAAGCCTTTGGAATGCCCCATGTGGAGAATCCTGTCTGCCAGCACCTTCTGCAGCAGCCCTGGAGCCAGTGCTGGTGCTGTCCAGGCAGGCTGGTGGCACCAGAGCCGTGCTCTGGAGAAGGTGGCACCAGCTGTCTCTGCCCCAGGGAGCTGTGGGGGCTTTTGCTGTGCAGGTGCTGCAACCCCCTGCTGGCAATGCGAGGGCCAAGCCCTCCTGGAGAGCTGGCTGAAGGGCTGCTTCAGCCTCATCCCCTGCAGGCTCTGCTAATAAAGGAGTTGATTTGGACTGCACTGCTCTGTGTCTCCTTTGTGTTCAGGGGAGCCACAGCTGGGGGTGACTCGAGCTCTGTGTGCTGCAGATGGGCAGGGGACAGGGGGTGGCACTGGGTCAGGGGGTGTGGCAGCAGAGGCTCTGCTCCATTCAGGGTCTCTGCTCCAGGAGCAGCTTCACTGTCAGCAGGGAGAGCAGAGAGGGCAGGGAGCCCCAAACCACAACATCCAGGGAAACCAGTGTCAGTGGCAGGTGCCAAGGGAGGCAGCGCTGGGAACCAAGCCTGGCCTGTCACACACATGGAGGGCTGAGAAGGTTGATCCCATGGAGGATCTGTGCTCTGGAGCTGCTCAGCTGGGAACCTGCAGGACAAAAGGGGAACGGGCCCAAACTCTTCCAAGCCCAGCCCTGGCCAAGCAGACCCAGAGCCAGTGACAGGAGCCAGAGCTGGGCTGTGTGAACGTGTGCTGTAAGGGCTGAGTGCCAGGGACTGGGGACAGCTGGGCTGGGAGGGGATTTGGGCTGGCTCCTGGAATCAGACTGGGAGTGGAGGGGCCCCTGACCATGGTGTCACCTCCTGGGCTGCATGGGGAATGTCCCAGTGCAGCTACTGGAGTGAGTGGTGGGGTCCCAGTGCCCACAGCTGGGTGCAATGGAGAGAATTCAATGGAGCAAGGGGGGTGGCCCCAGGCCTGGGCTGGAGTATCAGGAGGGTGCAGGGTCTCTCACGTGCTACCCTTGCCTGTGCCAGCTGAGACTTTTGCTCTCTTCTTCCTACCTTTCTTCTCCCTCTGTCCCAAGAGAATATGTTCCTGCCTGTCTTGGATTATGTAACCAAAAAAATATGTACTCTATTTCATCTAGTGAGAGCTTATCTCTTGTGACTTGAGGGGGGAGGGAGGGTGGATGTCTTCTGATAGCGGCCCAGCCATTAAAACCAGGTGGCAAGGTGTTTCTTATCTCTTTCACCACGCCTCCATTCTCCAGGGGGACTTATTCTGATAATGGGCCATTAGGGCCCACCAATGACATGAGACATTCCATCATCCCATGGGGAGATGCTCCACACAGTGGGGGAGGAGACAACTCTTTCTAGCTAGATGAAAACTGAGACTGAAGGACACAAGGCATCTGGTTTTTCCACTGGATTCCTCGAGGAAGACCGGACCCATCTCACCACCACTGGACTTTCTACAGGACCATCTCTACTCCACAGAATCACATCTGTTACTCCAGGAGGATTTATCTGGACTGCTTCCAACACCCTGAGCAACAGGGTGTCAGGTCATACCCCTGACTCTGTCAGGGTTTTTTCTAGAATTTTTATTTGCTTCCTTGCTTGTCTTTTTTGTACTACTACATTTGTATTTCCCTTTTTTAAATATTCCTAGTAAAGAACTGTTACTCCTATTCCCATATCTTTGCCTGAAAGCCCTTAATTGCAAAATTATAATAGTCTGGAGGGAAGGGGGTTTACATTCTCCATTCCAAGGGAGGCTCCCCCTTTCCTTGGCAGACAACTGTCTTTCAAAACCAAGACAGAATTTGGTGCCCAATGTGAGGCATGAGGGCATTGAGAGAAAAAGGAATAACAGTTCTTAAGTGGCCTACATTCTCGTGTACTGGATATCGTGGTCTGGCTTACCCTTGTTCGGGTGGCATGTGGTGGTGGCCATATTTCTCCCATTTACCGGCCCTTATCTAAACATGGGCCCTATAATTAAGGCTACAGTGGCTGTTTTCTAGTTTGCTATATGGGTTAACAAGGTGAGGAATTTGTGGGTTTTTAAATTCCTCCGGATGGCAGGCACATGGATTCAGGGCTATCATACACTAACTGTGTGGTTTTGGGGTTACTTTAACAATGGTACCTACTGTGAGGAAATGACACCGTGGGAAATTTTTTCCCAACCCTTCCCACCACTCTTTGGGTCTACCCCACCAGTTTTTGAAGGGTTCAAATCTTGCATTGCTAATGATATCATACAGTGGCTGGTGTTACTGGTATGCCCTTTCTGTTTAGCATCAGAGATAAGGGGAAATTGACCTGGATAACCACCCTGATATCTACCTCCAGTGCTGGGGCAGCTCTGGAACCCTCCTGACAAGAGAGACCTGCAGGGCCTGGAGCGTGTCCAGGGAAGGGAACGGAGCTGGGAAAGGGAATGGAGGCCCAGGAGAGGCTGAGGGAGCTGGGAAAGGGAATGGAGGCCCAGGAGAGGCTGAGGGAGCTGGAAAGGGGCTGAGCCTGGAAAAAAAGAGGCTCAGTGGCACCCTGTGGCTCTGCACAAGTCCCTGACAGGAGGGGACAGCCAGGAGGGATCGGGATCTGCTCCCAGGGAACAGGGACAGGACAAGGGGAAAGGGCCTCAGGCTGGGCCAGGCCAGGCTCAGCTGGGACACCAGGAGGAATTTCTCCATGGAAAGGGGACTCATGCCTTGGCAGGGGCTGCCCACAGACGTTTGGAGTCCCCATCCCTGGAGGTGTCCAAGGAATTCCTGGAGGTGGCACTCAGTGCTCTGGGCTGGTGACAAGGTGGGCATCAGGCACAGGTTGGACTCGGTGGGCTGGGAGGGCTTTTCCAACCTCACTGATCCTGGGCTTCTGTGCCTGTAACACTCCTGCAGGAGCAGGGAATTCTTTGGGTGCTGGAAAGATCCCTCTGGAGACAGGCTAAGCTAAACTGGGAAGGGAGGGACCAAATCCATGCTCTGTAGGTGATGTGTGCCAGCCCTGCCTGGCAGGTGCTGAGGCTTCCCCTGAGGCTGGACAAATGCCAGAGGTGTCTGCTCCAGCACTTGTGACTTGTCACACTGGGGCAGGTGATGCCTGAGGTCCTGGCAGGCTGGAGGTCTCGATATCCAAACTCCAGGGCTTGTTTTGAGGCCGTGGAGCAGGATTTGTGTGTCCACATCCCAAGGGAATTCAGGCACCCTGTTCTAGTCGCATGTTGAATGTCCTCTGTCTGTCCTCTGTTACTGTCAGGTGTGGGATGTCCACTGCCAAGAAAGCTGCAGCCAGGCTCTGCTATTTCTGTGTACAAACTTGCAGTTGGATGCCAGAGGTCAGGATGTTAGCAACTGTCTGCAGATGGCCTCGTGCCCAGCTTCTGGGCAACCTCCTTCTGTAAATGTGTGGGAGTGGGGAAATGGGGCCCTTGGGAGTGTTCACAGAGGTGTCTGTTCTGCTTTGCTTCCTCTGCTGGAGAGGGAGTTTGGATGTGAGTCTGGAGGGCCAGGACAGGGGGAAATGGCTTCCCACTGCCAGAGGGCAGGGTTAGATGGGATATTGGGAAGGAATTTTTTCCTTGTGAGGGCAGGCAGGCCCTGGCACAGGGGAAGTGTCAGAGGATGGCCAGATGGGATGGTTCTTGGAGTAACCTGGGATAGTGGAATTGGAATGCAGCCTGGAATACGGGAATTGGAATGCAGCAGCCACTGCTCCTCTGGCAATTGTGTCCCAGCCTCTCACAACTCTCCCAGGGAAGAATTCCTTCCCAATATCCCATCTATCCCTGTCCTGTGACAGTGGGAACCCATTCCACCTTGTCATGTCTCTCCAGGCCTTTCTCCAAAGACCCCTCTCCTCCTTTTCTTACATGTATATCCAGCTCTCACAGTTTACAGTATCATTACTGGCAGTCAGCACAAGAGTTAAGGGTCAGATGTCTGCAACACACGGTGTTGACTGTGAGCCGACTCAAACCACAGCTGGTGTGGTATTTGGACCGTAATGCAATCTGACTCCAAAAGAGGAGTTCCACTTTTGCATTCTGGGCAATGAAAACGCCTGGATTTCCTGGAATTGCCCCGCTGCCTCTGGAGCAGGAGAAGTCGCATTTACCGGAGTGTCAGGGCTGCATGAAGAGGGGCTGTGCTGGGCTTGTACCCGTCCCAGGAGCTGCGGGGCACGGAGGGAGAAGGTAGGGCCCTGGGGATGAGCTGTGGGGCCGGCAGCAGCAGGGAGCGGGATCTTGTCGGGCTCCTGCCTCCTGTTGCCGGTGTTTTGCCAGGGCTGGGGAGATGGCAGGGCAGGAGAAGAGGGCTCTGAGGGCAGCGGGGGGGCGCTGTCTGCTCCTCCGTGGGCTGCAGGAAGCCGCCTTTGCTGGCAGCCGCTTCGGGGGAGCTCGGGGGAGCCGTGTGCGCGCGGGGCTGAGCTGGGAGCGGGGGCCGGGCTCAGACGGGTGGGAGCGGAGCGGCGAGGGAAGGAGGAGGGATGCGGGCGGATGGAGGGGCAGAGCGAAGTCTGCAGAGGCGCAAAGCCTGGCCCGAGAGCTGGCAGCGGGGCTGGCCGGGCACAGATCCCTTGCGGAGCCCCTTCCATGCCGCCAGCCCGTGCCCGGCTCGGGCACCCCCAGCCCCGCGGTGGGGCCGGATGGCTGCGCTCTGCTGATGGCAGGAGCCGTGGGGGATCATTCCATTTCCTACCCGTGCAGGAGGGTGGGATTCTCCTCTCTCACAGTCTAAGCGTCACCACTCAGAGAGCACTGGTTCCTGGGGCAGCCCCTCAAAGTTAGCAGTGTTCCCAGAGCCCTTTTCCCTGGGGTAGGACTGGGGAAAAATCTCTTGGGTGCTGTTCCCATGAAATGGGGTGCCGGCATTCCCAATGGCACGTCCTGCTGCCAGCCCTGCTGTTTCCCTCTATAGCTTCCAAGCAGGAGCTCGATCCCAAGTTATGCCCTGAATGTGCTTAGTGCCTCTCTGCGGGCACTGACACAGTCACATGGGGCTTTTTCCTATTCCTGCAGCAATGGGAACCGTGCAGGGACTGCCAGGGGTGCCCTGGGGGCAGGTTCATGGTGTGGTAGGGCTGGAGTTAATGTTGTGCAGGGCAGTCTCTGACTCAGCTACTAACCAGCGCTGCAGTGCTCCATGTGAGAGAATTTGTGAGAGGACAGGGCTGGACAGTGGTTCAAGTGGACAAGCTCCAGCAGTGACCTGAGCCAGCAGTTCCCTTCCTGAGCAGCCATCCTGCAGTGAGGCTCTGCTGTCCAGGAGCAGCTGGACATGTGCCAAAGAAAACAATTAGTGTCTAAAGTCCCTCCTGTGCTCTCCCAGCACGTCAGCTTTCCTCTGTGGTTGAACTGCTCTTATCTTGAGCCAGTGGCTTTTCCTGCTTCTGCTGT
>JAKJHU010000557.1:0-148962 GCA_022316685.1 Progne subis subis
GCCCCATCCCTGGAAACATCCAAATATAGCAGGGACGGGGCTCTGAACAACCTGATCTGGTGAAAGATGTCCCTGCTCATGGCAGGGGTTTGGATGAGATGAGCACTGCAGAGCTCTTCCCATCCAAAATGTTCCAGGATTGCATGGGGAGAAGGGGCTGCTCACTGGACTCCAGCCACTCCCCCCTTGACTCCTCCTTGTCTCTGCTGGAGCCCACATGCAGCAGCCAAAGCCAGCCCCTTCTCTGGCCTTTCCCTGCCCTGCCCCAGGGGCTGACAGAGCCAGGCTGGCACAGGTGACCTTTAGGCTTTGCAGGGCTCAGGCACAGCGGCTGGGACAGAGTCAGGGCTGAGGTCACACTCTGTGGGCTGGGGCAGAGCCCAGCCAGAAATGAGCCCTGGAGCAGCAGCTCTGCAGTGGTGGCCACCAGGCCGCCTTGCCAAGGGAGGCTTCTGGCCATGGCCTGGAAGCAGCTGCTGCTGCCAAGGTGCCTTTGGTGCCTCAGGCTCTCCCTGGCACAGCTCCCAGCACGGCACTCTGCACTTGTGCCCGAGGCCTTCACTGTGCTGGGGCTGGCCTGGGGCTTTTCCTGCAGCGGGATCTGCCCTGGTCCTGGCACAGGAGAGGCAGTTCCTGCTGGAGCAGGAGGCTCTGCCTGCAATGGGCTCAAAAAACTCCAGTAAGGCCCTCTTTATTTCATAATTGCTTTCTAGAGCACTATATTTTATAATTGTTATACTGTGGTGTAAGAAACTTACTACAAGTAAGTAACTCGTATACTTTGGAGTAAGTAAATCTTTATTTTTTTTTACTCTGTGGTGTAATAAATCTTTCTGTCTAATCCTGATCAGAATCAATCATGGCTGCATTATATAGAAATATATCTGGTATTCCATTATTAATTCCATGGGACAAATTGCATTACAGTTCAATTTCACCTGTCCAATCATTTCCACATAAACCTTTGACCAAATGTGGGGATGGGATTGGATCCAACTTCTCCCAGCCTCCTCTCTCAGATGGAATTTTAAAAGTCTAGGCATCCCGGAAGAGTTTCGGGATCCATGGTGGCTGTTGGTTGTCATTTCTCCACCTCATGACCCAGCAGGATTTTCTCCAAGGAAGAAATAAAGCTTTTGCCTGAAGCTCCCACTCTGCCCATGGCAGGAACCCCTGTGAGTGTCTGGGACATCCCGGCTCTTTGGCAGCCTGGGGACTCCTGGGATGTCACCGTGGAGCCCCCGTGAGTGCCTGTGACAGATCGGTGCCTTTGCAGCCCAAGGTGCCCTGGGATTCAGCATGGAATGGCATGTGACTGCCTCTGGCCACAGGGATCTTTCCCATCCCCAGAAACCTCTGGGGAGGTCTCCATGGAGCCCCTGTCTCTGCCTGTGACATTCCAGCTCTGGAACAGCCTGGAGACTCTTGGAAAGTCCCCATGGAATCCCTCTGAGGGCCTGTGACAGCTCGGTTCCTTAGCAGGCAACCACCACCAGCCCCTGTTGCTATGGTCAGTTTCCATGGCAACCACCACCAGCCCCTGTTGCTATGGTCAGTTTCCATGGCAACCATCACCATCCCTGTTGCTATGGTCCAAGTTTCCATGGCAACCATCACCAGCCCCTGTTGCTATGGTCAGTTTCCATGGCAACCATCACCAGCCCCTGTTGCTATGGTCAGTTTCCATGGCAACCATCACCAGCCCCTGTTGCTATGGTCAGTTCCATGACAACCATCACAGCCCCTGTTGCTATGGTCAAGTTTTCCATGACAACATCACCAGCCCCTGTTGCTAGGGTCGGTCCCTTGGCAGCTCCATGCAGATCCCATGCCAGGGGTGGTTCCATGGACACCAGCTCGGGCCTGGAGCCAGAGCCCGTTGCCATGGCAACCATTTGCAGTCCCATTCCCAGGGCCATGGGGAATCCCAGAAGCACGGAATTGGCTGAGTTGGGAGGGAGCCATCAGGATCCTCGAGTCCAGCTCCTGGCCCTGCACAGGACACCCCAACAATCCCAGCCTGGGCCTGGCAGCGGTGTCCAAACGCTGCTGGAGCTCCCAGAGCCCTGGAGCTGTGACCCTTCCCTGGGAGCCTGTTCAGGGCCCAGCAGCTTCTGGGGGAAAAAACCTTTTCCTGACATCCAACCTAAACTGCCCCGACTCAGCTCCAGCCCTTCCCTCCAGTGCTGTCCCTGGGCACCAGAGTGAAGAGGTTCCCACAGCCCCCAGCCAGGGACCCGCTCCCAGGCTGCTGCCGGGGCAACCAGGGCTGGCACCAGCTGGGATGCTCGGTTTCCATGGGCTGGGATTTAGGAACGGGATTCCCAAATTTTGTGTTCCCACTAAAACCGAGCTGACCCTCACTGACCTCCAGCCTCCCATGCAAATTACAAAATGGAAAGATTCCGGGGTGGGATAAGGACAATTTACTGTAATAGCAACAAGATAAGGAAAAACTAGGAACAGAAGGGATAAGAGAAATGATATACAGGGACAACTACAACAGCACTGACTGGCACTTCCCAGCCACGTATTTCCTCCTGCTGGGAAAGGACACCCTTGTCCTTGGGGAAGAGAGAGAGTCCCTTTCCTGCCCCTGGCAGTGACCTGAGATTGGATCAAATACAATGTTAGGACCACAGCCAGGACCACCTCACATCATTGCCAGGGGCAGAGAAAGGGACAGGTGACTCCTCAGCTTGGGTCACAGGAAATGTGGGTCACAAGGACTCTTCCCAAGGTGGGTCCTCAGATGGGGGATGAAGTTGGAGACTCACACAAAACACTGCCTGCACTCAGGGTACACGCCGTGGTTTCCCTTACTGGTGCCTCCGTTGGTGTTGGCTCAGGTGAGACCTCTGGGTGAAGCTCTTCCCACACTGGGGACACTCGTAGGGCCTCTCCCCAGTGTGGATGTGCTGGTGGGTGATGAGGTGGGAGTTGCGCTTGAAGCCCTTCCTGCAGTCGGGACAGCGGAAGGGCCTCTCATCTGTGTGAATCCGCTGGTTGCTGGAGGAGTTGGAGCTGGTCTGAAACCTCTTCCACACTCAGGACACTCATAGGGCCTCTCCCCAGTGTGGATCATGTGATGGACGATCAGCTGGGACTTACAGTTGAAGCCCTTCCCACATTCCCCACACTTGTATGGCCTTTCCTCAGCGTGGATATTCTGGTGGCGGATCGGTTGGAACTCTGGCTGAAGCTCATCCCCATTGCCCCACACTCGTAGGGCCTCTCCCCAGTGTGGATGCGCCGGTGGGTGATGAGGTGGGAGTTTTTTCTTGAAGCCCTTCCTGCAGTCGAGCAGCGGAAGGGCCTCTCCTCTGTGTGAATCTGCTGGTGCTTGAGGAGATTGGAGCTTCTCTGAAACCTCTTCTGACACTTGGGACACTCGTAGGGTCTGTCCCCAGTGTGGATGACCTGGTGCTGGACAGTGGTGTTGCTCTGGCTGACATTCTGTCCACCTTCCTGGCACAGGGTGGGTCTTTCCTCCCTGAGAGCACCCTGGGATGGGTTTGGAGTCCTTCCTCCTGTCGGATCTCCGTCGCTTTTTCTCCTGATTTGATTCCTGTGCCGTGGAGCCACTCAAAACGGCCTCTTCCATGAGGTCCTGCTGTGGGGATTTGTCCTTCCTGGTGTCCAACCTCAGCTCCTTGTCTCGGGGAGGAAGGACAAGGACAGGATGGGATTTTACTCCATGCCACAGGGAAGGGGAAGGAGATTCTCCCAACACATCCCCAGCAGGACGGCGTTGGCAGTGGTGTTGTCCTGCAGCCAGGGGCCATGCTGGGCTGGGAGATGGAGCAGGAGAGAGGGGGAAAGGGGCACTGACTTCCTCCTCACCTGCCTGGCTGTCCCGGGGCATCTTCCTCTTCCTCACAGCCTCCTCCTCCATCTGGCCAAGGTTTGAGAATGGGAAATCCTGGTTTTGGGCAAAAACAGGGGATGGGTATGTTGAGTTTGAATGTCCCTCTGTTCAAGTCCATCTCTACAAGTCACCAGACATCTGGAGTCCCTAATAGTCTATCAAACACCAAGAGCAGCCCTGAAAATTCCTTTGTGGAGCTCCCTGTCTCGGGTCTCCCTGCCCTCCCCAGGCTGATGAGAATCCCAGGAATCTGAAAAGCTCACCCCTTTTCCATTTTCTGTTTAGAGATGCTTGGGGTTTTGGGGTCCCAGGGTCCCTTCTCCCCTTATTCTCTGCTTTGGGGTGCAGGGGCTCCAAGGAGTCCCCCCTGCCCCTCTCCAAGCTGTTGAGGTCCTGCAAATTGCAGCGTTCCCCCACTCCGGGCTCCAGGGGGACACAGGCTCTGCTCCTCCAGGCTGCCTCTGCCACAGCCACCACTGGGACCCCCCAATGTCACCCCAAGGGCCATTTTCCACCCAGCTTTGGAGGTTCTTACTTTTCTAAACATGCCCAACCAAAAAAAACCCAACCCAAGGACACCCCCAGGATATCTGAGCCAAGCTCCCTGTCTTAGGCTGGTAAGACAGGGATCTGCTACGGAATGTAGGAGCCTCCCTTGAAATGGAAAATACAAACTCCCCCTCTTTGAATTATAATTTTGAAATTAATGGGCTTTCAAGCAAGGATATGGCAATAGGAATATCAAGTCTTCAGTAGGAAAATTAAACTAAAAGTGCAGTAGTAAAAAAGACACCACCAAAAAATCCCCAAAACATAAGTCTCAGAATCCAACCTGACAGCCGGGTAGTCAGAGTGCTGCTTGCAGTTCAATCAAATTGTGCCTGCAGTCCTCCTGGTGTGACAGAAGTGGTTTTGTTGAAGCAATGATCTTGTAGAAGGGTGTAGTTTTCCTCTGAAGGTCCAATGGTGGTTTAGACGGGTCTGGTCTTCCTCTGGGTATCCAGTGCAAACGGGCTGCTCTTGGTGATTTAAATCTCAGCTTATATCCAGGTGGGAATGCTTGGCTCCTCCCTCTGGGTGGAGCATCTCACAATGGGATGATGTAATTTTATCAGTCGTGCAGTGGGACTCAATGGCCCATTACCAGAAGATATCTCCCTGGAGGGAGGATGGGTCATGGAAGAGATCAAGAACACTGCCCATTTGATGTTTACACAGCTGTGCCATTAAGAGAAGATCCCCCTCAGAGATATGAGGAATGAATGGGTCATGGAAGAGATAAACAACCTGCCCAAATGGTGTTCAGCAGATGTTAATAGAATACATTTTTTTTGTTACATCTTGCATTGCAAGACAGGGCTTGAGGCTCCTTGCCCAGGCTCTCTCCAGAGCACGCCCAGGCCAATGCTCAGCAGAGAAAAGCCCCGTGAGCAGCCCCAGCTGGCCGTGGGCAGGCTGGGGGCAAACAGCATGGCTGGGGCTCTGCAAGGTGCCTGGGGGAGATGGGAAGGAGCAGCAGAGCAGGGGCTGATCCATCCCCACTGCGCTGGACACCCCAGGGCAGCGTCCCAGAGCGTCCTCATGCACCTGCCAACAACATCCCCCCTCTGCAGCCCTGGCCTCTCCCCCAGCTCACACAGGTGCCGCATCCTTGCAGGCACAGACACGGCAGCACTGGCTCAGGAGCCCCTGTTTGCACTGCCCAGAGCAGGCGTCAGCACCCCCATGGTGTTGGTGTGGAGAGATGAACCTGAGGGAGCACAAATGCCAGCAGCCCCTGGGGCCAGGAAGGGCTGGGGGACAGCAGGGAAATCACTCAGGTTTGTGGTGGCCTCTGAAGTCATCCAGAAAGTTTGTTCCCATGAGCTGTGAGTTTCCTGTGCCACTGCAGACGTTGTTCCTCAGAGCCAGGACTGCCTGGCAGCCACCTCCAAACTGCCCTTAGCATTTCCTTTGCCTCACCTTGGCTTTCTTTCCCCTTCCTGGTACAAATTTCTTAATTTTGCCCCTCCCTGTTCCCTCCCCTGCAAACAGCCCATCCCTGGTTGCCCATTCCTTTCTGTCCCCATTCCCTGTTTCAGTTCCTGAGTTGGCACCATGGGAATGTCCGCTGGGGAGCAGGATCATCCTCCAAGTGCTTCAGGAATTGTCTGCATGCTCCTGCAGGACTGATATAATGGGTTTTGGTGCTGTGAGTAGAAGCTGAGGGACCTGGGCTGCTGGACCTTCTGAAGAGAAGGTCCAAGGCTTATCTTGCAACTGCTGCAAGGGTGGTTTCAGAGAATCACAGTATCAGCCAGGTTGGAAAAGACCTTGGACATCATCAAGTCCAACCTGTGCCCTGACATCGCCTTGTCTCCCTTGAGCCTCCTCTTCTCCAGGATGAACAACCCCAGCTCCCTCAGCCTCTCCTCACAGGACTTGTGTTCCAGACCCCTCACCAGCCTTCTTGCCCTTCTCTGGACACATTCCAGCTCTTCCACTTCCTTCCTAATTTAGGAGGCCCAGAACTGGACACAGCACTCGAGGTGCTGCCCAATGAATGCTGAGCACAGGTGAAGAATCGCTGCCTCGGTACTGATGGCCACACTGTCCCTGATCCAGGCCAGGAGCCATTGGCCTGTGGGCCGTGGCCACATGGGCACACTGCTGGCTCTTGTCCAGCCTGCTATCCATCTGTCCCTGCATTTCCCTTTCTGCCTGGCTGCTGTCCAGCCACTCTATCTCCAGCCTGTCAGTTGTTTATCCTGGAGAAAAGGACTCTCAAGGGAGACAAGGTAGTGTCAGGACACAGCTTGAACATGATGATGCCCAAGGTCTTTTCCAGCCTTGCTGATTCTGTGATTCTCTGAAACCACCCTTGCAGCAGTTGTAGGATGAGCCCTGGGCGTCCTCTCCAGAAGGTCCAGCAGCCCAGGTGCCTCAGCTTCTCCTCACAGCCCCAAAGCCCATCCTGTCAGTCCTCTCCAGTGCAGGGGAAACCTTGGACAACTGAATAGCAGAATCAATATCATTTTAGCAGTAACCGTTTATTGTTTACTGTTAAATTCCAGTTATGGATTCTAGCCCTACTGTCCACACGAACACGTGTCTCTCAGTTGGCTAAGCCACTTGTTCACGAGGCAGGCACACATCCTTCAGGACTCCTCATTGGTCAAGCATCCAACATCATGTTGTGTGTCCTCTAAGTTTTGCATTGTTTGTAAACAGTTTCTCAGGCTCCTGGTTCTTATTTTTAGCCCTGTTGTTATCTCAGTAGCCTTGAGGAAATCCTGAGAGCTCCTGGGCAAGGAGCCTCAAGCCCTGTCTTGCAATACAAGATTTATCCAAAAAGATGTATTCTATTACCATCTGTGAACACCAGCTGGGGCAGGTTGTTTATCTCTTCCATGACCCATTCCTCATATCTCTGAGGGGGATCTTCTCTTGATGGGCCAGCTGTGTAAAACCAAATCGGGCAGTGTTCTTGTTCTCTTCCATGACCCATCCTCCCTCCAGGGAGATATCTTCTGTTAATGGGTCATTGCTACTTTGGGAAGGGCTCTGGTGACCCAGGTTCCTGTGACCCATGCCGAGAAGTCACCTGTCCCTTTCTCTGCCCCTGGCAATGATGTGAGGTGGGACTGAAGAACATGAGGGTCTGGCCATGATCCCATCATTGTATTTGAGCCCATCTCAGGTCATTTCTGGCTGGGCTCTGCCCCAGCCCACAGAGTGTGACCTCAGCCCTGACTCTGTCACAGCCGCTGTGCCTGAGCCCTGCAAAGCCTAAAGGTCACTGTCATGGGTTCGCACAGTTTGGTTTTTAGTTAGGGAGGAATGTGAAGTATTACCCTGTCAGGACCCCAGAAAGAGTTTTAGAAAGGACAAGGACCTATCAGAAGCTGGTTTGAGATACTGGCACCTGCTTTGGCCACTGAGAATGTTGAATGCGACTTTGGGCAGTACCCATGTAAATCCCAGTTTCGTTCAGGTCAGGCTCTTTTCCTCCTGCTCAGCTGAACAGGTCACATCGAGTGGGTCCTACTGCTCCCCACACCCCACCTCCCCCTTCGGGGGGAAGCTCGCCCGAGGCCCAGCCGGACTCCATCGGCTCCCGGGGGGAGGAGAGGTTGCAGCTTAACATCAACCACTTTGAAAAAACCTCCCCGGAGACCCCAGAGCAGGGAGGGATCTCCCCTGATAACAACTCTGGGCCCGGTTTGGCCGAGGCTGCCCCGATTGTCACCGAGGGGTGGGCAGAGCTCTCCTCCCACTCCCCTCCTCCGGTGTCTTCCAGACGGAGAAGAAAGAGTGGAGGGAGGAAACCAGGCTGATCTGAAATGGAGAGACTGCTGCCTGGAGCAGAAATCACATGGCCACTGCAGGCCTGGGCAGAGTTAACCCTGTCCTGGCACCATGGAGCTTCCAAGGCCTGACCCTTCCCTGAGAGAGAAAAGAAAGAGACAGAGTGGACGTAGAAAAGACGTCGCATGAAGTCAGTGGAGCAGGAGTGAAAGAACTGATAAAGATTATTAGAAGAGGGATTGAGGACGTGGACATTTTTAACCAAACTTTTCTGCTGTAAACGATGGAGAAATGGACTGTTTCTTGTAACGTCCTAATGTTGTTTGGAGGAATGCTAGTTCTAGTCAAAGTTGGGGATTGATATGATTGAGATTTAAGAGGGAATCTTAAAGCCCCTCGCTCCTGGGGTAAAAGGAGGTCTCAGCCTTTGAGACCAAGATGATTTTAGAGAGAAAGTGATTTGAAGCCCTCGGCTCTTGGGGTAAAAGGAGGTCTTCATTTCTTTTGAGATAAAGACACTTTTAGAGATAGCAGAGAATCCTTGTTTTATACTAGAAGAAGCTTTCTTAAACAGTGCCCCAAATACACTGAGAGGCCCATGAGTAGCCAGGGGAAAGGCTGCCAATGGGTGGAACAGCACAATCTGCAAAAACTCCAAGCAGTTGTAAATTTGTGACATTGAGAGCCCCAGGACAGTTTTTGTCTTGTGGCGAATGTGTCCATAAGACTCTAGAGAGACTCCTCTCCCAAAGTGATGAAAGATTATGTTTAAATGGTGAAACTGATTGAAAATCACAGGTTGTGTCTATGTTGTTTGTAAGAAAGTTAACAGTTTGTAAGGGAAGGGAAGAGTGTTTTGAAGTTGCATTTTGGGTTTTTTTGAGTGGGTTTTTTTTCCATCTGTTCTTAACTTTTCCATTCTTCTAGTGTGTGTTAATAAAACTGTTTACTTTTTAAGCTTGAGCCTGCTTTGTTTCTTCTGATCCTCTCCCACAAAAAGAGAGTAAACACTAAGACCACTACACTAAATTTACCAAATAAAATTCAACAAATGTGTAGTCACTACATTAATTAGTGTTTCTGCCCTGTTTTAACTAAAACCATTACACCTTCCTATGGAAAAGAACTTTCCTTCTTGTCCAGGTGCCCATAGCCACAATTGGGATTCCACCTCCAGCACTGCCTGTTGTGAGAGACTGGAGGAGATTGTTGGCTGGAAATATTTTTGTGTGTGGGGGAGGAAGGGGCAGGTCCAGCCTTGCCCTGCCCTGAAACCCCAGCACTGCCCTGCCCTGAAACCCCAATCCCCCAGAGCCTCTATCCCAGCCCAGCAGTGTCTGCCAATCCCTGGCACACCAAAGGCAATGCTCCACAGCCACCTCTGCAGCCCCCAGCCCAGCTCCTGAGAGACCAAGTGACCCAAAGTCCCTCCTGGGGGAAGGGCCCAGGAAGACCATGGGGTATTCAAGGCTGACCACAAGGCAAGCACACATCTTGACCCCACCTCCTCTTGGAATTTCTGTCTGAACACAGCTGGAATCCAGGAGTTTGTAGCTGTATGGGTGCTTCTCTATATCTTATTTGTCTTTCTCTCTTTCTGTGTTGTCATCTTCAAATTCCCTCCTCTTGCTAATTTGGAGTAACTAAAAATTGAACAGGCTTAGAGTTTGCAAAGTTGAATGGGACAAGTTAATGCTTTCAGAAGTGTTTCTTGTTGATTGAATATTGTATTAAACCGTTTGCCAAAATTTCTCTGTTTTTTCTAAAGTTGTCAGTAAAGTCTGTTTTGTTGTTTTGAGCTCCTGAGAATCTCTTGTTGGTATTTCTCCAGTGCATCCAATTCACAGTACACAAATAATTGTAATTCCTTTTAATGTCTAAGTGAGAGAGTTTTTTGGGGGATGGGGGTCAGGGTTTGTGTGTCCTGCTTGGCACAGCCCAGGCAGGGCTTTCACAGCCACATTGCACACTCCATTTCCCACCTGCACCTGCTGGTGCCTCTGAGTTCTGCTTGCCCAGCCCCAGGGATGCTCCCCTTGTCCGCCCATTCCCCACGGTCTCTGGGCAGGGATGGCCTCAGTGGGGGCTGCTGACAGCCTCAGACACTTGGAGGCTGCTGCTGGATTTGATTTCTCCAGAGGCTTGTTCAGCCTTCAGCTGTTCAGTGCCCCAGGGCTCATTAACATTCAGAACCCCTTAACAGCCAAGCCTCTGGGAATAATTTCATTTAGGTTTTCAAATTTTTGTGGTTAATTAACCGATTTCTGAAGTGTATTAAAAGTGAATATATATTTACAAAAGGCAGTGAGAAAAGATATTTTATGTCCAGTTCAAGTTTTCTTTCTGTTAATGCCTTGGTATGTGAAATCTCCAGTTGACACTGAATCCAAGTATATTCTAATGCAGTTTGAATAGATACAAAAAATCAAGACCCTTTATGTCTGACAATCAATCAGACTCTGTCCTTACTCCCATTGCCACCATTTCCCTCATCCAAGCCCTGGGACTCAGAGCAGCCTTGTGCAAATCTGTGCTCCCTCCACCCCAGGCTGGACCTGCAGGTTTCAGCTCCTGGGCTTCAACTCCCACCTGCTTCCCTTGGAGAAGGAACTGCCCAAGACACAGAGGGATGTTCATTTATTGTCAGCCAACAAACCCAAGGGGAGGCACAGCTCCAGCAAATGCAAAAGTCATTCTTCTCCCTGGCTCTGCCCTGCACCTGATCCCCACAGCCTGTCCTGTTTCCTTCATCCCTCCACAGCCAGGGACTTTCTGGGACAAGGGAGCTCTGCTCTGGCTATGGAGGGAGGTCCACATCGTGTAGCCCCTGGATGAGAACTACAAACCATCAAGTTTGTGTCCTTTGAGGGACAAGGAACTGGTGAGACTTGGAGGCACAGGAAGGTTTCTCTACATGGCCAACATAAGAAATTTGAAGAATATAATTTAATAAACATCAAAACACTTCCCTCAGCTCCTTGTGACTTCCCAGCACCATCGGACCTATCCACCATCCACAAGGGATTCCCATACACAAAGGATTTTCAACCAAGGACATGAGAAGAGGTGATATATAAGATAAAAATACAACTAAGATGATGACAGAGGTGTTACAAAAACTTGTGAAAGACTGGGCAATTCCCTGAAGCTCCAAGCGTGAAGCCAGTAAAGGGAGACACATTGCACTGAGAAGAGAACAGCTGCAAGAGGAAATCTGGGAGCAAAAGGAAGGACATAGATCCAGCTGCTCTACATGAACACATGTCCTTAGGCATGGCCATTCAAACAAGAGAGCTGGAAACACCTGAAGGAAGAGGGTCATGAAATATCAGACTGAATGTTGGTGGCAAAGATAGAAGGGAATATCAGTGTTTCTTCTCCTGCCCTCTGCAGAAGAATCCAGTATATCCAGGAAATTCTTGTTCCTGGTGGAAAAATTTTGCCACTTGTTAAAAGTACTCAAATGACCCAGATAATAAAAATCTGCTTGTATATTATGAAATTTACAGGTATTAAAACCTATGCCCTGTTCCAGGCAGACATCAGTTGTGTGCCCATGCACAGGCAGTGCCACTTCGTGCCCTGAGGATGCCGAGATGGGATTGGCGTCTCTCAGAGAGGAGCTGAGGGAGAGCAGAGCACCTTGCAAGCTGCAGGTCCCTGACAGCCCCAGAGGGCTCCTGTCCCAGAAACATCTGCTCTGCTCCAGGCATGGAACAGGGACCAGCATTAGTGCCAGGGATCATCAGAGAACTGAGGTGTGTGCTGGAATTCAATCCCCTTCCCATCCCAGCAGCAGCCCTGCATTTCCCTCCTCCAGCCTTGGTCTCCAGAACAGCCATGGAGGCTCGTTGGGCTCTGCACTTTTCCTGCAGCCACCAAGGGCAGCTGAGCTCTGCCTTTGGCACAAGTCAGCCCTGCCCAGCCCAGGCAATGCCCAGCAATTCCTTGTGTGTGCCTGGCCTTGCTGTCAGCCCCAGGCAGCGGCTGCGTGGCCCCTTTGTGCCGCGCTGGCCCAGCCATGGTGCCACAGCCCCTGTGCAGGCGCAGGGCAGGACAGGAGCATTGCGGGTGGGAACGGCCCCTGTGCCGTGGTGCCCACAGCAGCCTTGGGGCTCTGTGCCCCATGGCCTCCCTGCTGGGCAGCCTCTGCCAGCTCCTGCACAGCCCGTGGCACCTGTGGGGCTGCACAGGACAGCCCTGCCCCGGGCTCTGCCGGGCTCTGGGCCAGCAGAGAGGCCGGGCAGGGCTGGCCATGGCGGGAACAGGCCCTGAGCCCCGCAGGAGGATGGAGCTGGGCACAGCCAAACTGCCCCGCAAACCTGGGCTGAGCAGCCAGGGCTGGCAATGGCTGGGGACAGAGGCTGGCGCTGACAAATGTCCTGGGCCGTGTTCCTGCTCTGTCCATGCCACCAAGGGCACAGAGCAGCCTCCTCTCTGGGCCACTTGCCTGTTTTCAATGCCTTCCACAGGCACTGGCCTTGCCCCATAAGGCCTGGGCTGAGTCCTGCCCCTGCACGCTCACACAGGCTGAGATGGACACTGATGGTTCCTGTGGCAGGCTCTCTCAGCCCAGCCCAGCTCCCTCCAAGCTCTGCCAGCTGCCCTGAGCTCTCGGCAGCACCAAGGGCCTCTCCCCAGCACAGCCCAGCCGGCTCTGGCCCCACAGCTCTGCTCAGGGCAGGCTGCTCTGGGCAGGGGCCCCACGGCCTCAGCCCCTCGGAAGGGCACAGCAGCAGCTGCAGCTCAGACAGGACTCAGCCCCAGCCATGGGGCAAGGTGCTGGGCCATGGGAAAAGGAGGCTCCCTGTGTGCCCTGCTCCCCTCTCCCTGAGGTGCTGAGAGTCATTCCTGCTGTGATGAGATGGATCCACAGCCCCTTGTAGTTGCTGATGAATTTTACTACTCCAGAGGCCTCTTCATTCTTGAGCTCTTCACTTCAGGAAATCAATGACAAAAGTTCATAAACACTTGTTCAAAACATCCAAACAAGAAAAGCCCCTGGGCTTAATTTCAGTTTTTTATACTTCTGTGGTTAGTTAGACAGATTTTGGAAGTGTATTCAAAGTGAATATACTATATGGAAAACAATGCAGAGAGGACTGTTTTCCCCTGTTTTTGTTTCCAGTTTATACATTGATTTCAGCAATGTCCAATTGATCTTGACCCCCAGCACCTTCTAATGCAGTCTGAATAGATATGAAAATCAAGTCCCTTCATGGTTGACATTTAATCAGACTTTGTCCCCACCCCCTTCTCACGCTTTCCCGTCATCCATCCCCTGGCAATTCTGTGGATCAGGAACAGTGTGTGCCAGCAGGAGCAGGGCAGTGATTCTTCCCCTGTGCTCAGCACTCTTGAGGCTGCACCTCAAGTGCTGTGTTCCAGTTCTGGGCCCCCATTTTGCGAAAGGACATGGAGGGGCTAGGAGCGTGTCCAGAGAAGGGCAACAAGGCTGGTGAGAGGAATGGAGCACAAATACTTTGAGGAGTGGCTGAGGGAGGAAGAGGCCATTTTGACACTGTGGAACCAAGGAGACCATTGCTGCACTGCCAGACCTCATGGAAGCAAGGATCCATTGTGACACTGCAGGGCCTTGGGGGACCAAGGCACCACTGTGACACGGCGGGGCCCAAGGATCCAAGGGACTTTGTGACACCAAGGTTTCCCGTGGAACCAAAGGGATGCTGTGACACTGGGAGGCCTCATGAACTCATGGAGATCATTGTGACAGTCTAGGGCCTCCTGGAACTGTGGTGACACCAAGCTGGCTGGGAGTGTTGATCTGCTGGAGGGTAGGAGAGCTGTGCACAGGGCCCTGGACAGGCTGGATCCAGGAAGTCAAATCCAACAATGTGACGGTTTAACAAGTCCAGGTACTAATTCCTGCACTTTGGCCACAACAACGCCTAAAGTTGCGCAGGCTGGTGACAGAGTGGCTGGACATCAGCCAGGCAGAAAGGGACTGTGAGGACTGACAGAGAAAAGGCATGGACATGAGCCAGCAGTGTGCCCATATGGCCAAGAAGGCCAATGGCACCTGGCCTGGATCAGGAATAGTGTGGCCATCAGGACCAGGGCAGTGATTCTTCCCATGTGCTCAGCACTGGTTGGGCAGCACCTCGAGTGCTGTGTCCCATTCTGGGCTCCCCAGTTTAGGAAAGACATAGAGGTGCTGGAGTGTGTCCAGAGAAGGGCAACAAGGCTGGTGAGGGGTCTGGAACACAAGTCCTGTGAGGAGCAGCTGAGGGAGCTGGGGATTTTTATCCTGGAGAAGAGGAGGCTCAGGGGAGACAAGGCAGTGTCAGAGCACAGGTTGGACTTGATGATTTCCAGGTCCTTTCCAAACTTGCTGATTCTGTGATTCTCTGAAACCATCCTTGCAGCAGTTGCAGGATGAGCCCTGGGCCTCTTCTCCAGAAGGTCCAGAAGCCCAGGTCCCTCAGCTTCTCCTCACAGCCCCAAAGCCCATCCTGTCAGTCCTGCAGAGCCTCTGCAGCTCCTCCTCCGTGCCCAGAACAGGGAGCCCCACAGCCACACACAGCAGCCCAGATGTGCTGCCCCGGCCTGTGGTGCCTCTGGCAAGGGAGCAGCACGAGGCACTGCAGGAGCCTGCAGACAATTCCTGCAGCACTTGGAGGATGATCCTGCTCCCCAGGAGACCTTCCCATGGTGCTGGGAAACTCAGGAACTGAAATGGGGAGTGGGGCCAGAGGGCCAGAGCGGAAACGGCAACCAGGGATAGGCTTTTTGCAGGGGAGGGAATAGTGGTGGGCAGTTGGAAGAGATTTGTAGCAGGAAGGGTAAAGAAAGCCAAGGTGATGCAAAGGAAATGCTGAGAGCAGTTTGGGGGTGGCTGCGAGGCAGCCCTGGCTCTGAGCAACAACATTGGCACAGGAAACTCACAGCTCATGGGAACAAATTTTCTGGATGACTTCAGAGGCCACCACAAAGCTGAGTGGTTTCCCTGCTGTCCCTCAGCCCTTCCTGGCCCCAGGGGCTGATGATGGTATTTGTGCTCACTCAGGTTCATCTCCCCACACCAACACCATGGGGGTGCTCACGGCCTGCTCTGGGCAGTGCAAACAGGGGCTCCTGAGCCAGTGCTGCCGTGTCTGTGCCTGCAAGGATGCGGCACCTGTGTGAGCTGGGGGAGAGGCCAGGGCTGCAGAGGGGGGATGTTGTTGGCAGGTGCATGAGGACGCTCTGGGACGCTGCCCTGGGGTGTCCAGCGCAGTGGGGATGGATCAGCCCCTGCTCTGCTGCTCCTTCCCATCTCCCCCAGGCACCTTGCAGAGCCCCAGCCATGCTGTTTGCCCCCAGCCTGCCCACGGCCACCCTGGGACTGCTCACGGGGCTTTTCTCTGCTGAGCATTGGCCTGAGCGTGTTCTGGAGAGAGCCTGGGCAAGGAGCCTGGAGCCCCCAGGCCCTGCCCTGAGGCGTCAGCGCTGCCCCAGCAGTGCCCATGGCCTGTCCCTGCTGCAGCCCCGGCACTGCCACCCCCAGCACTGTGCCCGGCCCCGAGAGCTCTCAGGCCCTACAGCAACAGCAGGGCCAGGAGGGCAGCGGGGCAGGGGCACGGGAGCAGCACTGGCAACACCAAGTGCTGCTGCTCCTGGGCACAGCTGCTGTGCCAGCACTGATCTGCCCCAGCTCTGCATACAGACATTGCTGCTGCAGCTCCAGAGAAGGGAACAAAAGGGGGATCTCTGCAGAAAACTTGGCTGGGAAATCCTTTAGTTCCTTTAAAGCCACCAAGAGCGCAGCCCCTCATTGACACAGTCTATGGCCAGAGGGGAGGTGGAGAGAAACAAAATGTGACATGGAAGAAGCAATGAGATTTCTATGTTGAAATTATTAAGAAAGCAAAGCAAAGCAAAAAAAAAAAAAAAAAAAAAAAAAAAAAAAAAAAAAAAAGAAAAAAAAAAAAAAAGAAAAAAAAAAAAAAAAAAAAAAAAAAAAAAAAAAAAGGAACCTCCAAAATGAAACCAACAGGACGTATCAAAGATTACTTTTATTACAAATGATTTGCATTAATTGGCCAGCAGTTTAATGTTTCTGAAACCATCCAGTCATCAGTCTCCACACTGCAGCCTTGAGCTCCTGGTTCCTGAGGCTGTAGATGAGGGGGTTCAGGGCTGGAGGCACCACTGAGTACAGGACTGACAGGGTCAGATCCAGGGATGGGGAGGAGATGGAGGGGGGCTTCAGGTAGGCAAAAAAGCCAGTGCTGACAAACAGGGAGACCACAGCCAGGTGAGGGAGGCAGGTGGAAAAGGCTTTGTGCTGTCCCTGCTCAGAGGGGATCCTCAGCACAGCCCTGAAGATCTGCACATAGGAGAAAACAATGAACACAAAACAACCAAATACCAAACAGACACTAACAGCAAGAAGCCCCAGTTCCCTGAGGTTGGACTCGTGAGCAGGAGAGCTTGAGGATCTGAGGGATTTCACAGAAGAACTGTCCCAGGGCATTGCCATGGCACAGGGGCAGGGAAAATGTATTGGCTGTGTGCAGCCGTGAATAGAGAAAGGCGCTGGCCCAGGCAGCTGCTGCCATGTGGGCACAAGCTCTGCTGCCCAGGAGGGTCCCGTAGTGCAGGGGTTTGCAGATGGACACGTAGCAGGTCAGTAGCTCATGATGGTCAGGAGGGAAAACTCTGCTGAAATGAAGAACATATAGGAAAAGAGCTGTGCAGCATATCCTGTGTACGAGATGTTCCTGGTGTCCCAGAGGGAACTGTGCATGGCTTTGGGGACAGTGGTGAGGACGGAGCCCAGGTCGGTGAGGGCCAGGTTGAGCAGGAAGAAGAACATGGGCGTGTGCAGGAGGTGGCCGCAGGCTACGGCGCTGATGATGAGGCCGTTGGCCAGGAGGGCAGCCAGGGAGATGCCCAGGAAGAGGCAGAAGTGCAGGAGCTGCAGCTGCCGCGTGTCTGCCAATGCCAGCAGGAGGAAGTGGCTGATGGAGCTGCTGTTGGACATTTGCTGTGGCTGCCCATGGGGACCTGGTCATGGATAAAGGACAGTGACAAGTCAGCA
Organism: Progne subis subis; assembly: GCA_022316685.1. Lineage (NCBI taxonomy): Eukaryota > Metazoa > Chordata > Aves > Passeriformes > Hirundinidae > Progne > Progne subis. The sequence continues at coordinate 17,199 of JAKJHU010000557.1, forward strand.
GAGGCTGCTTTGAGCCAAACCTGGGCCATTCCCTGTAGACTGTCCTGCTGTGACTCACCCACCCTTGTTCCTGCTCTGGGAAAACCTTCACCCAGGACCCTGCCTGAGCTCCAATTGTGCTTTCTGAGTGTGCCAGGAGCAGCCAGGCCTGTGTGTGGGGGCTCTCCAGGAGCCATCCCTGCCCTGCTGTCCTGGATGTGTGGCCATGTGGCAAAGGGACAAGGCTGGATCTTCAGGATTTGTCAGTGGAATCACTCCTAATGCAGGCGGGCTCGGTAGCATCTGCACTTCAACTTCTAAAGGGCATGGGGAGCAGGAAGGAATTTTAGTCATTATTTTCCTACACATGCATCATTACTGTTTCTCAGGTGTCAGAAATCCCCAGCATTTCTGCTGCACTGAGATTTTACCACTGAGAGATGTGAGAGGCAAAGGATTCCATGTGGCTCAGGGAAGGTGAGGGGCTGGATGGGCTTGTTCCCACTGCCCTGGGTTTGCTACCTCTGGCTGCAATCAGAGCACAATCACACTCCCATGTCACCCTGGGATAAAGCCAGACCCTGCCCAGAGCAGAGGGATCCCTGAATGTCTCATGCCTCTCCAAAGGTCTCTGGGCAAGGGCTCAGCACCCCCTTCTGCCAAGGACACTCACGGCTCCCTTGGCAAACCCAACAGCATTTCCTCAGCTCTGGCATCTCTGCACTTCCCCGTGGGACACTTCAGGGAACTTCCCAGAGGCTGTGGCACAGATTTGCAGCCAGGAGGGCAGCTCAGAGCTTGGAAAGGACACAGCAAGGAGATCCCCAGGTGTGCCCATGATGGGATCTCAGGGAGAGGCTCAGCTCATTCCCCTTTCCCATGGATGCTTTGCCCACAGCCCCACAGGTCACAGGCAAGCTTGGACACCCCATTCCCACGGACACAGCTGCCTGGCAGCAATCCCAAGGGCAGTGCCTGACTCAGCTGCTGCAAATGCCAGAGCCTCCCTGAGAGCACCAGGTGACAGTGACAACATCAGGGGAGGGCAGAAAGAAGAGAAGATGTTGTGGTGCTGTGCCTGGGAAGGCAGGGCACAGACAGCCGGGCACTCAGGACAGTGTTCCCATAGCCAGCTGTGCACGGCACCTCCCACACACCAACAGTGCCCTCCTGCCCCCAGCACTGCTCTGTTCAGCCCCCTCTCCTTCCCTGAGCATCTCCCTGTGCCTGGACATTTCCCTGCTGAGAGGAGCCTTGTCCCTGCCAGCGCTCACAGAGCCCATCCCACCCTCTGTGCCCTGGGCCCGGCCCTACAGAAACCTGCCTGTCTGCAGGGCCCTGCCTGGGGCAGGCTCTGTCTGCAGGGGCAAGGGCAGCTCAGGAGAACCCTGCTGGGCCCTGCAAAGGTGATGCTGGAGCTGTCCAGGGCTGGGGAGTGGCTGAAGGCCGTTTAGAAGCCTCCCAGCAGAGAGACTGACCACCCAAAGTTACAGATCTGGAGTCTCTGTAAATGCTAAAACATTACTTTGATGATCCCGTGTGTCCCTTTCAACTCAATGTTCTGTGATTTTGTGATTTCAATTCCTAATTTGCTTCTCTCATCCTCCTGTTGCCTGTAATCCAAAGAGAAAAAAAACCGCCTTGTAACATCATTAGGACAGAAAAGTAAAAACCAGACCTTAATTGAAGCTTCCACATTTCCCAGAGAGGATGGGGCACACCCAGGATCTGATTTTAAAATGTATTAATGTTGATTAATTAGGATATTTACCAGGGGACCTCCAATAGGAGATTCAGTTGCCCCAGTTACACACCCCTGGGTAAACCTGTTGGAGGAGGACCATTTCTTCCAAAGAAGCCTTCAAAGGTCTTCTTTGCCTCACTTTTTTATTTTTTTAAATGACTGCTCACACTCTGGTTAAAAACCAAAATGTACTTCTTGCAGGTTTTCCTCCTGATAGTAAAACTACACAGTATTTCTGGAATGTATTTAGAAGGTCTGCTTATTGTTCTAAAATCTAAGAGAAAGAGAGTAATGCACTAGAGTTAATCAAGGATAACACTGATATAAATATGTAATAGTAGTTGAATAGAGTTAATGAAGGATTATAGATTTATAACAATATAATAGTAGTTAACAGAGCTATGCATACATGAAAAATGTATAAAAAGCAATATTCTTTTGATCACCACCTGAGCCTTCCCACCCTGCTCCAAACAGGGAATTGAAAACACTCTCAGGAAAGCTCCTGATCTTTACAGCAATCCCAGGCTTACCTTCTTTTGGGTAGTGTCCTCCGGAGCTGTGCCCAGGCTGGTCTGGGGCTGGGAGCAGCCCTGCCCCACACAGCACCTCTCAGCAGCAGCACCTGCCCTGCTCAGGGCGGCTCCTTCCCCCCACAGCTTCTCCCCAGCGCTGTGAGCAGCTCCCCGGGCCGGCTGAGAGCTGTCCCTGGCAGGCAGCAGAGTCCCTGGCCCAGCACAGCACCCTGGGCTGCAGGACCCTGCTCTGCAGGACAGCCCTGGGCACCCCTGGCTGCAGCCCCGGCTGCTCAGCCCTGCAGCAGAGCCTGGCAACAGGGAGCTGCCCTGTGCTGTGCCTGGGCTGCTGCAGCAGGGACACCCAGCCCTGCCCTAGGGCCACATCCCTGCCCTGCAGCACCTAGGAGAGTCCTCCTGGAAGGGCCTCAAAGCTGTGGGATGTGCCAGTTCCAGGAGATCCCTGCAGGAGCTGCATCTTATCTTCCCCCAGCCAGAGAGTGACTGTTCCCAACCCTGTGTGGATTTGTCCTCCAGTGAGCCCTCAGTGCTGCTCTGTGCTGCCAGCCCAGGCTGAGTTTCACCCCTCTGTGCCCGTGTGCTGTGCCCGGGGTGGCTGCAGGCAGTGCCCCAGCCCTGCTGGGCTGTGCTCAGGAACTGCTCCTGGGCAGAGCTGTCTCTCTGCAGCGCTGCCCTTGCCAGGAGCTGCCTCTGTGCCAGGAGCCCGGCCCAGCTCAGCAGCACAGACACAGCACAAGGATTTTAATGAACCTCTCAGGCTTTGTGCTGAGGCCCTGAACATCAGTCCCTGAGAGGGAGCTGAAGAAACCTCTCAAGAATTCCAAGTCCAAAATTCCAATTCCAAAGTTTCTTGAAATTCTAACAGGTTCCACTGAGGGACAAGACATAGAAAGTGTCCCCAGGCCCCAGGCAGAGCAGAGAACTGGAGGCAGTGATGACAGGTGGGGACAAAGAGAAGCCAAGTCCTGGTGTCCTGGGGCACAGCAGCCTCTGTGCCACCAAGGGCTGTGAGGAGACACCTTGTCCTGAGCCCTGGGGCCTCCTGGCACAGCCCCAGCAAGGCTGGGCACTGTCAGCCCCTTGTGCTGCCCTCAGCATCCCCCTCACATGCCAGTGGCCTCAAGGATGTGCTGGAAGGAGTCCCTGGGGAGCCTTGGTCAGCAATGGCCCTGGGGCGCTCCTGAATGCTTCCAGGGACTGCAGGTTTTTCAAAGGACTTTGGGTTTGGCTTTTGCTTTGGAGTCTCTGAGAGGTTTGTGAAATCATGGCCTCCAATTATCTGCTTTAATTAGTCCCTTAAGAGGCTTTATCAGGAACAACACAGTGGGGCTCATTAATGCTTCAAGGTACTTCAGTTGTTTTAAGGATGTTTCCCTTTTCAAACTGACTCTGTGAGAAAGATTGTGCAATCATGGCCCCAGTTATCTAATTTAACAAGTCCCTTGGGATTCTTAGCCAGTGAAAACACTCAGTGGGGCTCATTAATACTTCAGGGTACTCAAGGTTTATTAAAGATTTATTATTATTATTATTATTATTATTATTATTATTATTATACACTGATTCTGAGAGGTTTGTGCAATAATTGGCCCCAATTATCTTCTTTAATGAGTCCCTAGAGATTCTTAGCCAGGGACAACACTCCGTGGGGCTTGTTAATGCTTTGCGATACTCAAGGTGTTCAAGGTACTTTGGATTTTCTTTCCCACACTGAGTATTTGAGAGGCTTTTGTGCAATTCTGGCCTCCAATTCTCTCCTCCAAAGACTCCATGAGAAGCCTGTGTTGGGAAGGGACTTCAGTGGGACCCATTGATGCTTTGAGACACTTTGGGCTTTTCTTCTGACTCTGACTCCTGGAAACGTGTGTGCAATCTCCTCTCAGGCCCTGAGGTTCCAGGACTCAACACCAAATGCACCACAGGGCTGATTAGGATCACATAAACCTGACAAACCATGGCTGTGCATTGATTTCCCTCTGGTCTGCCACAGTTCATTATGAAGTCTTTTTTCCTAAAGCTATGGAGAAATATTTCAAAGAGCTTCTAAGAAATCCACATTCCTATTTTCATGGGTGAATTTTTCTCTTTAGCGCAGAGGTTTTTACAGCATTCAGTGACTGATACTGATCCAGGGTCTCTCCTCAGGACGTCTGGCATCCTCAGAGAAGCTGTGCCTTGAGGTGTGACCCAGTGTGGACAACCTTGCTCCACATCCCCCAACCCCATCCTGTCTCTCCTCACTCACCTGGGACCTGCTTGGCTTGAAGAACCGGCTGCACTCAGGCAAAGAGGGGTTTTTCTTTTACTTTAGCAGTCTTAGATTCCTGAGTTTCCCCACTGAAAACAGACACCCTCCTCTGTTGGAGTTCCTGGCTCTTTCCTGCTCCAAGGTCAGGGTGAATAAAACTCAGGAGATGTAGTTTTTGAAGTCTCACTCTGAAATTTATTATCCTTATCTATCACAAACTCTCGAGATGTGAGCTCTCTCTAACAAGTCGAGAAAGTGACCCTAAAATGGTGTCTATTCAAGGCTATTTCAGTCCCAATTATCCAATAAACACTTGATATCTATATTATTTATACTTCTAATCCAATTATGATCACCCAAAACCTGCAATGCAGACTTCTTTCACCCAATTACAGAAAACCAGCCAGATTCAGGAATAAGAAGGAAGAAGGTGGTGCAAAAAAGACAATTAATCCACACCCAAAGTTCTCTATCTTGGCTACCATGTATCACCATACACTAAAATCCCAAATGTACGTTTTTCACCCTGTGAGATCACACATCACCACTCACACAACACACCCACAACCCCTGTGCTATCACACAATCTCGGAAGCCAGTTCCAAGACCTCAAGTCAAATGTGGTGCTTATCTGAGGGCCAGCGCCCCTCAGCTCAGAAAGCCTGAAATTTTCAGCCTCCCGGGTTCCAATACTCCTCAAGTGTGTGCCAAGCCCAAGGTGCCACCAAGAGCACTGCAGCCCTGCCCTGGGCCAGGAGAGAGGGTGGATCATCATCCCAACCTGCCCTGGGCCATTGCAAGGGGCTGTGGCCATGGACACTGCACTGACCCCACTGCTGGCTTTGGATCCCTCATCCCTTCAAGTTTCCTTGGAAAGCACCCCAAGGACCCATTTCTGCAGCCAGGTTCCATGGCCAGGGGGGATGTGGGGGGCTGCAGGAGGTCAATGCCCCATCCCTGGAAACATTCAAGTCCAGCTGGGACAGGGCTCTGAACAACCTGATGTGGTGAAAGATGTCCCTGCTCATCCCAGGCCTGGACAAGAGGCCTGAGTGAGGCCTGAACAGCAGGCCCTGAGCCAAAGGTGACCTCTGCATCAACCTTCAACCAAAGGTTATCTTTGTATCTGCTCATTAGTGAAATATGCATGGTCATTAGCACTGTGATATATGTATCCACTCATTAGTGAAACATTTTGTCCTGGTTTAGGGCAAATCTGGGAAAAAATCTCTGAATGGAGTCCCTCTGGAAAAGCAAACCCAAACGGTCGCTTCCCCAACTGGTCCAGGAAAGAACTTCCTCGGAGAAAAGTGGAAAAAACTATTTAACCAACAAAGTGCCCACAAGCATAAAAAATGTATAGCATGAAACAACAAAACCTCTCACTGCTCTGAAGAGAGGTGGCAAAATAGAGAAAGTCCTTGCTGTGGGTGAATCTTGGCTCACTCAGTCTCTTATCAGTCCCTCCGGTGCTGGAAAATGCCATCCTGGGCCCCAGTGGGCTGCAGACATGACGTCCTGGCTTTTTTCCACGTTTTCAGTCTAGAACAGGTTTAAACAGTTCCAAGAAAAAGAAAAATACCATCCAGGGAACTTCTCTGCCTCAGCTACCTAAAAACCTACTAAAAAGCAAAGGAGAGCTCTCTCTCGCTGTCTGTCCATAGACAACGCGGTCCAGGAGCAGAATGTGGAGCAGTGAGTGCAGTTTCTGCAAACAAACCCCGTGCTTCTTTTTTCTCCCCTTCACTTTCACAACCAGTCTTAAAGGTGTAGAACTTAATATCCTGCATAAACAGAACAGACAGCTGGGGATACAAGCATCAGAAAGTCACGCCAGGACAAGTGCCCAGGGAAGGACAGCAGTGTCCCAGTGCCCAGCGCCCCCAGGGCTGCAAGGACACAGCCCCGGTGCCACGAGGACAACCTGTCCCCTCACAGACCTCACTGGGGCAGATGACTGCCATGGCCAAGGGCACCAAGAGCTCAGGCACGTGCAGGCAGCTTCAAAGCTCTTGGGGAAGGACCCTCTGGGCAGGCAAGGATGGGGAGTCCTCTTTCCTCCTCCTCCTCCTCATCCTCTCTCAAGCACTCAGCCCAGCCCTGTTTCCTCTTTCACCACTGGCCTGGCTTTGGCTTCCCTTGCCCCACCTGCAGCCCTTGCTGAGCCGTGATAATTCTGCCCAGGCCAGCAGTGCCATGAAATGAGTCTCTTCCTTCCAGGAGCTCCGCTGGCCTGCTGCTCCTCACACTGTCATCCAGGGGATCCCACCATCGGGCAGACATTTTCACACCAAGGGTGGTGAGAGCAAGGAACAGGCTGCCCAGGGAGGGGCTGGATGCCTCATCCTTGCAAACATCCAGAGCCACGTTGGATGGGGCTTTGAGCAGCTTGCTCTGCTTGAAGATGTCCCTGTCCATGAGCTGCCTCTGATGATTTTTAGCCTCTTGCAGGAAACTTTATCCTCCTGCATTCACTGAGATTCCTCCCAGAATTCCACTGAAGTCTTTTGACCTCTCGTTTTGGGACCTGAGTTGATCACCACAGGCCCACAATTTTCCAGGGAAGGTTTCCAATGTCTTTTCTCCTTTGGAGTTATATTTTTGGTCTGGAATCCACCCGAGGCTCCTCCCAGGTATGTCCCAGAGTCTTCATTGCCTACTTCAGGAAGCTGAGATCCCAGGAAGTAGACCCAGATTCCTCCAGGGAAGCTTCCCAAGATGTTTTTGCTCATTTGGAAGTATTTCTCTATGCCAGCATGCCCTGGAGACTCCTCCTGGCATCTGCCAGAGTCTTTTCCTCAGAAGTTTAGGCCCTTGATAATCCAGGTAGCAGCCCCAGACTGCTCCAAGACAGGTACCTGTGGTGATTTTTGTCTTTTTGTGGAAATTGGATCTTGTGTGATCTACCTGAGATTGTTCCAAGGAACCTCCCAGAGACTTGACCTCCAATTTCAGGATGAGAAAAATGTAAAGCAGCCCCAGATTGCTCCAGGGAAGCTGAGCTTGATCCATTTTTGCTTTTGCAGTGAATCTGCATTTTCTAGGACCTTCCTGAGATGCCTTCCAGGCATCACCTAGGATCTTTTCCAGCCTTCAAAAATGAGCTGAGATCCCGGGTAGCAGCCCCAGAGGGCTCCAGGGAAGATGCCAGAGGGGATTTTGTGCCAGGAAGGAGGGAGCTGTGCCGGCCTGCAGGAGCACAGGGGCAGCCCCGCTGTGGCGACTCAGCAGCAGCTAAGTGTGGTTCCTCTTGTGCCAGGTGCATCTGTGTGCTCTGCTTGGCACGTTGAGGAGCAGCTGGATGTGCCCGTGGCTGCAGGCTCTGTGTCTGGGCTGCTGCTGGCCACAGAGGCCGCCTTGGCCTCGGGGTGTGGGGAGGGAGAACAGCACTCACTGCCATTATGATCTCAGTGGCCCCCACTATAGACTCAGTTGCTCCCAGTTGCCCTCAATATGGTCCCAGTTGTTCCCAGTGCTGTCCCCTCCAGTATCAATCCAAACACTCCCAGTATATCCCAGCTGCCCCCAGCAAGCTCATTCCCAGTCACCCCAGTTGCCCCCAGCATGGTTCCAGTTGCCCCCAGCATGATCTCATTCCTTCCCAGTGCACCCAGTTGCCTTCAGCACACTCCCATCACTCTCAATTGCTCCCAGTAGCCCTCAGTGTGGTCCCAGTCTCTCCCAGTATTTCCATGTCTGTGCTCCAAGTGCTGCTCCCAGCCCTGATCCGTGGGGATGGGAATGTCCCGCTCCCTTCCCGGGGCAGGGTCACACCTGAGCCAGGTGTGCAGGGCAGGACCTTGCCCTGACCCCAAGTCCTGTCCCACCTGCAGGATCTGCTTCCCCTCGGCCTCTTCCTGCTGCGGCCCCAAGCCCAGATTGGTGCTAAACAAAGGGGCTGGGGCGGGGTCATCCCCCGGCGGGGGCTGCACACCCCCTCTGCCCCCTCCCCAAATTCCCTCCCGGGGGCAGCAGGAGCTGGGGCAGGAGCCCTGTGGGGAGGGAAAAGGGGGAGACACTGGTATGGGGGGGTCACACACACTCTGGGGGGACACACACAGCCCCTGGGGACCCCCCCTCACCTTCTCCTGCAGCACTAGGTGGACAAAACTCAACATGGAGCCCCAAAACATGGCAGCATCTTTAAGGCGGGTCTGGTGTCAGCTTTGGGCATCTGGGGGAGTCACAACTGCCCCAAAACCCTCTCCCAGTCCCACAGCCACTCCCAGACCCCTCAAACCAACCCACAGTTCCTGCCCAGGACACTCTCAGCCACTCCTGAAAACAAAAATGTTCCCAAAAACCACAAAACCCCCATTCCCATCTCCCCCAAGACCCACCCAAATAATCTCCAAGACACACAGCCCTGTCAGGACCCCAAAACTCCCTCAACAACCCCCCCAGAAGGCCTCCAAGCCCCCTCCAGCACCACAAATGCCCCCAAGAGTCAGAAGAGCCTCTCTCAGTCCCCCCAGGAGTCCCTAAAACCCCTCCCAGCCCCTCATGGCACTGAGCAGGACAGGTTGGTGGACAGGAATATCCACAGCCAGGAGCAGCTCGGGCACTTGAGCAGAGATTTGGGCACTTTGGGGGGACACCCCAGATGGAGAGACCCAGGCCTGGGACTGGGACAGACAACTGGAATGCCTGGAGAACAGACGGGCTCATGTGGACACGTTCTGCTGCAACAACTACGAGATCATGGCCATGTCCCTTGCCTTGGGTGGTCCCAGAACACCTAAATTCTCCTGAATATTCCCTGAACCCAAAATTCACACTCAAAAAAAAAAACAAAACAAAACAAAACAAAACAAAACAAACAAACAAAAAAAAAAAAAAAACAACAACAAAAAAAACAAACACACCACCCAAAGGAAAAAAACAAACAAACAAACAAAAAACAAACAAACAAAAAAACAAAGCAGCTTTAGATGTCTGCTGGATTTCTTTATTTTTACCCCAAATCTGGGTGTTTTGATGGGATAAGCATGGGAATTATTCAGGTAGGGAAAGATCTCCAAGATTATCCAGCATTGCTTGGTGCCACCAAAAGAAACAACTGGGTAGAGCAGATCAGAGTTTTGGGCTGTAAAGTCAACAAATCATCTCTTCACAATTAATTTCCAATGTCAGTGAGAGTCACGATGGATGTTCTTGCCCCTACATTCATCCAGGTGCCTGTGACGATCCAGGAGGACGTGGAGGCCACCAGCCAGGTGTCTTCCCAACCTGGATCATCAGGAATGTGGGTCACCAAGGGGGTGACCAACGTGGGTCCTCTGATGGGGATGGAGTTGGAGCAATGCACAAAGCTCTTCCCACATTTGGGGCACTCACAGGGCTTCCATTACTGGAGCCTCCGTTCGTGTTGGATCAAGTGAGAGGTGTCTGAGAAGCTCTTCCCACACTGGGGACACTCGTAGGGCCTCTCCCCAGTGTGGATGCGCCGGTGCCTGATGAGGTTGGAGTTGCGGTTGAAGCCCTTCCTGCAGTTGGGGCAGTGGAAGGGCCTCTCCTCTGTGTGAATCTGCTGGTGAATGAGGAGACTAGAGCTGGTCCGAAATCTCTTCTGACACTTGGGACACTCGTAGGGCCTCTCCCCAGTGTGGATCATTTGATGGATGATCAGGTGTGACCTCTGGTTGAAGCCCTTCCCACATTCCCCACACTTGTATGGCCTTTCCTCAGAGTGGATGTTCTAGTGGTGGATCAATTGGGAGCACTGGCTGAAGCTCTTCCCACACTGCTCACACTGGTAGGGCCGTTCCCTGGTGTGGATCCTCTGGTGGCGGATCAGGTGGGAGCTCTGACTGAAGCTCATCCCACATTTCCCACACTCGTAGGGCCTCTCCCCAGTGTGGATGCGCTGGTGTCTGATCAGGAGGCAGTTCCGGCTGAAGCTCTTCCCACACTCCAAGCACTTGTGGGGCTTCTCCCCATCATGAGGCTCTTCAAGGACCACCTGTTCAGAGCCCTGGCTGAAGTTCTGTCCACCTTCCTGGCACAGGGTGGGTCTTTCCTCCTCAGAGCTCCCTGGAATGGGTTTGAAGCCCCTCCTCCTGCAGGATCTCTGGGGCTTCTCCTCCCTTTTGGATTCCTGCACCATGGAGCTGCTCAAGACCTGTTCCGAAAGGTTCAGCTGCGGGGATTTGTTCTCCCTGGTTTCCATCCTCAGCTCCTTGTCTGGGGAAGGAAGGACAAGGACAGGATGGGATTTGCCTCCATGCCACAGGGAAGGGGAAGGAGATTCTCCCAAAGCATCTCTGACAGGACGGCATCGGCAGCAGGGTTGTCCTGCAGCCGGGGGCCATGCTGGGCTGGGAAAGGGAGCAGGAGAGAGGGGGAAAGGGGCACTGACTTCCTCCTCACCTGCCTTGCTGTCCTGGGGCATCTTCCTCTTCCTCACAGCCTCCTCCTCCATCTGGCCAAGATTTAAGAATGAGAAATCCTGGTTGGAGGAAAAATACAATGGAACTGCACATTGGGATAGGGGGTCCCTCCTGCCAAAGTCCATCTCTAGAAGTCACTGGATATCTGGTGCCCACAGCAACCTCCAAAACACCAAGATTCAATGCATCAAAATACACTAATGACCAAGATTCAGCAAAAACACCCAACCATGAGTCTGCCCTCTCTGGCCTCTCCACTTTGGGGTCCTGGATGCCCCCCCAGGGTGGCTGCAGATCAATTTTGTATTGGTGTTCCTGCTCTCTGGGCTGCTGTGCCTCCTGGGAATCCAGGAGGTTCCTCTTTACTGGGATCACCAGTTTGGCATCACAACCATCCCAGGTGTCAGTACTTTTCGGGGTCCTTCTTTCTATGTCCTGGGGTATCCATGGGTCCCCTTTGCCCATGCCCCCAACATCTCCAGGCTTCTGGAACACTCTCAGCTCTTGCACTGCCCATTTCTGCTCCCCCCATTCCCGGGTTTCCCTCCCAGCCCTGCTGGTACCAGGTGATCCCCAAGTACCTCTGGGCTGACAATGCAGCCCCTGAGGCGGGCAGAGGCAGCCCCAGCACGGGGGGACCCTGCATCCTGCGCTCCCTTGGCAGCCGCGCCCAGCCCCGGGCACAGAGCTCCGTCAGCCCCCGCCGCCCCCTCCCCAGGGCCCCCGGGGACCCCCGCAGCCGGGGCTGGCTCTGAGCGAGGCGGCCCCCGAGCCCGGCTGCGTGGCCAGGGGGGCACGGGGAGCCCGGGGCCTCTGTGCCAACGCTTCCCCCGCTTTCCCTCAGCCTTTGCCCGGCCCGGCCCGGCCCCCCGAGCCCCGCCAGGCCCCGCACGGCCACGGCCGGCCCGGGCCGCTCCCCTCGGAGCCCGGCCACACGGAGCCGCCTGCGCCGGGGGCCCACGGGCCGCCGAGCGCTCCCCGGGCCGCCCGGGCCTCGGCCCCGAGCACAGAGCTCTGCCCGGGGGGCTCCCGGCCCAAGGCGGCGGCTCCGGGCCCGGGCGGCCGCTCCCGGCTCCCACAGCCCGCCCGGGGCCGCCCTGCCCGTGCCGGGGCTGAGACAGCGCTCCCCGCACCCGCGGGGCTTCAAACACATGGGGGCATGGCACAGATAAAACATTCCCCCCATCCTCTCCAAAAAACACTAAAATTCCAACCAACCATCACCCCGACAAAAAAAAAAAAAAAAAAAAAAAAAAAAAAAAAAAAAAAAAAAATCTGGAAAACAAAGCCACAATCCAACCATTTCCACCCTGCCCTCGTGCACCTTCCCAGGGACCCCAGCCCCATGGGAATGCCCCCGGATCGGGACAAAAACTGCTCCCCTGGAGGCACTTGGAACACCCACCTGCGGCCCGGCCCTGGCACACGGCTCCCGGCAGCTGCCCCGCTGGCGCAGGTGGGGCTTTGGAGCAGGGAGGCTCTGCGGGACCCCTCGGGCTCTGCCCCCTCCCAGTCCGTGCCCGCCCCGGGGCTGACCTTCAGCCCGGCCTCTCTCGCTGTGCCCGGCCCCTGCACAGTCCCTGCTGTCAGTTCTTTGGACCCCTGGGCTCTGCTCTGGGGCTCAGAGAACACCCAGCAATGGAACCTTGCCCTGAAAAGGAACCATTTTGGTGCTCCCTAGCCAGGTCATGAACTGAAACTTTGTTCCCTTTGCCTCCCTGCAGAGACCCCCAGGGCATTTTCTGCACAGAGTTCCAGCCTCCAGCTTTTGCTGAAGGCTCTCTCTGCAAATGTCACACTGCCAGGACCCTGTCCTTGCTCTCACCTGCTGTGGCTGGGCATGAACAGAGCTCCTGCACTTGCATTTCCAGCTGCTGTGCAACCAAAGCTGAGGCATCTGGAGCTGCCTGAATGCAACAACTGGAATATGAGCCTCTCTCGAGGGGGAAATCTCCCCCTCCTGTGCCAGCCCGTGCCAATGCTGCCATTCTCTGCTGCTGCTGGGGCACTCGGGGCTCTGGCTGAGCAGGAAAGGTGACCCTGAGCCAGGAGCTTTCCTTGGCTGCAGCAAAGCCTTGGCACACAAAGACCTTCCTGGTGCTGTGCCCTGGGCCAGGAGGGATTGTGCCACCAGAGCTGAGCCTAAATTTCTTCTCCCAGGCAGCTTTAGGGCACAGAACATGGAAAAGATAGAGTTGACTTTCTGCTGGCCTCCAGAAGAATCCTGTGTGTGAAGCAGTCTGGGAGCTGGGTTTATGTGTGAGAGGAGGGAAATTCAGAGCCCTTTTCTCTCCTGTGAGCTGAGGGTCTGCATTTGCAATGGCCCTGCAGCTGCCAAAGGGGAACTTTTCACTCAACTGAGAAAAGTTCTGCTGAAAGCCTGTCCCAAACCTGCTTTTCCTGCAATTTTGCCCAATAAGTCCTAATTTTTTGCAGCCCCATGTCTTGCGTGCATGCAGGTGTGAGAACCGATGGATGGAACAGCTCTGGCGGGGGAAGTTCTCTTTTTCTTGTTTGTTGTTATTTTTGTTTTTGTTGTGGGTTTTTTGTTTGTTATTGTTTTGTTTGGTTTATTTTCCTGGTCTTTTGTTTTGATTGGTTTGTTGACTTTGGGGAGAGATTTTTTTTTTAGGCTTTGTGGGGTTTTGGGATTTTTTCCTTTTTTTGTTTTTTGTTCTGGTTCTTTTTTTAGGTGGTGAGAATTTTTGATTTTGTATGGAGTGGTTTTTTTTGTTTGTTTGTTTGGGTTGTTTTTTGTTTTTTTTGTTTTTTTTTTTTTTTTTTAAACTCCCCCTGTCAGCCCTGGGCAGAGCTCTGTAACTCTATGTGCCACTTGCCTGTGGCACTGTGGAGGTGGCCAGGGGGACCTTCCCCGAGCTGTGTGCACAGCAATGCACATCAGCCCAGGCCGGGGGTGCTCAGTGCCCGCTCAGTTTTGCTGTCTGGCTGTGGCTCTGGACGCTTCCCTTGGAGCGTCTCCAGGCAGGGAACGTTGGAGCTGTCCCCACCGTGGTGTCACAGAGAGGGGAACGCTGGGGCTGTGCCGCTCCTGCCCCGGCCCCAAGAGCTCTGCCAGCGCCTGGAGGAGACACAAAGGCTGAGCCCAAGGGTGAGAACTGCAGAAGGGGCTGAGCTGGGAGGGAGGCAGCGGGATCATGGTGTCCAGGCCCTGGCCCTGCACAGACAGCCCAACAGTGGCAGCCTGGGCATTCCTGGGAGCAGTGTCCAAAGGCTCCTGGAGCTGCAGCAGCCTCAAAGCTGTGAACATTGCAGTGGCTGCAGAGCTCTGGGGAAAGGTCCCGGCCCTGGCTTGGGGCTGGGCCAGAGCCCAGGGAGCAAATCAACTTGCAGCTGCTGCCCCAGAGCAGGGAAGAGCAGGAATTGCTGGCTGGGAGAGACTCTTGCCAAGGGCCTGCAGAAACAGGACACAGGCCATGGCTGGACACTGCTTGGGGCCAGGGTGAGCTGGGATGTGGGGATGGACTTGTTCCCTGGGAGGGTGGTGGGGCCCTGGCACTATGGCTGGTTCCGTCCCCAATCCGGGCGGGAGCTGACCTCCGGCTGGCTCTCGTCAACACAGCCACAGAATGTTCCCAGTCCGGGGGCCACGCAGGCTATTTACCTGCTGGATCGGCTTCTCGACAGCTGGACCAGGTAGTGTCGTGACAGCAACGGCAGCAGAAGAGAAAAGGTTGGCTCTCAGCTTAGCAGGTTAAAAGATGTTTATTCGCTGAAGAGCTGAGGAGCCGAGAGCTGAGGTCCAAGGTGAGAGAGTTTGAATCTCCCTCCTCCACCTTATAAGCGAAGGAGGGGTTCCAGGGAGGTTACAACAAGGCAACAAATCCGGGGATCCAGGGAGTAACAAGGTGTGCCCACCCCCAAGCCCTGGCCCCCTAAAATCCAGCGCTAAAGGAATTCCCCCCAGGGGACCTATCACCTGAAACCCTCTCCCTGATGTTATAAATAAATTCTATTCAAATAATCTATGTTTTAGTTACTTAACTGTTAAGTAATTCCATTAAGATTGTTAATGCTAGTTCTGTATAAAAATTTACCTTATTCCTGTTTTAATGCTGATTTATCACCTTATTTACTTGTTTGGTAATTAAGAATTTACCTTATTACCTGTATCTCTGTTCCCATTCGCCGGATAGTGTCTGAATATGCAAATAAAAAGAACACTGGAATTCTGGGAACAACTCAAGAACAAGAGACCCTGAAAAGCAGGGAACCAAATTAAAATCCAGGACTGTAGTCGCATTTTAGACTAGTGCAAGAAGTACGGGGGTCCGCCGAAGCAGCTTTATTTAGTCGCCGTGACCTGAGAAGGAGTCCCCCATCGCTGGACTGACCCCTGATCAGCGACGCGAAACGGACTCCCCGGCAAGGGAAAAAGCCCGTGAGGGGGGTGGGAGTCCCCAGCTTTGCTGTGAAGCGAAGCTGTGTGTACCTCCTCCTCCACGTTGCTAAGGGAGCAAGCAAGCTCTCCCCCAAGGCCAAGCTTGATAATAAAGAAACATACAAAACAGCAAGACTCTGACTCTCTATTTTTTTTTCCAGAACAATTTCTGGGGGCTCATCCACGGGATCTGGCCACACCTGAAGAGGGACTGAGGACGGGACGGCCGCTCGCCCTTCGGACCTCCGGGACAGCTGGACAAGCGGGAGCAGCCTCGGACCGGCAACGAGGAGGAGCGCCGGAGGGTGAGCATTCCAGCGGCGGGTAAAGGAGACGTGCGAGTGGGAGTGTGAGAGAGTCGGGGGCCAGCAGCTCGGACCCCCGGAACTGAGTGTGGACCCCTCGGTACTGTGGTTTCGGACACCCGCGAGGGGGCCGGCCAGGAAAAGGGGGAAGCGAGAGAATAATGAGTGAGGCGTCTCCTTAGGGGCAGAAAGACCCCCCCCGGGCGTGCAGGGGAAAACAGAGTGTGAGTGGCACGCATTGGGGGCAAGTCCCCCCCCTTAAAGGCTAGAGTAGCCTAGGAGGGTTTAGAGTCCCTGGAGGGGCGGGAAAACCGTACCAGGGTTGACAGGGTGTCCCCAGACACTGCGGGTGCCGAGAGCTCATGAGAGTCCCTGCTTCCCAGGACTGAGCCAGACGCACCGGAGAGGGTGTGCTGCCGCGGTCTCAGGGAGGAGGCCGTAAACCCACAGCCTGAGGACACCGGGGTGGGGAGTCAATGTAGAGGCAAGGCGGGCATCCTGCACACACACAGTCATCCCTCTTGCCGAGGCTGCTTCGCTGGGGAGAAGTAGTCAAGCCAGTCCTGGTGGAAGGCAAAGGGGTCGGGCCCTGCTGGGGTTGATCCTTGGAAACAAGGAAGGGATACCCCCCCAGGTAACCCGTGCGGAGTCTTGACCTCTTACCTCCGTTTCAAAAAGTGAAGAGGGGGACTGTACTAGTAGCAGGGCAGTCTAGTCCGGGGTTCGGACTGAAGGTGTCCGGCCCGGCGGGGGCTAAGGCGTGGGAAGGCCCTGAGGCCCGGAAGGGGATGCCAGTACTAGGGACCCTGTCGTGCGCCGCAAAGCGTGTCCAGAGTCTCAGGGGTGAGGCAAGGCGCGGGGGTACATAGGGGGTGAGGTCATTAGGACTCACCTCAAAGGGGTCAGAAGAGAGTCTGAGCCCCTGGTGTAAGTAAAGTGTGAGCGTCCAAGGAAGTGAAGGAAGGTTAGAGAAAGTGAGTAGAAAGAGGGAGAATTTGTTCCCTAATGAAAGCAAAAGTGTAGGAAAGAGTAGAAAAGCATAAAGTTTAGGAGTTTTATGTTGAAGTGTTCAAGAATTAAGTCAGGAGATTTGAAGTAAAGGGAGAAAAGCTGAAGAATTATTTTTGCTTAAAAAAAAAACACCAAAAAAAAAAAACACCAAAAAAAAAAAAACCTGTGTTGCCAGTCAGTAAAGGGCACCTTTGAAATTTTTTTTCAGTTTAAAGAAAATGGGACAATGTACTAGTAAGAAAAAGAAATCCCAAAAGGAGAAATAACAAAGTAAAGAGTATTCCACCCGGTAGTCCCTTAGAACAACTTTTAGCTAAATGGGATTCTTTAGAGGCCACAAAAGGACTAGATCAGGTTAAAATGGTGTTTTATTGCACAGAAGTCTGGCCAAAATTAAAATTACCAGGAGAGTGGCCATGGTTTGGAACACATGATGAGTGGATGTGCTATCAGTTAAATCAGCTACCTAAGAACTCAGGAAGATCCAGACGTAAACCAGTTAGCTTATGCTGCTTGTTGGCAAAAGAGAGCCACGAGTAAAGAGAATATAAAAGTCTGCAAATTAAAAGAAAAAGAAAAGTGTGAAAGAAAAGAACAGAAAGAGGAAAGAACAGAAACTAATCAAAGATGGGACCCTTTAGACCATTTACCCCCTCCAATTTACCCAGAGGTGCCCCAAGTCCCTCAAAATCCTGTCCCAGTTCCCCTACTAACTTCCCCGAGTCAAACTCCTTCAGAACCCTCTCCTCCTCTTCCCCCAGTGGTTCCATCATCACCCCCCCTTAACACCTCTCCTCCCCAGTCCTTAGTACCTTCTCCCCCTTCTCTCCCAACAGCCCCTTTGCCACCTCCTTCCAATAGTCAAAATTCTTTAGCCCCAGTTATAACCCCTGCAGTTTCCCAAAACACAACCTCTTCCCTAGCCCCCCTTCCTCCCACAGTACCATCCTCTGTTTCTCCCCCTACAGATTTTACTACCTCCCCCTCACCTACAGTAATTCCCCTGCCACCCCCTAATTGGGAGTTAACCAAAACCCCTACAGACTCCCGTGAGTCATCCCGTTCTCCTGGAATTCCCCAGGAATTTGTAACTCAGCCAGTGTTATCAGTTAATAATGTAAGTGAAGGACCCTATTGTAACACAAGGTCAAAAGCCTTAAAGCCAGAAAAACTTTTTCCCCTCAGGGAAGTGCCTATGGGAGGAGTAATTGGAGGAGTGGGATTTGTAAATGCCCCATTAACAGCCTCTGAAGTAAGAGGATTTAAGAAAGAGCTAGGAAATTTAGTTGAAGATCCCATAGGTATTGCCACACAGGTAGACCAATTCCTTGGGCCCAATGTTTATACATGGGGAGAGTTAAATTCTATATTAAACATCTTGTTCTCCCCTGAGGAAATACGAATGATTAGAACAGCAAGTATCAGAATCTGGGAAAGGGAAAATAGGTTGGGGCCACCTGGAGATCATAAATTACCGATAACTGACCCAGGGTGGGACCCAAATCGAGAAGAGGAAAGACAAAATATGAGAGACTATAGGTCCTTGATAGTAAGAGGTATAAGAGAATCTGTCCCCAGAGGGAATAATACTAAATTAGCTTTTGATGGGTCCCAAGAAAAAGATGAGACTCCTGCCACTTGGCTAAATCGATTAAAAAGAAATTTTCAATTATATTCAAGCATAGACCCTGATAGTCCTGAGGGACAAGTAATTCTAAAAGTGCAGTTTGTAACAAAGTCATGGCCAGATATACGGAGAAAATTAGAAAAAATTGAAGATTGGCAGGAGAAAAGTATTAATGAATTATTAAAAGAAGCCTTAAGAGTTTACCTGAGGAGAGAAGAAGAAAAAGCTAAAGCCAAGGCTCGCATTATGGTAGCTGTAGCAAGAGAAAGTACTGGAGTAGCAGAAAACCAGAAAAACTCCCCCTGGAAATCTAGTGAGGGAGGACCAAGACCCTCATTTAAAGAACCAAAGTCACCCATAGTACCACCGTGGGTAAATTTAAAAAGAAGTAACCCAGGAGAGAATAGAACTTGTTATTACTGTGGTGAAATAGGGCATTTAAAAAGGGATTGTAAGAAATTATCACTTGATGAGGCTATTGCAAGGGAGCAAGATGCCCTGGAGAGGGTGCTGAAAGGGGAGGATTAGGGGTGTCAGAGGCTCTATAAAATAGGGGACCCAATAGAACAACAAGATGAGCCTCTAGTAAACTTTGATGTGGGGCCCCAAAGTGAAGAATATGAATTCTTAGTAGACACAGGAGCTGATAGATCGAGTTTAAGGAAATTACCAACAGGGGTAACAATCGGGACAAAAACTTGTGAAGTGTTAGGGGCTGAAGGGAGGCCCTTTCGAGCATTAATAGTTGAAGGAGTAGAGATTAAAGGGAACTCAAAGCACTGTGTAGCTGATTTTCTTTATTTACCACATACAGAAACCAATTTACTAGGCAGAGACTTACAAGTGCAGCTCGGGGTAGGAGTTATCCCAAAAGATGGAAAAATGGTTGTGCATATCATGAAACTGACCCAAGAGGATATACAAGAGATAAATCCAGAAGTGTGGGCTACAGAGGGAAAATATGGGTGTTTAGATATCCCTCCCATTAAGATAGAAATGCAAAAAGATACCCCTGCCATCAGAGTTAAGCAATACCCAATGTCACCAGAAGGAAAGAAAGGGCTAGCTTCAGTAATTGAGCATCTTTTAAAAGAAAATATCTTAGAACCGTGTATGTCCCCTCATAACACCCTATATTAGCCATAAAGAAAGATGAGGGAAAGTTTAGATTAGTCCAGGATTTGAGAGAAATAAATAAAAGAACTATTGCTCGACACCCAGTAGTACCTAACCCCTATACCTTGCTGAGTAAAATTCCAAGAGAGCATACCTGGTTCACAGTGATAGACTTAAAGGATGCTTTTTGGGCATGTCCCCTAGCAGAAGAGTGTAGGGATTGGTTCGCCTTTGAATGGGAACATCCAGACAGCGGAAGAAAACAACAGCTAAGGTGGACCCGGTTACCACAGGGGTATAGGGAATCGCCAAATATCTTTGGACAGGCCCTAGAGACATTATTAGAACAGTTTAGTCCCAAAGAAGGAGTTCAAATTTTGCAATACGTGGATGATTTATTAATATCAGGGGAGACAGAGAAAGAAGTTAAAGATGTAAGTATACAACTTCTAAACTTTCTTGGAGAAAAGGGGTTAAAAGTATCTCAGAGTAAACTACAGTTTGTAGAAACTGAAGTCACTTATTTAGGACACATAATCAGAAAGGGGAGTAAAAGGTTAAGCCCTGCAAGAATTTCAGGAATAGTGTCTATATCACCTCCAAAAACTAAGAGAGACATAAGGAAACTTCTAGGCCTGTTTGGATACTGCAAGCACTGGATAGATAAGTACACTCAAGGGGTCAAATTTCTTTATGATAAATTAATAGACCAGGAACCAATGAATTGGACAGAGAGTGACGAGAGGCAGCTGCAAGATCTAAAAGAGAAATTATCCTCAGCACCAGTTTTAAGCTTACCAGATCTTAAAAAGGAGTTTGATTTATTTGTAAACACTGAGGAAGGGATAGCATACGGAGTTTTAACCCAAGAATGGGGAGGATACCGAAAACCTGTAGCATTTTTATCAAAACTGTTAGATCCAGTTGCTAGGGGATGGCCGGCTTGTCTCCAAGCAGTTGCAGCTGCAGCTATTTTAATAGAAGAAGCTCAAAAGTTAACATTACAGGGAAAGATAAAGATACATACTCCACATGATTTGAAAACAATTTTAAGTCAAAGAGCTCAAAAGTGGCTCACAGATTCTAGAATCCTAAAATATGAAATTATACTGATAAATTCAAATAACCTAGAACTAACAACATCAAAAAGCTTAAATCCAGCTCAATTTCTCTCTGGTGAGCCCACTGAAGAAATAGAACACCATTGCCTAGAACTCATTGATATGCAGACAAAAGTAAGGGAAGATTTAGAGGATACACCCCTTCCATATGGGAGAGTGTTGTTCACAGATGGGTCATCCCGAGTGGTGGAAGGGAAAAGAATATCAGGATACTCTGTGATTGAGGGAGAGAAAATGAAAGTTTTAGAAAAGGGGAAAGTTACCAAGTAATTGGTCAGCACAGTGCTGTGAAATATATGCACTAAAGAGAGGGCTAGACTTACTTGAAGATGACCGAGGGACCATTTACACAGACTCTAGATATGCCTTTGGTATCGTGCACACATTTGGGAAAATTTGGGAAGGACGGGGATATTTAAATTCAAAAGGGAAAAACTTAATACACACAGAATTAATAAAGTCAGTGTTAAAATCTTTACAAAAACCAGTAGAAATTGCAGTAGTTCACATAAAAGGACATCAAAAGGGAGATATGCCCGAGATAAGGGGAAACCAGTTAGCTGATAAAACAGCCAGAGAAGCAGCTTTAGAACCAGGAGAACCAGTAAAAATCCTCAAATTAGAGAAAATACCAAGAAAAGAAGAAGAAAGGATAGAGCAAGTGTTTAGTAAAAAAGAGCAGAAAGCAATAAAAGAATTAGGATTACACCAGGGGGAACACGGAGTGTGGTTAACAGCTGACGGACGGAAATTCTTAAATAAAGCCCTAGCCAGAAAAATACTTACAGAAATACATAATTTAACCCACTGGGGAACCCAGGGGTTATGTGACCATTTCCTAAGGGAAAACCTATGTATTGGAGTACACGAATTAGCAAAAGCAGTTACTCAGGGATGCATAATATGTCAGAAAATAAATCAAAAAGTTATGAGAAAAACTGAGCCTGGAGGGAGGGAGTTAGCCTTAAGGCCCTTCCAGAACGTGCAAATTGATTTTACTGAGATGCCCCCTGTTCAAGGGTACAAACACTTGTTAGTGATCATAGATCACCTTACCCATTGGGTAGAGGCATTTCCTACAAAAAGGGAAACAGCAGAAGTAGTAACAAAAATCATATTAGAAGATATCCTCCCTCGGTATGGGCTGATAAATAATATTGATTCAGATAGAGGGCCACATTTCACAGCACAAATTCTACAACAGGTAACACAAGCCTTAGGGATAAAATGGAGGTTACACACCCCATGGCATCCCCAAAGCTCAGGCAGAGTAGAAAGGATGAACAAAACCATTAAAAATGTACTGACTAAACTAATAGCAGAAACTCAACTAAATTGGCTTAAATGCTTACCCCTAGCATTACTACGAATCAGAACACAGCCACGAGCAGATCTAGGAGTGTCACCATATGAAATGTTATTTGGGCTTCCCTTTTTGTTATCTCCTTATAGTTCTAAAGACTACCTGGAAGGAGAGGAAATCACTAGAAAATATCTAAAAACCATTGGACAAACCTTAGAAAATCTCAGAAAGAAAGGCTATCTTCCTCAAACTTCCCCTTTGGATGCAAATGTGCATAATATCAATCCTGGAGACTGGGTATTGATCAAAACGTGGACTAATACCCCGCTGACCCCGAAGTTTGAAGGTCCCTACCAAGTACTGTTAACAACTCACACAGCAGTGCGCACTAAGGAAAAAGGATGGACCCACATCACCAGAGTTAAAGGGCCAGTACCCCCTCCTGGAGAGAACCCGAGTTCAGCACCCTCACCGGATGAAACCGAGTGGACAGTAACACCACACCCGAAAGACTTGAAATTAACCTTTAAAAAGAAATAAGAGATAACAGAGACTGTGAAAACCTTTTGTTTCAGTTGCCTCTCCCATAATCAACGAACTCAAAAAAAGGGGGGGGGGGGGGCACAATAAGGGTTAATTTCTGTAAACCTAAGTCAGTTTTTGTAATTAGCCATTTTAGATATGTTTAAGTAATAGATATATTAAAAAAGGGTATAAGTTCTTTTTGTATTAATTTTACATATAGTTTAAGTCTT
The DNA here is from genome assembly GCA_022316685.1 of Progne subis subis. Classification (NCBI taxonomy): domain Eukaryota; kingdom Metazoa; phylum Chordata; class Aves; order Passeriformes; family Hirundinidae; genus Progne; species Progne subis. The sequence goes on from JAKJHU010000557.1 coordinate 39,732, forward strand.
TTTTATAAGTAAGAATTTAAGTAAGTTTAAGGGGTTTTTTTATGATAATTTTTAAATTGTAAGTTTTATGAATAGCAATTTAAATAAGTTTAAGTAATAGAAAAAAGTATAAGGGTTTTTTATTAAGTTTAAATATTGTTTAGGTTTTATAAATAGTGATTTAAATAAGTTTAAGATTTTTTATATGTTAATTTTAAAAGTTGTTAAGTTCTATAAGTAGCAGTTTGAACAAATTTAAGTAATAGAAAAATTAAAAGAGTGTAAAGTTTTTTTTAGAAGAAAAAAAAAGAGTAAATCTCCTACAGAACATTCTCTAAGGGCAACTAAATTAATAGGGAAGGGAAGTGGAAGCATGTAAGTGGGTTCTGTAGGAGACCTCTCCACTCCAAGAGGCAAGGCCGGGTGGAGCAAGAGATCCAGGAAGGATGGCCCATACCGGACTCTTGGGAGGGATCGTACTGGTGATGTTCATAAAGCACACCTACGAAACAAAAGCCTGTGCTAACTGCTACCATCCAGTGTACGATGGAGAGGATCTCAGATCCTTATTCAGGGTCCATACTAACGTGAACCCAAACTGCTTTGACCACTTCCCAGTTGAATACTTGCCAAGAGGATGGAAAAGTTTATTGGACCACAAAAAACACAGCTAGTTATGCACAGCGCCTGTTTGGGGAATGTCCTATAGGAGACACTTGGTTATGCTTTGAAGCAGATCACAAAGGATTGAGGGATATAATAAAAGAAAAAGTGTTGACAACAAAATTTGAAAAAAGCCTAGACATCCCATCAGGAAAAAACCTGTTCATTGACTTAGTAGAAAGGATCAGTCGAGAATTAAATTTAACTGAGTGCTGGATATGTGGAGGTACACAAATGTCTGAAATATGGCCCTGGGAAGGAATTAGCTTAAGCCCTCTAGAAATTCTAAAATGGAAACAGACTGAACAGAATACACAAAGTTTAAGAACAAGGGGAAGAGAGAAGTGGGATCTCAAATCTAAAATCATTGGGGAAGAATGTATCATGAGGACAGGAACCAGGTACCAAACCCGTGTGGGAAAATTAATGTGTAAAAGGTATATAATAGTGATAAACTCAAGTGCTAAATGGGTTCCCAAAGGGCCTAACAAGTATTGGTCAACTGAGAACACGGAAAAATGTATCTATAATGAGAGGTATGAATTATATGAATGTATTGACAAAGCTATAAATCCTTTTTGGGGGATAAAAGAACTGTCTCGGTTTTGGCAACAACCTTTTGAAACTAGGGAAGATTACTGGGAAGCTCCAAATCACCTGTTCTGGATCTGTGGGGATACTGCTTATACAAAATTGCCTGGGGATTGGTCGGGAAGCTGTACAATAGGGATCATAAAGCCAGCTTTCTTCCTATTACCCAAGAGATTAGGAGCACACCTAGGAGTCCCAGTATATGACAATCTGGGAAAAGTCGAACGAAAAAAAAGAGAGACTCTAACAATTGGTGGAGACCAAAAATGGAAAGGAAAAATATGGACCCCAGAAGAGATCATTAAAACCTATGGACCGGCTACATGGGCAGCAGGACGGGTCCTGGGGGTATCGCACTCCAATTTACATGTTAAATAGAATCATTAGGCTCCAGGCTGTGTCTAGAAATGGTATCTAACAGAACAGCTCTCGCATTAGACCACATCACTGACCAACTAACACAAACAAGAGCTGTAATATACCAAATACGTCTTGCTGTAGACTACCTTTTAGCAGATGAAGGAGGAATCTGTGGTAAGTTTAATTCGTCTGAATGTTGTTTAGAAATTGATGATAAAAGCGCAGTAATTAAAAACATCTCAAAGGAAATCCGAAAGCTAGCCTATGTGGGAAATCAGGAGTGGACTCCTCTAATGGATACCAACTGGTGGAATAGTTTTTGGTCATTTAGGGGGGATTGGTGGAAGAAAGCTGGGTTTATGATAATTTGCTCAATCACCGGGTTAATGTTTTTACCTTGTCTAATCCCATGTCTAATTCGAACGATTACCTCCACAGTCCAAGCCAGCATCCAGATCCCTAAAGCAACCAGCCAAACACAGACCAAAATGATGGTAATAGAGAGTCAAGAACCCGAACATGAGAATGCCAAAGAAATATATGAAAAGTTCCAAAAATGTAGAAATAATTATTTTCAAGAAGAGGAGGTAACAAATTGATGCGAGCTAAAGCTCGATCAAAGAAATAGAGGGGGGAGTTGTTATAAATAAATTCTATTCAAATAATCTATGTTTTAGTTACTTAATTGTTAAGTAATTCCATTAAGATTGTTAATGCTAGCTTCTGTATAAAGAATTTGCCTTATTCCTGTTTTAATACTGATTTATTACCTTATTTGCTTGTTTGTTAATTAAGAATTCACCTTATTACCTGTATCTCTGCTCCCATTCGCCAGATAGTGTCTGAATATGCAAATAAAAAGAACACTGGAATTCTGGGAACAACCCGAGAACAAAAGACTCTGAAAAGCAGGGAACCAAAGTAAAATCCAGGACTGTAGTCGCATTTTAGACTAGTGCAAGAAATACGGGGGTCCGCCGAAGCAGCTTCATTTAGTCGCCGTGACCTGAGAAGGAGTCCCCCATCGCTGGATGACCCCTGATCAGCGACGCGAAACGGACTCCCCGGCAAGGGAAAAAGCCCGTGAGGGGGGGTGGGAGTCCCCAGCTTTGCTGTGAAGTGAAGCTGTGTGTACCTCCTCCGCCACGTTGCCAAGGGAGCAAGCAAGCTCTCCCCCAAGGCCAAGCTTGATAATAAAGAAACATACAAAAGAGCAAGTCTCTCTGACTCTCTTTTTTTTCCAGAACAGTTCTGTTCAATATTTTTACTGATGACATGGATGAGGGTATTGAATCTTTGAGTAGTAAATTTGCGGATGACACTAAGCTGGGAGCATGTGTTGATCTGCTGGAGGATAGAATGGCTCTACAGAGAGGTCTGGAATAGTTGCATAGGTGGGCAGAGTCTAACAAGATGAAGTTTAGTAAGTCCAAGTGCCGAGTCCTGCACTTTGGCCACAATAACCCCCTGCAGCGTTATAGGCTGGGGACGGTGTGGCTGGACAGTGTCCAGGAGGAAAGGGACCTGGGGGTACTGGTGACAGCACCTGAACATGAGCCAGCAGTGTGCCCAGGTGGCCAAGAGGGCCCATGGCATCCTGGCCTGGATCAGGAATGATGTGGCCAGCAGGAGCAGGGAGGTCATTCTTCCCCTGTACTCGGCACTGGTCACACCTTGAGTATTGTGTCCAGTTCTGGGCCCCTCAGTTTAGGAAGGACGTTGAGACGCTTGAGCGTGTCCAGAGGAGGGCAACGAGGCTGGTGAAGGACTTGGAGCACAAGCCATATGAAGAACGACTGAGGGAGCTGGGGTTGTTTAGCCTGGAGAAAAGGAGACTCAGAGGTGGCCTTATCACTCTCTACAACTTCCTGGTGGCTGTAGACAGCTGGGGGTTGGTCTCTTTCTCCAGGCAGCCACTGACAGAACGAGAGGACACAGTCTCAGGCTGCGTCAAGGGAAATATAGGTTGGACATTAGGAAAGCTTTTCACGGAAATAGTGAAAAGGTACTGGAATAGCCCATCTGGGGAGGTGGTGGAGTCACCATCCCCGGATGTGTTTAAAAAAAGACTGCATGTGGCACTCAATGCCATGATCTAGTTAAGGTGTTAGGGCATGGGATGGACTCCGTGATCTTGTAGGTCTCATCCAACCTAGACATTCTGTGATTCTGTGTGATTCTGTGAAAATGCTCTGGGTGGCACTGATCAAAAAAGGCAATGGCAGTTTTACAAATAAAATTCAAGTGGCAGCCTAAAGAGGGGCAAGGACATCCATGATTTACAATTCCCAAGGCAAAGGCAGCAGCAGCCTCCTGCTGTCACCTCAGGGTGAGTAAAACAGTGCTGAAAACAGCGCTGGAACCCGATCCTTTCTTTCTCTGGAGGCTGGGTCAGGGCAACACAGCCGGGCTCTGAGGAATCAGGGCTGTTTGTGGGTGATTGTTCCTCCACTCCAGCATTCAGCTGGAAAAAGCCCTTGGAAGCCGAGGCAGGAGCAGGTGGGAAGGGGCCGGCGCTGCTGCTGCTCCTGCCCGGGAGCCCCGGCTGGGCCGGGCCGGCGCCCGCTGCGCTGCGGCTCCTGCTGCTGCCAGAGCCGGGCGGGACTCGGGCACAGGGAATGGACACGGGGGGACAGCAAAGGCCTGGGCGGCTGCAGGGATGTTCGCGCTGGGGCCAGCGCCAGCACACAGCTTCAGCCGCAGTGAACCCCGAGGGAAACGCTGGGGAAAGGCTCCATTTCAGCCTTTCTTTACTCATGGCTGTGAAGGGACCGAAATCAAAGGAGAACAAGCAGGGCCTGACCCCTTCTCCTTTGGGAGGAGCCCGTGCCTGAGGGTGTGAGAGGCCGTGAGGGGATGTGAGGGGATGTGAGCAGCTGTGAGGTCCTGTGAGGGGCCATAAAGTAAGGGGCTGTGAAGGTTTGTGAGGGGCCAGGAAGGGCTATAAAAGTCTGTGAGGGGCTGCGGGACGCCAGGCACCACTTAGAACCAAGGGTCCATTATGACACTGTGGAACCAAGGAGATCATTGTTGACATTATAGAACCTCATGGAACCAAGGTGCCATTGGGGCACAGCAAAGCCTTGTTGAACCAAAGAGACCATGGTGACTCTATGGAACCTCATGGAACTGTGGCTCCGTTGTTACACAGGAGTGTCCCAGAACCAAGGGGTCCATTGTGACCCTACAGAACCTCATGGAACAAAGGATCCTTGTGACACTGCGGAACCAAAGGAAACTGTTGTTGGCTGCGCAAAAGCTCATGGAAACAAAAGTCCATGGAAGCATTGCAGGGCCTCATGGAACCATGGAGACCACTATGACACTTTGTGACCCACTGGAACCGAGGGGCCATTGTGACATTGCATGGCCTCATGGAACCAAGGAGCCATTGTGACGCTACAGGGCTCCACGGAACTGAGAACTCCTGTAACAGTGAAGGGCCCAAGGGAATCAAGGCACCATTCTGTACTTCAGGGCTTCATGAATCCAAGGTGCCATTGTGACACTGGGGAACCAAAAGAGACCATTGTGACACTGAGGGGCCTCATGGAGTTCTGGAGACCATTATGACACTCTGAGGTTGTATTGTTTTACATGGCCTGGTTTTTGGTATCGGGCATGGCCACAGAGTTGGCTTCTGTGAGAATCTACTGGAAGCTTCCACCGTGTCCAGCAGAGCAAATCTCTGACTGCTCTGAAGATGGACAAGCTGCTGGTGCAATTAGAGTTGCTGGTAACACCTCAGTGATGACATATTTAAGAAGAAAATCAAAACAACTCACACATGGTTGTTTCCAGGGGTTGTGAGCCATCACTGCCAGGACATCCCGGCATGGCCCACAGCAATGCTCCACCACAGCCGCTGCCATGTCAGTGCTGCCCACAGCGAGCCTTGCCTGCCTGGCCACCCCTAGCTAGCCACACCTTGGGCAGAAGGGCAGGGGCAATGGTGGTGGCTTCTCCATCTCTGTGCCCCACATGAAGAAAGACATTAAATAGCACCAGTGCCAGAGCATGGCTGGTAGCAAAAACATGATGAGCCATTTCCCAGCACAGAAATTAGAAAAAATCAACCTCTTGGCACTACAAGATGCTGCAAGAATATTTGAATTAGTGGAACTTGTTGACAATGGTACCTACAGGCAGCAATTATTCTTTTAGCTAGAGAAGAGGAGGAAGTGAAGACATGTAAGAGAAAACAACCTAGTGGCACCAAGGTCAGTGGAAGAGGAGGGGGAGGAGGGAGTTGCTCTAAGAGTTGAAGCTGAAATTCCTCTGCAAACTGTGGTAAGGACCACAGTAAAACAAACTGTCCCCCTGTAATCCTTGAAGTCCATGAACGATGCAGACATCCACTCACAGCCCATGGGAAAAGTGCTCATGCTGCAGTGGGTAGATGCCAGAGGAAACTGTGATCCAGTAAGAGACCTGAACAGAGAGAGAGGGCTCTCGCTCCCAGAGATAGAGAAAGAGGGCCTTTGCTTCCAAACTAGAGTAGCCTATCCTTGAAAGACTGCACCTTGTGGACAAGTGTCCCATGCTGCAACAGTATTGGGAAGAGTGTTTTGCCTGTGGGAGGGACTCATGACACAACAGAAGAAAATCTCCTCTCCCTGAGCAGAGAAAGATCTTGGGTAATGAACTGACAAAAAACCCCATTACCTGTCTCCCTGTGCTAATGATGGGAAAGAGGGAGGGGCTGGGAGACAAAAAAGTTGTTTTAAAGTCTCATTTTATTTCTCATTATCCTCTTCTGACTAATAAATTCATAGCTTTAAATTTGAACCTTTTTTCCTTTAGAGTGTTTTTCTCCTAGTCCTCATCTCAGCTCAGGAATCCAAACCACGACAGAGGCTGTGTAAATCAAGGGGCTCTGCAGGGCCTTGTGGAACCAAGGAGCAGCTGTGACACTGCAGGGCCTCATGGAAGCAGTGAGACCATTCTGACACTGAGTCCCCACGGAACCAAAGGGCCATTGTGACACCACAGAACCAAGGCAACCACTGTGACACTGCCAGGTCTCATGGAAACAAGGGGCCATTGTGACACAGCCAGGCCTTGTGGAACCAAGGGGCCATGGTGACAATGCAGGAATTTATGGAATCATGGAAATCATTGTGACACTCTGAGACCTCAAGTAATCTAAGGGCCATTGGGTTTATTTTTCATCCCCATGGAAACAAGCAAACCATTTTGACACTGCAAGGCCTCATGGAACCAAGGGACAATTTTGATGCTGCAGGGCGCCATGGATCCAAGGGAACATGGAACAGGTCTGACTGGCTTGGCCTCCTGGGGGCTGCCTGACTGGTCCAGCTGACCCTGGCATGTTGAGGGTCACTTCTCATCTGCCCCTGAAACCCTGGAGTTGTGTGCTTTCCTTCCTGTGCAAAAGAACTGTCCTACTCCTCCAGGTGCCCATGGCCAAAATTTGGATTCTACCCCCAAATTTGATTATATCCAAGGATTGTTCCCAGATGAAACCTGCCAGAACAGACAGCTCTGGATGGTCTTGGCCTCTTGGGGGCCATCTATTGCCTGCCTTTGGAACACTGTGGAGGCCTGCTTTTCTTGCCATGGAAAACACATCTTTCAAATCCAGGTGTGCATGGCCAAAATTGCGAATCCGCCTCTGAAATTCCATATATCAAAGGAAAGCTTCCAGATAAAAAGCTGCCAGGAATGTCCAGGTTCTCTTGGCTTCTTGAGAGCCAGCTGTCATCTGCCTTTGAAACACTAGGGGTTCTTCCGATGGAAAAGAACTGTGCTTGTCCAGCCACCCATGGACAAAACTGGGATTTGGCCTCCCAAATTCTCTTTTAACCAAGGATTGCTACCAGACAGAAGCAGACAAGACAAACAGATCTTGCTGGCATTGGCCTCAGCCTCTCTGGGGCCACCTCTAATCAGTCTTTGAAACACTGAGGCTCTGCCCTTTCCTTCCTGTGGAGGAGAATTGTCATTCTGGTACAGGCACTCATGGCTCAAATGGAAATCCACCTCCAAACTCTCCATATATCCAAAGGTTGCTCTCAGAAAAAAAGCTGCAAGGACAAACAGGTCTGGCTTGCCTTGGCCTCTGGTGAGTGCCTCTCATCTGCCTTCAAGACAATGAGGTTCTGTGGTTTCCTTCCTCTAGAATGGAACCATCCTTCTTTTCCAGGTGCCCATGGCCTCAAGCCCTTGACCACTGTATAGGGACAAAGGAGCTCTGTGCTCAGTGGAGTGGAGACTGAGGACAGCAGAGGAGAGCCCTGGGAGTGCTTGAAGGGTGATTTCAGAGATGGTGGATCCTTTTGACATGGCAGAAAAGAGAGAGAGAAAGAAAAAAATTCTGCAGAGGGCAGCTGGAGAAGTCCAGACTGGACACCAGGAGAAAGGAATTTCTCTCCCAGGGCAGGGCTGTGGTACAACACATCCCCCAGAAGGAGCCTGGAGCAGCCCAAGGCTCTGTGTGCCCAGGCAGAGGCAGGCAGGATGCAGAGCTGTCAGCAGAGGAAGGGGCCAGCGAGGTGGGGCAGCCGGGGGATGACGACAGCCTGCAGAACAGAGGCACAGGGCATGGACACCGTAGGACAGCCTGGGCTGGAGAGGGCACAGGGTTGGGCAGCAGCTGAAAGGCCCTGACAGAGCCAACTCCTGCAGCACTTGGGCCATGGCTGCTGGCCCTGGCACTGAGGCCAGGAGGGGACAAGTTAGGGGGTCTTGTTGGCTTTTTGGTGGTCTTCTTCAGATGAAGCCTCATCATCTTCCTCTCATCCTATGAATAACCTCACTGGATGCATGTGCACTCTAAGGTTTTGTGTTATATATAACTAAGCATTATATTCCAAAAAGTAATTATTTCATGGATCAAACCACCACCCAAACTCCCTGCCTTGGAATAGTCCCAACTTTGTCCGTCTCAAGGCCAGTTCTATCTTAAGACATCCTGTGTCCCATCACATCTGCAAAGGGCCCATCTCCCTACCTTGGAGTAGTCCCAGCCTTGGCCAATCCATCTTTGAAACTCTTGCTTATCTCAAACTGCATCCTGTATCTTATTTTTCTCATGGAGCATCTGCCGAGGGTTCCATCTGCTTTGTAACACTACTCACATCTACTTTTTCCTTTACTACTTTATAAAAAATATTATCTAAAATATATATTTTAAATATATTAATATAGTTACAGTTAGCATGAATAATTTTCATTTATTACAATTTCCCAAATTTCTCTTTTTAATCATATTGATTCATGTTTTTAAATTAAAACTGAATCTTGATTTCTTCTATATTCCCAATAATCCACGTTTCCACGCTCTCTCTTTTCAGCCTCTAATTTTTCTAACATCTCCCATCCTGCATCAAAATTTTGCATTCCTTCTCAAATTTGGTTAACATCTCTTGTGCTAGAGTAGTCTCTTTATGTTCAGTCAACATCTCTTTGGGTTCTTTCTTTTGAGAATGAGTAGGTCTAGCTTTTAATATCATCAAAGAATTTGGTTTCCCTTTTGCTGCCAGTTCTGGATCAATGGGCATTGCTGTAATTTTAATTCCTCGTATCACTGGGTGGATTAGTCTAATAAGACATGGAATCATGCATGGTAAGAATAACAATCCTAATCCAGAACATAACAGCATAAATCCCACCTTCTTCCCCGAGACTCCTCCAAAGAGGTTATCCCACCAATCCGTTTTTAGAATAGAATTCCACTTTTGAACAGGTATGTGTGCCACCCTTTTAATTTCTCCAGCAAGTTTTGTGATGGCTTCCCCATGATCATCTCTCTCCACACAGCACTCAGATTCCTTAAATCTTCCTCAAACTCCCCCTTCTTCAGCCAACAGATAATCTAGGGCAATTCTGATTTGTTATACAATTGCTCACATTTGTGAATGCTGCTTGGCCAGTAAGAGAAGTAAGATTTGATACAACCTCCACTACTGCCTGGAGTCTTATCAACATCAGAAAATCCACACCAGTGTAGGTGGGACACCCCCCGGAGGGAAATTACTCTGAGTCAAGTCACAGGCCAAGGCAAGTGCTTTGGCAGTGTAACCTTAGCAAGGCAGATGGGCGATATCTGTACTGAGTTCATCCAACCTAGTCAAAAGACCGATATGTGGGCGGTCCCGTTCGTACCAGGAATGTGGGTCTGTTGACAATCTGGAATAAACCCCTGTGCGTACTTTTGTGGATTTGATGACTTTGGTGATTTTGTGTCCAAGTTCCAATTGTTTCTGGAGTCCTGTATCACCAAGAAGAAGAAATGTATCAGTTTTTAGAAGAAGCCATCCAGCTCCACAAAAGAGAAGTAATGACAGGTATAACCATTGCAATGCTCCTCGGCCTAGGAGCCACTGGTGCAGCCACAGGTGTTTCAGCTCTCGTGACCCAACACCATGGACTTTCTCAGTTGCAAATGACAATTGACAAGGACTTATTAAGAATTGAGAAATCCATCTCCTTTCTAGAGAAATCTCTCTCTTTGCTTTCAGAAGTTGTCCTGCAGAACAGGCAAGGACTGGACCTCTTGCTCATGCAGCAAGGAGGCCTGTGTGCCGCCTTGAGAGAAGAATGCTGTTTTTATGCAGACCATACCGGAGTCGTGCGAGACTCCATGGCCGAACTGAGAGAAAGACTGGCCCAGAGAAAGAGAGAGAGAGAGGCCCAACAAGGATGGTTCGAGTCATGGTTCAACCAGTCCCCATGGCTGACCACCTTTGTTTCCACCTTAAGAGGCCCTCTCACCATGATACTCTTGGTATTGCTTTTTGGGCCTTGCATTTTAAGCAAATTAGTGTCGTTTGTTAAGAGCCATTTAGAAAAAGTTAACATTTTACTTGTTGAACGCCAGAAATTGCTTTGAAGCTCGCTTATTACTAACATGTTATATCACTTTTTATATCTTATTATGTTAATTTCAACAGCTTTTGTATTTTTTGTAACATTTATGCTTTGTACCTTTTTTACTTAATCATGGGGGGGGAAATGTGGGTGATTAGGGACAGGCGAGTGGAAGATGTCATGTTGTATGGACAGACAGAACCCCTCCCTCAACAGTTAGAGTTGTTTAACCCCCCCTTAATTAGCCAGCAACACCTAGTTTATGACGCAAGAAGATGGAAGTGTCATGGTAAACTGAAGTTTTATTACCCCATGCAACCCGTTAATAAACGCCATTTGCCATCCACCACATTGGTGTCTGTGAGCTGATGGCCCAAGTGGCCGGGAGTTGGCCACCGTGCCCTTCCTGAACCAGGTCGCTACGCCTCAGTGAAGGCAACACTTGACCAAGTGTTTTAACAGCTTTATTGATAAGTATATTGTCCTCTGGATTGCCCTGATCCTGTCCCTGTCTGACCTGCTCCGATACTGTGTCAGCGTGTGCAGCCAGAATTGCTGCCCACCTGCACATCCACGTGTTCTGCATCAAGGGCTGCCCCATACCCTCGAACCATCACTAGGGATGGGAGCTGCCACAGGGGAATGGAAAAAGACTTAGGTTTCTACAGAAATGGATGAAGACTTGTAAGAGACAAATGCTAAAAGCAGAAGAGAACAAAGTAATTCATAATAATCAATGTTGTATAACTTTTCTTCTTTGTTATCAGTAACACTCCTTAACTAGTCTCCTGCCTGAGAGAGTGAGTTCCGAGTTCACCCTAGTCGACTCTGCATGTAGTCAACTCTGTTGATTCCAAGCCTGGAAAAGCATGCAGGAAAGAAGTGCTCTGTCTTTGTAATTACCTTGATTGCTAATTTCTCTCTATATGATGCATGGATCCCCACCAACTGGAGTTTCTAATGTAGTATAATTACAGCTGCAATCTGACTTGCTTTTAATTTTAATATTTCATCATCTCTTAACAAAATACTTGTTTAGTGTCCACTTAGAATTTATTTACTAAAGACTTGAGTTGGAAAAACCCAGAGATACCTTACTAAGTTGTGTGGCTGCAGCAGCTGCCAAGTGAGAGTCAAGCTGGAGTGATTTTTACTCGTGCATTGCTGACAAAGCGGTTCCATGCTGAACAGGGTCCTTTGAGCCAAGGGGTGCCCAGCATGCAAAATAGTGTAGTATCTTTGTCAATTTATTTTATTTTTAAAATAAACACAATCTAAGGAAACAAAACAAAACAAAACAAAACAAAACAAAACAAAACAAAACAAAACAAAACAAAACACAAAGAGAGTTATATGGCAAGTCTGCATGGTAAGATGTTCTCATGTGTTGCGTGCCTTTTGCTCATGGTGTCAACAAGTGTTGCAGGATCTTCTCAACTAGCTCATCAATTTTCTAAGAGAACTAATGTATGGGTGACATTTGCCAATGTGACTAGACAGGATTCTATTTGCCTTAGCCTGGCCAATCCCCAAGACCCATTCAGAACTTGTTTAACAGGAACACCCCTTTGGAGCCCTCACAATTTTAAAGGTTATGTGAAAAATGAGACAATGCTGAATTTTACTGTGGCAAACAGCATGGTGTGGATGTCAGGTTTCAGCCGCCCAGGCTGATGGAGGCTGGCAGTGAAAAATTATAGAGCAACTTGATGATAGAAGAATTAGACCTCCTTGAATGTATGAATGCCAGCTCTACAAATAGAAGTGAGGGAGGTTGGGTGTCCTTTGAGCCCCCCAGAGAGCAGTGTCTAAATATACATAGCCAGAAATGGGCTGCAAGTAAATTCAGCTTGACTATCTAGTGGCAGTGTACACCAACAACTTTATTCCAAATGTAATTTGACTGGCAAACCAGCACAACACCTTCCACCAGGAACATTTTTAATATGTGGGGACCACGCTTGGAATGGAGTCCCAGCCAGGCCACATGGGAAGCCCATGCTATTTAGGGAAGCTTGCCCTGTTTCACCCTAACATAACCGCATTGATGACTTTAACAAAAGTTCACTCAGAGAAAATGTGCCATACATGAGTTGGACTGTACGGACATGGGAAATCCTATACTCTGGTCCCAGGCTAGGACAGTGTTAACATCCATGTTTATACCAGGAGCAACAGCCACCAGAGCAATGACCACATTAAAGCAGATGGCATGCTGGGCAAAATCAGAATTGAATGTGACTAGCCAAATTTTAGATGAGCTATCAGCAGATGTTACCAGTGTTAAACATGCTGTTTTGCAAAACCGTGCTGCGATTGACCTTTGCTTTTAGTACATAACCATGGGTGTGAAGAGTTTGAAGGAATGTGTTGAATGAACCTGTCTGACCATTCTGCATCTATTCACAAAAAAAATTGCAGTTAATGAAGAACAAATTACATGATTTAAAATAAAGTGATAATGTATTTAGAGATTAGATAAGTAGCCTTCAGATAACAAGGATAGCTGAAGTATGTTATTAAACAATTGTTTGTTATATTATTACTTATATTGATAGGTTTATTAGTACTAAGTTGTGTAATGTCTTAAGAATATGTTGCGTGAGACAATATCTAATGCTCAGCTTGTGCAAAAGAAAAAGGGGGAATTGTAGCAGGATTTTTGGAGATAGACACAGAGAAGCCTTACAGTGCTGGGAAAGTTCTGTTATTTTAGCACTGTCAAGGATGAAGAGCCTGGGAACAAGCTGTTGGCCCCTCAACAAAGTGTAAAGAGGTAACTGCAAAGGAATGCTTATGCAGATAACACTAGCGAGAAGTATAGCCACTTGGGGCTCCTGGACACCACGAGATAACCAATGGCATGTAGTAAAATGCCATGTGAACAGCTTATGCATAAGAATGATATATGTATAATAGAACCCTGTGTACCCTCAATAAATGAACATTCACCATTACTTCTGTGAAAAGCGTGATTAACTCGGGCTGCTCCCCACATTTTCTTTCACCTTTAAGTACTTAGTTGTATAGAACACAAAACTTAGAGCGCACCCGCAACCAGTAAGGTTATTCAGAGGATACAAGGAAGATGATGAGCCTTCATCTGAAGAAGACCACCAAAAAGCCAAGAAGACCCCCTGACAACAAGTGGAGCATGAGCTATGGAGTACAGTGACATAGATTTTACAAATTGAAAATAGGAGATTTATGAGAAATATAATGAATATGTATTAGCATACAGTATATAAGTTTAAGTTGGATTACTTTGTTTTGTACATGAGGTAGGGTGAGAAGCCCCCTCTCCATACCCTGGTCCGTTTTGCTTATGCTTTCTCTAAACCTTAATTATCTTTAATTAATCACTGCCAAATTTTTTTGTATATGCTTGATTATAAAATGCTACTTAAATAAAATTGTATTGCTGCTAAATTTAACTTTGTTGCTTATTAAATTAGATATATAGAACTTCATTTATAACAATTTGGTGCTGAAACCTGGGAACTCCAGCCTGGGGAAGGACGGCTACTCTCGGGAAGGAGCTCCCCACCAGCTCTTTTAAGGTGGTCCCAAGGTTAGACCAAGCTCCTTTGGAGAAGGAGTTCCAATTATGATAATGCATAAGCAAAAGAAGCCAGCACTAGGAGGCACACCCAAAGGCTGCCATTGGAGTGCCAGCTAAAGGTAAAGGTCCTGTAAAATGTCTTCTACACAAGAACCGTGTGGAGAAATGGACTGTGTAAATACCACGGTGTTGGGCAGGGGGGCAGCTGTATGTTTGTGTGTGTGTAGAATATCTAAAATGGGGGCTGGTAGCCCAGACCCCTGAAGCAAGTGTGAACCTCCCAGTACCGCGTTTTCAGCTCTCTGTGAGGAGACCAGCTGGGAAAGGAGGGAAGTGAAAAGAGAGAATGAGTGAGGTTCCCTGGGAGGGACTGGCAGGGAGAGTCCCAGCCCGAGAACCCAGGGGAAGGTCCTCGAGGAGAAGGGAGCGATCTGATCACTGGGTGAGGCGAATAAGGAGGGGAGCAATTGAGTCAAGTTCCATTTTCTTTGAGACGAAAATAGTTGGTAACTTGAGTATGAGACTAAGAGGGATTGCAAGGGGAAGTGGCTAGAAGGATACAGTCAGGGAAGACAGATGGGGAGAAAGATTGGAATTAGGCATGAGGCAAACAGTTGGTAAAAGACAAGATAGCACAACAGAATAATAAATGAGAGGATTGAACCACAAAGTGAGTGAGGGAGACCAAAATTCTCCTGGTACCGGGGGTTTCTTGGTTTGCTGCCACCAAAAACGGGTCTGAGAAAAAGTAACTCCTTAGACCCAGGAGCTGTGAATTATGAAGGGAATTCACAAGAGCCTGGTATACCTGGGATTGTGAGGGGGGTTCTCAGAAGGGGAGCATCCCTCAGGACAGTCCACTGGGGATGATGTTACAATACTGGAATGCATGGGAATTCTGAAGAGGAAAAAGTAAGCAGAAAATGATTAATTATTGTATGCTTGAATGGACAAAGGAAATGATCCGGAAAGATAATTTATATTGGCCAAAGTCCAGATCCTTTGAAGGTTGGATTTGCCTGGCTTTGAATTTGTATGTGAATTCAAATGAATCTTTTAATCAGGAAGAAAGTGAATATGCTGCTCTGTGGCTTTCCAGGGGAAAGGGTGAATTTGTCTCTTGAAGGCAAGGAATCAAGGGTTTCCCATTCTATCCTTTACAAACTAGAGGGCAAGCAGCCAAACAAGACAGACACGAGCCCCAGGATGTGTCAGATCACCTCCCACCCCCTTATAGGCAACCTAATCCGCCCATTCAACCCCAAGCCCCCGAGGGTCCTCCTGTAAATGCAAACACACCCCCTATTCAGGAGGGGCCAGTAGCACATAGAACTAGAGGTGGGGGACAGGGAGAAGTGATGATGGGGATGGGGAAGCAAAAATGGAAGATGGACTATACCCGCTTAGAAAAGTTCCAATGGCAAACCCAGAACAGAGACCTATTGGTGATGTGAGTGTTCCCCTGAACACACGGGATATTAGGGAGTTTAAGAAGGAGATGGGCAGGCTGCTAGAGGATCCTCTTGGAGTGGCAGAGAGATTAGATCAGTTCTTGGGGCCAAATATATACACCTGGGTGGAACTGCAGTCTATCTTAGGAATCTTGTTTACCATGGAAGAAAGAGAAATGATTAGACATTCAGGAATGAGGGTTTGGGATAGAGAATGTCAGGAGCCAGACCAAGGGGATCAGAAATGGCCTATGCAAGATCCAGGTTGGAATAATCAGAATGAAAGACACAGGCAGAATAGGAGTGATCTCCAGTGGATGATTATCCAAGGAATCTGGGAAGCAGTGCCCAAGGGGCAGAATATAAGGAAAGCTCTAAGTGAGCACCAAGGGAAGGATGAACCCCTGGCAGACTGGTTAGAAAGACTAAGAAAAGCCTTGCAGTTATATTCAGGTGTAGACCCCAATGCTGCAGCAGGACAGGTCCTTTTGAAAACACAATGTGTAGATAAGGCCTGGGGGCACATCAGGAAGAAGCTGGAAAATTGAGAAAATTGGCAGGATAGGGGGCTTCAGGAATTGTTAAGAGAAGCACAGAAAGTGAGAAGAGATGAGGAGAGGCAAAAGACAAAACCACAGATTTTAATGGCAGCAGTCAAGGAAACACAGACAACCATGAATACAGAGAAGCGCTCAGGAAAGAACAAACAACAGAAAAAGGCAGGTCCCACCTCTGGGGATATGAGATCCACGTGTTTTTCCTGTCACCAGAAAGGACACTTACAAACTTCTTGTCCTACCTCCAGGGGTACAGGACCCACTTGTTTTTATTGCCACAAAAAGGGACATGTACAAAAATTCTGTAGAAAGAGGCAGCGAGATGAGAAAATGTTTCAAGAAGACTAGGGGGGTCAGGAGCTCTATTTAATGAGGACTGAACACCTAGAAGAGCCCTTGATAAAACTGAAAATAGGTCCTCAAAATGGTGAAATCACGTTTTTGGTGGACACAGAAGCTACTAGGTCCACAGTTAAGAAAATTACCACAAGGATGTGAAGTAAGTCATGAACGTGTCCCAGTAATTGGGGTTAAAGGAGAAGGTTTTCAGGTTCCTGTAATTAAAAATGTGCAGATTGAATGGGATAAAAAATTTTGGACTGAATCATTTGTTATTAATACCAGAAGCTGATTATAATTTATTAGGAAGGGCCTTAATAATAGCCTTGAGGATTTAAATAACACCCTGTGAAAGAAAATTTATAATCTATTATTTAACTGAAGAAGATAATTTCGAGATTAGCGACACTGTGTTGTATACTGGTGAAGTAGGAAAATTAAACATTCAGCCCATTAGCATTGAAATACAGAACCCAGAAATCCCCATTCGAGTAAAACAATATCCGATATCACTGGAAGGTCGGAAGGGATTGAAACCGGTCGTTGAGAATTGAGTACATCAGGGGGTGTTGGAGTCCTGTGTGTCACCACATCATACCCCCATCCTGCCGGTAAAGAAGCCTGATGGTAGCTACCGACTAGTGCAGGATCTCAGAGCGGTAAATCAAAGAACCATTACCCGCTGTCCAGGAGTAGCTAAGCCAGATACCTCCTAATTACATTTGGTACAGTGTCGTGGATTTAAAGGATGCCTTTTGAACTTGCCCTCTGGATGAGGGCAGTAGGGATTGCCTTTGAGTAGGAGGACCCAGATACAGGTAGGAGAGAACAATTAAGGTGAACGGTGCTACCGCAAGGTTTTACAGAGGCACCGAATCTTTTTGGGAGGGCGTTAGAAAATCTTTGAGAGTATTTTGAGTTACCCAAAGGAATTAAGCTGCTACAGTGTGGAGATAATCTGTTAGTAGCAGGAGAAACTGAAGAGTAAGCTAGAAAGGGTACTATTAAGCTTCTAAATTTTCTGGGAGAAAACGGGCTGGAGATATCAAAGTCAAAATTGCAGTTTGTAGAGTCAGAAGTGCAGTGTTTAAGTCATTGGATTAGTAAGCAAAAGAAAAAGCTAGACCCTGAAAGGGTTTCAGGAATATTGAACATGGGACCCCCAAAGTCTAAAAGAGAAATAAAGCAGTTTTTGGGTCTTTTGCGTTATTGTAGGCAAGAGAAAGTAGGGTTTAGTAGAAAAGTAAAATTTCTATATGAGAAATTATTTACCAATCACTTGAAATGGGATGAAAGGGATCAAGAAAAATTTGAGCAAGTTGAAGAAGCCCTGCTGCAAGCCCCTGTACTGAGTCTTCCCAATTTAGACAAGCCTTTTCAATAATTTCTTAATACAGTTGATCAAATGGCTTCTGAAGTATTGACTCAAGATTAGGCGGGAAGCCAAAAGCCAGTAGGATATTATTCCAAATTATTGGATCCAATTAGTAAGAGTTGGCCAACATGCCTGCAAGCTCTGGTAGTCACTGCTGTGTTAGTAGAAGAAGCCCGAAAAGTAACCTTTGGGGCACCACTGGAAGTGTACACCACCATAATATTAGGGGAATCCTTGCTAAAGAGGCCAAAACATGGTTAACATAGCAGAATATTAAAATATGAGGCTATCTTGATAGACTCCCCAGAATTAGAGCTGAGAGTGACAAATATACAAAGCCCCACTCAATTCCTTTATGGAGACCAAGGGGAAGAATTAATACATGATTGCACAGAGGTCATAGATTTAAAAATAAAAAAAACCACCCAGATTTAAGAGAACAAGAATTAAAAAGAGGAGAAAAATTATTTATAGATGGAACATCCCAAGTGGTAGATGGAAGAAGGAAATCTGGGTATGCCATAATGTTCTGGAAAAAATAATAGAGAGAGTCAGAGACTTGCTGGTTTTGTATGTTTCTTTATTATCAAGCTTGGCCTTGGGGGAGAGCTTGCTTGCTCCCTTGGCAACGTGGAGGAGGAGGTACACACAGCTTCGCTTCACAGCAAAGCTGGGGACTCCCACCCCCCCTCACGGGCTTTTTCCCTTGCCGGGGAGTCCGTTTCGCGTCGCTGATCAGGGGTCATCCAGCGATGGGGGACTCCTTCTCAGGTCACGGCGACTAAATAAAGCTGCTTCGGCGGACCCCCGTATTTCTTGCACTAGTCTAAAATGCGACTACAGTCCTGGATTTTACTTTGGTTCCCTGCTTTTCAGAGTCTCTTGTTCTTGAGTTGTTCCCAGAATTCTAGCGTTCTTTTTATTTGCATATTCAGACACTATCCGGCGAATGGGAGCAGAGATACAGGTAATAAGGTGAATTCTTAATTAACAAACAAGCAAATAAGGTAATAAATCAGTATTAAAACAGGAATAAGGCAAATTCTTTATATAGAAGCTAGCATTAACAATCTTAATGGAATTACTTAACAATTAAGTAACTAAAACATAGATTATTTGAATAGAATTTATTTATAACAACTCCCCCCTCTATTTCTTTGATCGAGCTTTAGCTCGCATCAATTTGTTACCTCCTCTTCTTGAAAATAGATTTTTCTACATTTTTGGAACTTTTCATATATTTCTTTGGCATTCTCATGTTCGGGTCCTTGACTCTCTATTACCATCATTTTGGTCTGTGTTTGACTGGTTGCTTCAGGGATCTGGATGCTGGCTTGGACTGTGGAGGTAATCGTTCGAATTAGACATGGGATTAGACAAGGTAAAAACATTAACCCGGTGATTGAGCAAATTATCATAAACCCAGCTTTCTTCCACCAATCCCCCCTAAATGACCAAAAACTATTCCACCAGTTGGTATCCATTAGAGGAGTCCACTCCTGATTTCCCACATAGGCTAGCTTTCGGATTTCTTTTGAGATGTTTTTAATTACTGCGCTTTTATCATCAATTTCTAAACAACATTCAGATGAATTAAACTTACCACAGATTCCTCCTTCATCTGCTAAAAGGTAGTCTACAGCAAGATGTATTTGGTATATTACAGCTCTTGTTTGTGTTAGTTGGTCAGTGATGTGGTCTAATGCGAGAGCTGTTCGGTTAGATACCATTTCTAGGACAGCCTGGAGCCTAATGATTCTATTTAACATGTAGATTGGAGTGCGATACCCCCAGGACCCGTCCTGTGCCCATGTAGCTGGTCCATAGGTTTTAATGATCTCTTCTGGGGTCCATATTTTTCCTTTCCATTTTTGGTCTCCACCAATTGTTAGAGTATCTCTTTTCTTTCGTTCGACTTTTCCCAGATTGTCATATACTGGGACTCCTAGGTGTGCTCCTAATCTCTTGGGTAATAGGAAGAAAGCTGGCTTTATGATCCCTATTGTACAGCTTCCCGACCAATCCCCAGGCAATTTTGTATAGGCAGTATCCCCACAGATCCAGAACAGGTGATTTGGAGCTTCCCAGTAATCTTCCCTAGTTTCAAAAGGTTGTTGCCAAAACCGAGACAGTTCTTTTATCCCCCAAAAAGGATTTATAGCTTTGTCAATACATTCATATAATTCATACCTCTCATTATGGATACATTTTTCCAGTGTTCTCAGTTGACCAATACTTGTTAGGCCCTTTGGGAACCCATTTAGCACTTAAGTTTATCACTATTATATACCTTTTACACATTAATTTTCCTACACGGGTTTGGTACCTGGTTCCTGTCCTCATGATACATTCTTCCCCAATGATTTTAGATTTGAGATCCCACTTCTCTCTTCCCCTTGTTCTTAGACTTTGTGTATTCTGTTCAGTCTGTTTCCATTTTAGAATTTCTAGAGGGCTTAAGCTAATTCCTTCCCAGGGCCATATTTCAGACATTTGTGTACCTCCACATATCCAGCACTCAGTTAAATTTAATTCTCGACTGATCCTTTCTACTAAGTCAATGAACAGGTTTTTTCCTGATGGGATGTCTAGGCTTTTTTCAAATTTTGTTGTCAACACTTTTTCTTTTATTATATCCCTCAATCCTTTGTGGTCTGCTTCAAAGCATAACCAAGTGTCTCCTATAGGACATTCCCCAAACAGGCGCTGTGCATAACTAGCTGTGTTTTTTGTGGTCCAATAAACTTTTCCATCCTCTTGGCAAGTATTCAACTGGGAGTGGTCAAAGCAGTTTGGGTTCACGTTAGTATGGACCCTGAATAAGGATCTGAGATCCTCTCCATCGTACACTGGATGGTAGCAGTTAGCACAGGCTTTTGTTTCGTAGGTGTGCTTTATGAACATCACCAGTACGATCCCTCCCAAGAGTCCGGTATGGGCCATCCTTCCTGGATCTCTTGCTCCACCCGGCCTTGCCTCTTGGAGTGGAGAGGTCTCCTAAAGAACCCACTTACATGCTTCCACTTCCCTTCCCTATTAATTTAGTTGCCTTTAGAGAATGTTCTGTAGGAGATTTACTCCTTTTTTTTTCTTAAAAAAAAACTTTACTACTCTTTTAATTTTTCTATTACTTAAATTTGTTCAAACTGCTACTTATAGAACTTAATAACTTTTAAAATTAACATATAAAAAATCTTAAACTTATTTAAATCACTATTTATAAAACTTAAACAATATTTAAACTTAATAAAAAAACCCTTTATACTTTTTTTCTATTACTTAAACTTATTTAAATTGCTATTCATAAAACTTACAATTTAAAAATTATCATAAAAAAAACCCCTTAAACTTACTTAAATTCTTACTTATAAAAAAGACTTAAACTATATGTAAAATTAATACAAAAAAGAACTTATACCCTTTTTAATATATCTATTACTTAAACATATCCTAAAATTGCTAATTACAAAAACTGACTTAGGTTTACAGAAATTAACCCTTATTGTGCCCCCCCCCCCCTTTTTTGAGTTCGTTGATTATGGGAGAGGCAACTGAAACAAAAGGTTTTCACAGTCTCTGTTATCTCTTATTTCTTTTTAAAGGTTAATTTCAAGTCTTTCGGGTGTGGTGTTACTGTCCACTCGGTTTCATCCGGTGAGGGTGCTGAACTCGGGTTCTCTCCAGGAGGGGGTACTGGCCCTTTAACTCTGGTGATGTGGGTCCATCCTTTTTCCTTAGTGCGCACTGCTGTGTGAGTTGTTAACAGTACTTGGTAGGGACCTTCAAACTTCGGGGTCAGCGGGGTATTAGTCCACGTTTTGATCAATACCCAGTCTCCAGGATTGATATGATGCACATTTGCATCCAAAGGGGAAGTTTGAGGAAGATAGCCTTTCTTTCTGAGATTTTCTAAGGTTTGTCCAATAGTTTTTAGATATTTTCTAGTGATTTCCTCTCCTTCCAGGTAGTCTTTAGAACTATAAGGAGATAACAAAAAGGGAAGCCCAAATAGCATTTCATATGGTGACACTCCTAGATCTGCTCGTGGCTGTGTTCTGATTCGTAGTAATGCTAGGGGTAAGCATTTAAGCCAATTTAGTTGAGTTTCTGCTATTAGTTTAGTCAGTACATTTTTAATGGTTTTGTTCATCCTTTCTACTCTGCCTGAGCTTTGGGGATGCCATGGGGTGTGTAACCTCCATTTTATCCCTAAGGCTTGTGTTACCTGTTGTAGAATTTGTGCTGTGAAATGTGGCCCTCTATCTGAATCAATATTATTTATCAGCCCATACCGAGGGAGGATATCTTCTAATATGATTTTTGTTACTACTTCTGCTGTTTCCCTTTTTGTAGGGAATGCCTCTACCCAATGGGTAAGGTGATCTATGATCACTAACAAGTGTTTGTACCCTTGAACAGGGGGCATCTCAGTAAAATCAATTTGCACGTTCTGGAAGGGCCTTAAGGCTAACTCCCTCCCTCCAGGCTCAGTTTTTCTCATAACTTTTTGATTTATTTTCTGACATATTATACATCCCTGAGTAACTGCTTTTGCTAATTCATGTACTCCAATACATAGGTTTTCCCTTAGGAAATGGTCACATAACCCCTGGGTTCCCCAGTGGGTTAAATTATGTATTTCTGTAAGTATTTTTCTGGCTAGGGCTTTATTTAAGAATTTCCGTCCGTCAGCTGTTAACCACACTCCGTGTTCCCCCTGGTGTAATCCTAATTCTTTTATTGCTTTCTGCTCTTTTTTACTGAATACACTTGCTCTATCCTTTCTTCTTCTTTTCTTGGCATTTTCTCCAATTTGAGGATTTTTACTGGTTCTCCTGGTTCTAAAGCTGCTTCTCTGGCTGTTTTATCAGCTAACTGGTTTCCCCTTATCTCGGGCATATCTCCCTTTTGATGTCCTTTTATGTGAACTACTGCAATTTCTACTGGTTTTTGTAAAGATTTTAACACTGACTTTATTAATTCTGTGTGTATTAAGTTTTTCCCTTTTGAATTTAAATATCCCCGTCCTTCCCAAATTTTCCCAAATGTGTGCACGATACCAAAGGCATATCTAGAGTCTGTGTAAATGGTCCCTCGGTCATCTTTAAGTAAGTCTAGCCCTCTCTTTAGTGCATATATTTCACAGCACTGTGCTGACCAATTACTTGGTAACTTTCCCTTTTCTAAAACTTTCATTTTCTCTCCCTCAATCACAGAGTATCTGGATATTCTTTTCCCTTCCACCACTCGGCATGACCCATCTGTGAACAACACTCTCCCATATGGAAGGGGTGTATCCTCTAAATCTTCCCTTACTTTTGTCTGCATATCAATGAGTTCTAGGCAATGGTGTTCTATTTCTTCAGTGGGCTCACCAGAGAGAAATTGAGCTGGATTTAAGCTTTTGGATGTTGTTAGTTCTAGGTTATTTGAATTTATCAGTATAATTTCATATTTTAGGATTCTAGAATCTGTGAGCCACTTTTGAGCTCTTTGACTTAAGATTGTTTTCAAATCATGTGGAGTATGTATCTTTATCTTTCCCTGTAATGTTAACTTTTGAGCTTCTTCTATTAAAATAGCTGCAGCTGCAACTGCTTGGAGACAAGCCGGCCATCCCCTAGCAACTGGATCTAACAGTTTTGATAAAAATGCTACAGGTTTTCGGTATCCTCCCCATTCTTGGGTTAAAACTCCATATGCTATCCCTTCCTCAGTGTTTACAAATAAATCAAACTCCTTTTTAAGATCTGGTAAGCTTAAAACTGGTGCTGAGGATAATTTCTCTTTTAGATCCTTGCAGCTGCCTCTCGTCACTCTCTGTCCAATTCATTGGTTCCTGGTCTATTAATTTATCATAAAGAAATTTGACCCCTTGAGTGTACTTATCTATCCAGTGCTTGCAGTATCCAAACAGGCCTAGAAGTTTCCTTATGTCTCTCTTAGTTTTTGGAGGTGATATAGACACTATTCCTGAAATTCTTGCAGGGCTTAACCTTTTACTCCCCTTTCCGATTATGTGTCCTAAATAAGTGACTTCAGTTTCTACAAACTGTAGTTTACTCTGAGATACTTTTAACCCCTTTTCTCCAAGAAAGTTTAGAAGTTGTATACTTACATCTTTAACTTCTTTCTCTGTCTCCCCTGATATTAATAAATCATCCACGTATTGCAAAATTTGAACTCCTTCTTTGGGACTAAACTGTTCTAATAATGTTTCTAGGGCCTGTCCGAAGATATTTGGCGATTCCGTATATCCCTGTGGTAACCGGGTCCACCTTAGCTGTTGTTTCCTTCCCCTGTCTGGATGTTCCCATTCAAAGGCGAACCAATCCCTACACTCTTCTGCTAGGGGACATGCCCAAAAAGCATCCTTTAAGTCTATCACTGTGAACCAGGTATGCTCTCTTGGAATTTTACTCAGCAAGGTATAGGGGTTAGGTACTACTGGGTGTCGAGCAATAGTTCTTTTATTTATTTCTCTCAAATCCTGGACTAATCTAAACTTTCCCTCATCTTTCTTTATGGCTAATATAGGGGTGTTATGAGGGGACATACATGGTTCTAAGATATTTTCCTTTAAAAGATGCTCAATTACTGAAGCTAGCCCTTTCTTTCCTTCTGGTGACATTGGGTATTGCTTAACTCTGATGGCAGGGGTATCTTTTTGCATTTCTATCTTAATGGGAGGGATATCTAAACACCCATATTTTCCCTCTGTAGCCCACACTTCTGGATTTATCTCTTGTATATCCCCTTGGGTCAGTTTCATGATATGCACAACCATTTTTCCATCTTTTGGGATAACTCCTACCCCGAGCTGCACTTGTAAGTCTCTGCCTAGTAAATTGGTTTCTGTATGTGGTAAATAAAGAAAATCAGCTACACAGTGCTTTGAGTTCCCTTTAATCTCTACTCCTTCAACTATTAATGCTCGAAAGGGCCTCCCTTCAGCCCCTAACACTTCACAAGTTTTTGTCCCGATTGTTACCCCTGTTGGTAATTTCCTTAAACTCGATCTATCAGCTCCTGTGTCTACTAAGAATTCATATTCTTCACTTTGGGGCCCCACATCAAAGTTTACTAGAGGCTCATCTTGTTGTTCTATTGGGTCCCCTATTTTATAGAGCCTCTGACACCCCTAATCCTCCCCTTTCAGCACCCTCTCCAGGGCATCTTGCTCCCTTGCAATAGCCTCATCAAGTGATAATTTCTTACAATCCCTTTTTAAATGCCCTATTTCACCACAGTAATAACAAGTTCTATTCTCTCCTGGGTTACTTCTTTTTAAATTTACCCACGGTGGTACTATGGGTGACTTTGGTTCTTTAAATGAGGGTCTTGGTCCTCCCTCACTAGATTTCCAGGGGGAGTTTTTCTGGTTTTCTGCTACTCCAGTACTTTCTCTTGCTACAGCTACCATAATGCGAGCCTTGGCTTTAGCTTTTTCTTCTTCTCTCCTCAGGTAAACTCTTAAGGCTTCTTTTAATAATTCATTAATACTTTTCTCCTGCCAATCTTCAATTTTTTCTAATTTTCTCCGTATATCTGGCCATGACTTTGTTACAAACTGCACTTTTAGAATTACTTGTCCCTCAGGACTATCAGGGTCTATGCTTGAATATAATTGAAAATTTCTTTTTAATCGATTTAGCCAAGTGGCAGGAGTCTCATCTTTTTCTTGGGACCCATCAAAAGCTAATTTAGTATTATTTCCTCTGGGGACAGATTCTCTTATACCTCTTACTATCAAGGACCTATAGTCTCTCATATTTTGTCTTTCCTCTTCTCGATTTGGGTCCCACCCTGGGTCAGTTATCGGTAATTTATGATCTCCAGGTGGCCCCAACCTATTTTCCCTTTCCCAGATTCTGATACTTGCTGTTCTGATCATTCGTATTTCCTCAGGGGAGAACAAGATGTTTAATATAGAATTTAACTCTCCCCATGTATAAACATTGGGCCCAAGGAATTGGTCTACCTGTGTGGCAATACCTATGGGATCTTCAACTAAATTTCCTAGCTCTTTCTTAAATCCTCTTACTTCAGAGGCTGTTAATGGGGCATTTACAAATCCCACTCCTCCAATTACTCCTCCCATAGGCACTTCCCTGAGGGGAAAAAGTTTTTCTGGCTTTAAGGCTTTTGACCTTGTGTTACAATAGGGTCCTTCACTTACATTATTAACTGATAACCCTGGCTGAGTTACGAATTCCTGGGGAATTCCAGGAGAACGGGATGACTCACAGGAGTCTGTAGGGGTTTTGGTTAACTCCCAATTAGGAGGTGGCAGGGGAATTACTGTAGGTGAGGGGGAGGTAGTAAAATCTGTAGGGGGAGAAACAGAGGATGGTACTGTGGGAGGAAGGGGGGCTAGGGAAGAGGTTGTGTTTTGGGAAACTGCAGGGGTTATAACTGGGGCTAAAGAACTTTGACTGTTGGAAGGAGGTGGCAAAGGGGCTGTTGGGAGAGAAGGGGGAGAAGGTACTAAGGACTGGGGAGGAGAGGTGTTAAGGAGGGGTGATGATGGAACCACTGGTGGAAGAAGGAGGAGAGGGTTCTGAAGGAGTTTGAATTTGACTCAGGGAAGTTAGTAGGGGAACTGGAACAGGATTTTGAGGGACTTGGGGCACCTTCTGGGTAAATTGGAGGGGGTAAATGGTCTAAAGGGTCCCATCTTTGATTAGTTTCTGTTCTTTCCTCTTTCTGTTCTTTTCTTTCACACTTTTCTTTTTCTTTTAATTTGCAGACTTTTATATTCTCTTTACTCGTGGCTCTCTTTTGCCAACAAGCAGCATAAGCTAACTGGTTTACGTCTGGATCTTCCTGAGTTCTTAGGTAGTGGTTTAACTGATAGCACATCCACTCATCATGTGTTCCAAACCATGGCCACTCTCCTGGTAATTTTAATTTTGGCCAGACTTCTGTGCAATAAAACACCATTTTAACCTGATCTAGTCCTTTTGTGGCCTCTAAAGAATCCCATTTAGCTAAAAGTTGTTCTAAGGGACTACCGGGTGGAATACTCTTTACTTTGTTATTTTCCTTTTGGGATTTCTTTTTCTTACTAGTACATTGTCCCATTTTCTTTAAACTGAAAAAAAATTTCAAAGGTGCCCTCTACTGACTGGGCAACACAGTTTATTTTTTTAAAGCAAAAAAAAAAAAAATTCTTCAGCTTTTCTCCCTTTACTTCAAATCTCCTGACTTAATTCTTGAACACTTCAACATAAAACTCCTAAACTTTATGCTTTTCTACTCTTTCCTACACTTTTGCTTTCATTAGGGAACAAATTCTCTCTCTTTCTACTCACTTTCTCCTAACCTTCTTCACTTCCTTGGACGCTCACACTTTACTCACACCAGGGGCTCAGACTCTCTCTGACCCCTTTGAGGTGAGTCCTAATGACCTCACCTCCCTATGTACCCCTGTGCCTTGCCTCACCCCTGAGACTCTGGACACACTTTGCGGCGCACGACAGGGTCCCTAGTACTGGCATCCCCTTCCGGGCCTCAGGACCTTCCCACGCCTTAGCCCCCGCCGGGCCGGACACCTTCAGTCCGAACCCCGGACTAGACTGCCCTGCTACTAGTACAGTCCCCCTCTTCACTTTTTGAAACGGAGGTAAGAGGTCAAGACTCCGCACGGGTTACCTGGGGGGGTATCCCTTCCTTGTTTCCAAGGATCAACCCCAGCAGGGCCCGACCCCTTTGCCTTCCACCAGGACTGGCTTGACTACTTCTCCCCAACGAAGCAGCCTCAGCAAGAGGGATGAGTGTGTGTGTGCAGGATGCCCGCCTTGCCTCCAAGCTGACTCCCCACCCCGGTGTCCTCGGGCTGTGGGTTTACGGCCTCCTCCCTGAGACCGCGGCAGCACACCCTCTCCGGTGCGTCTGGCTCAGTCCTGGGAAGCAGGGACTCTCATGAGCTCTCGGCACCCGCAGTGTTTGGGGACACCCTGTCAACCCTGGTACGGTTTTCCCGCCCCTCCAGGGACTCTAAACCCTCCTAGGCTACTCTAGCCTTTAAGGGGGGGGACCTGCCCCCAATGCGTGCCACTCACACTCTGTTTTCCCCTGCACGCCCAGGGGAGGGGTCTTTCTGCCCCTAATGCATGCCACTCACACTCTATTTTCCCCTGCACGCCCAGGGGGGGGTCTTTCTGCCCCTAAGGAGATGCCTCACTCATTAGTTTCTCTCGCCTCCCCCTTTTCCTGGCCGGCCCCCTCGCAGGAGTTCCGAAACCGCAGTACCAAGGGGTCCACACTCAGTTCCGGGGGTCCGAGCTGCCGGCCCCCGACTCTCTCACACTCCCACTCACACGTCTCCTTTACCCGTCGCCGGAATGCTCACCCTCCGGCGCTCCTCCTCGTTGCCGGTCACAGGCTGCTCCCGCTTGTCCAGCTGTCCCGGAGGTCCGAAGGGCGAGCGGCCGTCCCGTCCTCGGTCCCTCTTCAGGCGTGGCCAGATCCCGTGGACGAGCCCCCAAAAATTGTTCTGGAAAAAATATAATAGAGAGTCAGAGACTTGCGGTTTTGTATGTTTCTTTATTATCAAGCTTGGCCTTGGGGGAGAGCTTGCTTGCTCCCTTGGCAACGTGGAGGAGGAGGTACACACAGCTTCGCTTCACAGCAAAGCTGGGGACTCCCACCCCCCCTCACGGGCTTTTTCCCTTGCCGGGGAGTCCGTTTCGCGTCGCTGATCAGGGGTCATCCAGCGATGGGGGACTCCTTCTCAGGTCACGGCGACTAAATAAAGCTGCTTCGGCGGACCCCCGTACTTCTTGCACTAGTCTAAAATGCGACTACAGTCCTGGATTTTACTTTGGTACTCTTGTTCCTGAGTCGTTCCCAGAATTCCAGTGTTCTTTTTATTTGCATATTCAGACACTATCCGGCAAATGGGAGCAGAGATACAGGTAATAAGGTGAATTCTTAATTAACAAACAAGTAAATAAGGTGATAAATCAGTATTAAAACAGGAATAAGGCAAATTCTTTATACAGAAATAGCATTAACAATCTTAACGGAATTACTTAACAAATAAGTAACTAAAACATAGATTATTTGAATAGAATTTATTTATAACAAGACTCAGTGGCACAAAGGAGTACTTAAACTACCCCTGAGTACCTTGAAGTCTTAATGAGCCCCACTGAGTGTTGTTACTGGTTAAGAATCTCAAGGGACTCATTAAAGCAGAAACTTAGAGGACATGATTTAACAAACCTCTCAGATTCAGTGTTAAAGAGAGTTCTTTAATAAATCTTGAGTATCCTGAAGTATTAATGACATCCACTGAGTGTTTTTACTGACTAAGAATCCCAAGGGACTTGTTAAAGTAGATAATTGGAGGCCATGATGGCACAAACTTCTCACAGAGTCAGTTTTAAAAGGGAAACCCCAAGTACCTTAAAACAACTGAAGTACCTTGAAGCATTAATGAGCCCCACTGAGTTTCATTACCCACAAAGCCTCTCAAGGGACTAATTAAAGCAGATAATTGGAGCCCATGATTGCACAAACCTCTCAGAGACACCAAGGCAAAAGCAAAACCCAAAGTCCTTTGAAAAACCCGGCAGTCCCTGGGAGCATTCAGGAGCCCCCCAGGGCCATTGCTGACCAAGGCTCCCCAGGGACTCCTTCCAGCACATCCTTGAGGCCACTGGCATGTGAGGGGGATGCTGAGGGCAGCACAAGGGGCTGACAGTGCCCAGCCTTGCTGGGGCTGTGCCAGGAGGCCCCAGGGCCTCAGGACAAGGTGTCTCCTCACAGCCCTTGGTGGCACAGAGGCTGCTGTGCCCCAGGACACCAGGACTTGGCTTCTCCTGGGCACTGCCAGCCCTGCCAGGGCCCTTGGCCATGTCCAGCACAGCTTGTCCTGCCCTGTCCCACAGCTGCTGCACACTCCCATCTCGCTGCCCCCCTGGCTCTGCCCTGACATGGCCAGCCCTGCCCTGACCTCTGCCCAGGGCATGTCTGACACCCCCCATCCAATGGGCTGGGGGTGGGAAAGTGTTCCTGAGGGCACAGGGAGAGGACAGCTGGGCTGGGCTGACCCAAGGGAGCTCCCATTCCTTGTGACGTCATGGTCAGCAATAAACTGAGGGGAAAGAAGGGCAATGGGGGTGGCGGTGAGGGCTTTGGATGTTATTTATTATTGAGACATTTCTCATGCCAAGCACAAAGGACATGTACTCCATCCTTTCCTGCCAGGAGCTGGCTGGACATTGTCTGCTGATGGGAAGTAGAGAATTGATCTCAGATGTTATTTCTGTCCTTACACATGTGGCCTTTGCTTTTTGAGGCCCTTGCTGAGGAGGATGGTCACAGCACGGACATGCAGCAGGACAGTGACCAAACTGCCCGAGCACTCCGGCCTTGCACCCACAGAAGGGCTGGGAAGGGGAGTGTGGAGCTGGGAAGAGCAGATGTGGAAAGAGCCAGGGCCATTGTCCCTGTCTGTGCTGGCTCTGCTGTGAGCCTCTTTCCTTCCCATCTGCAAAAGATCATTATTTTATTCAGTTGCATAGGGAACAAAACTTCTGCAAGTCATAGAGATACCGAATAATGGCAGATACTCATGTAGAAATGCTGTGAGTAGTGACATTCGTTTGTGGAAAACATAACAGTAGGAATGTATTTAAAAAGTGCAAAAATGAAAAAAAAGGACACAAAGTCTGAGATTGAAATAAGTTATATTCAGAAGGTTCTGCAGAAGAAAAGAGGCAGGTTTTTGCTTCTGAAATCCAGCCAGCAGTTCCCTCATGGACTCCACGAGTCTCTTATCCCTCAGGCTGGAGATGAGGGGGTTCAGGGCTGGAGGCACCAGCGAGTACAGAACTGACAGGGCCAGATCCAGGGATGGGGAGGAGATGGAGGGGGGCTTCAGGTGGGCAAATAAACCACTGCTGACAAACAAGGACACAACAACAAGGCAAGGGAGGCACGTGGAAAAGGCTGTGTGTCCTAGGAGGCCCCACTTTGCCCAAGTAGAGCCTTGCATCCATGAGATTCCCTGTTGTCACAGTGTTCTGCTGGGTTCCATGGGCTGTGCTGTGTCACAGTGGACACTGAGCTCCACGTGCCCTGGCACTATCCAAGTGGCACCTGGCTTCCATGAGGCCCTGCTGTGTTTGCAGTGGACACTTGGTTCCCCAAGATGTCCTTGTGTCACAGAGCTCTTTTGGTGCCATGAGGCCCGGCTGTGTTGATGCCTTCAAGAACCCAGAAATAAAGTAACAGCCTTGGAGATAATATTATAGAGGAGGTAGTAGAAAGGCTGATCTTTATTGGAGGCCTCCAAGGGGCAGATATGGAAAATGTCCACAAAAGGCCCAGCCCCCAAAGTTCCTTTCAAGAGTCACTCTCTCCATGACTGGACACTTCAGGTACAGCAAGGAAGGAAAGCAACAACAGCACCAAACAAAATCCAAGCAATCAAACCAGAAACGAACCGAGGACTGTCCCAGTGTGTTTGTGACAAGAGCACAGTGAGGGCAAGGATAAAAGGAACACGGCCAAAAAGCGTCACAGAGCTCCAGCTTAACAGGACTTGACTTATACCCAAACCTGAACTTACACCTTCAACTTCACAGTTTAGCAAAAGAACAGCACTTGACAGTATTTATCCGAACTTAGAAACTATGACTTAACCATTTACAGAGGAATAGTATTAACTTTGCTTATAACTTCTATTAAACCTGCAATTATGGTAAGGCACTTCACAAACCACTGACTCAGAAAACTCTAAACCCTACAACTTTAAGTTATCCAGATTTTGAGAAGAGGAAGTCAGGAGAAGAGAGAGAGAGAGATCCACAAATGGGCCTTGGATCCAGTGCCATCTCAGCTGCTGTGAGCTCCGGGGCCGTGGGACGTGTCAGGGTCACAGCCGTGTCACAGCCTCACCTGCTCTGGCCCCTCTCACAGGTGGGGTTTTCAGGGTGCCAGGGGCTTGGCAGCCACTTTGGGGCTGCACCAGAGGCTGCAACGGCTGGGGCTGAGGCAGTGACCATCCCAAAACTACCTCAGAAACCTGGGATGCACCAAAATCCCTTCAAGAACATGGAATACCCAAAAACTCACTCAAGAACAGGTTCCCCCTCCCTTCATCATCCCAGACCTGTGGGTGTCTCATTCCAGACTTCACCACACCCTTGCAATCCCCACCCAAACCCATCCCAGCTCTCCTGGACATCAAGACCCCCTTCCCAAGCCCTATTTCTCCCATCCCACCCCTCCCAATCCCCATCCCACCCATCCTGCCCACCCAATGCTCACCTCACCCCTCCTGATCTGCATCCCACTTTGCCCAACCCCTTTCCAACCCCATTCCACACTGAGGGGCTGAGGAATTAAATAATTTTGGGGTGGGATTGAGTAGTTTTCATTGGCAATGAGTGTTTTTGAGGTGACAGATCATACCCTCTTGTCTCTTTGAGCGATAAGAAATGGAGACAACCACACCAAATACCCCCAAATCCTCCCAAGTATCATCTGGATTGCCAGATTCTTTAGAAACACAAGTAAAAAGCGAGCATTGAGATGCCTTTGATCAACTTGTTGATTTTCAGCCCAATTTTGCTGGTTTAAAAGGGAGGAAGATGAATCAAAAGAATATCATGAACCACCAATCTAAATGACCACCAGCCCAGTGTCTTTGCAATGTGGGTCCCCTGATGGGGGATGGAGTTGGAGCAGTGCAGGAAGCTTTCCCCACAGTCGGGGCATTCACAGGGATTCCCTTACTGGTGCCTCCGTTGATGTTGGCTCAGGTGAGACCTCTGGGTGAAGCTCTTCCCACATTGGGGACACTCGTAGGGCCTCTCCCCAGTGTGGATGCGCTGGTGCCTGATGAGGTGGAAGTTGCGCTTGAAGCCCTTCCTGCAGTCGGGGCAGCGGAAGGGCCTCTCCTCTGTGTGAATCTGCTGATGTACAATGAGAGTGGAGCTAGTCTGAAACCTCTTCCCACACTCAGAACACTGGTAGGGCCTCTCCCCAGTGTGGATCATTTGGTGGATGATCAGTTGGGACCTCTGGTTGAAGCCCTTCCCACATTCCCCACACTTGTATGGCCTTTCCTCAGCATGGATGTTCTGGTGGCGGATCAAGTTGGAGCTCTGGCTGAAGCTCTTCCCACATTGCTCACACTCATAGGGCCGTTCCTTGGTGTGGATCCTCTGGTGGCGGCTAAGGCTGGAGCTATGGCTGAAGCTCATCCCACATTGCCCACACTCGTAGGGCCTCTCCCCAGTGTGGATGCGCTGGTGGGTGATGAGGGTGGAGTTGTGCTTGAAGCCCTTCCTGCAGTCAGGGCAGCGGAAGGGCCTCTCCTCTGTGTGAATCTGCTGGTGCTGCGAGGAGATTGGAGCTGGTCTGAAACCTCTTCCTGCACTCGGAACATTCGTAGGGCCTCTCCCTGGTGTAAATGATCTGGTGCTGGACAGGGGTGTTGCTCTGGCTGAAGCTCTGTCCACTTTCCTGGCACAGGGTGGGTCTTTCTGCCTCAGAGCACCCTGGAATGGGTTTGGAACCCCTCCTCCCACAAGATCTCTGTATCTTTTCCTCCCCACTGGATTCCTCTGCCATGGAGCAGCTCAAAATGACCTCTTCCACGAGGTTCTGCTGCAGGGATTTGTCCTCCCTGGTCTCCATCCTCAGCTCCTTGTCTAGGGGTGGAAGGACAACGACAGGATGGGATTTGCCTCCATGCCACAGGGAAGGGGAAGGAGATTCTCCCAACACATCCCTGACAGGACGGCATTGGCAGAGGCGTTGTCCTGCAGCCGGGGGCCATGCTGGGCTGGGAGATGGAGCAGGAGAGAGGGGGAAAGGGGCACTGACTTCCTCCTCACCTGCCTGGCTGTCCCGGGGCATCTTCCTCTTCCTCACAGCCTCCTCCTCCATCCGGACAAGGTTTGGGAATGGGAAATCCTGGTTTGGGCAAAAGCAAGGGATGAGTATGTTGAGTTTGAATGTCCCTCTACTCAAGTCCATCTCTACAAGTCACCAGACATCTCGAGTCCCTAATAGCCTATCAAACACCAAGAGCAGCCCTGAAAATTCCTTTCTGGAGTTTCCTGTCACTGGTCTCCCTGCCCTCCCCAGGCTGCTGAGAATCCCAAGAATCTGAAGAGCTCCCCCCTTTTCCATTTTCTATTTATGAATGCTGGGGGTTTTGGGTTCCCAGGGTCCCTTCTCCCGTTATTCTCTGCTTTGGGGTGCAGGGGCTCCAAGGAGTACCCCCTGCCCCTCTCCAAGCTGTTGAGGGTCCTGCAAATTGCAGTGCTCCCCAGCATCTGGGGTCCTGGGGGACACAGGGCTCTGCTCCTCCAGGCTGCCTCTGCCAGCAGCCACCACTGGGACCCCCAATGTCCCCCCAAGGGGCATTTTCCACCCAGCTTTGGAGTTCTTACTTCTCCAAACATCTCCAACCAAAAAAACCCAACCCAGGGACCACTCAGGATATCTGAGCCGAGCTCCCCCTCTCTTGGGCTGGTAAGACAGGGGTCTGCTACGGAAGGCAGGAGCCTCCCATGAAATGGAAAATACAAACCTCCTCTCTTCGAATTATAGTTTTGAAATTAACGGGCTTCCAAGTAAAGACATGGCAATAGGAATATCAGTTCTTCAATAAAATTAAACTAAAAGTGCAGTAGTAAAAAACACCACCACCAAAAAAGCCCAAAAATAAGACAGAATCTAACCTGACACCTGGGTAGTCAGGGTGTTGCTAGCAGTGCAATCAAATCGTAGCTGCAGTCCTCCTGGAGTGACAGTGGTTTTGTTGAAGCAATGATCTTGTAGAAGTGTGTAGTTTTCCTTTAGAGGTCCAGCGGTGGTGTAGATGAGTCTGGTCTTCCTCTGGGAATCCAGTGGAAACCAGGCTGCTCCTGGTGATTTAAATCTCAGCTTATATCCAGGTGGGAATGCTTGGCTCCTCCCTCTGGGTGGAGCATCTCACAATGGGATGATGTAATTTTATCAGTCATGCAGTGAGAGGCAATGGCCCATTAACAGAAGATATCTCCCTGGAGGGAGGATGGGGTGTGGAAGAGATAAAGAACACTGCCCCATCTGGTTTTAACAGCTGTGCCATTAAGAGAAGATCCCCCTCAGAGATATGAGGAATGAATGGGTCATGGAAGAGATAAACAACCTGCCCTCCTGGTTTTAACAGATGGTAATAGAATATATTTTTTTTGTTACATCTTGCATGGCAAGACAGGGCTTGAGGCTCCTTGCCCAGGCTCTCTCCAGAACATGCCCAGGCCAATGCTCAGCAGAGAAAAGCCCCGTGAGCAGCCCCAGGGTGGTCGTGGGCAGGCTGGGGGCAAACAGCATGGCTGGGGCTCTGCAAGGCGCCTGGGGGAGATGGGAAGGAGCAGCAGAGCAGGGGCTGATCCATCCCCACTGCGCTGGACACCCCAGGGCAGCGTCCCAGAGCGTCCTCATGCACCTGCCAACAACATCCCCCCTCTGCAGCCCTGACCTCTCCCCCAGCTCACACAGGTGCCGCATCCTTGCAGGCACAGACATGGCAGCACTGGCTCAGGAGCCCCTGTTTGCACTGCCCAGAGCAGGCGTGAGCACCCCCATGGTGTTGGTGTGGGGAGATGAACCTGAGGGAGCACAAATGCCATCAGTCCCTGGGGCCAGGAAGGGCTGGGGGACAGCAGGGAAACCACTCAGGTTTGTGGTGGCCTCTGAAGTCAGCCAGAAAGTTTGTTCCCATGAGCTGTGAGTTTCCTGTGCCACTGCAGACGTTGTTGCTCAGAGCCAGGGCTGCCTGGCAGCCACCTCCAAACTCCCTTGAGCATTTCCTTTGCCTCACCTTGGCTTTTTTTACTCTTCCTTTTACAAATGTTTTCCTCTTGCCCCTGCAAACAGCCCATCCCTGGTTACCCTTTCCTCCCTGTCTCCACTCCCCATTTCAGTTCCTGAGTTACCAGCACCATGGAAAGGTCTCCTGGGTAGCAGGATCATCCTCCAAGTGCTTCAGGAATTGTCTGCAGGCTCCTACAGAGCCTCCTGCTGCTCCCTTGCCAGAGGCACCACAGGCCGGCAGGCACATCTGGGCTGCTGTGTCTGGCTCTGGGGCTCCCTGTTCTGGGCAAGGAGGAAGAGGTGCAGAGGCTCTGCAGGACTGACAGGATGGGCTTTGGGGCTGTGAGGAGAAGCTGAGGGACCTGGGCAGCTGGACCTTCTGGAGAGGAGGCCCATGGCTCATCCTGCAACTGCTGCAAGGGTGGATTCAGAGGATCACAGAATCAGCAAGGTTGGAGAACACCTTGGAGATCATCAAGTCCAACTTGTACCCTGACACTGCCATGCCTCCCTTGAGGCTCTTCTTCAGGATAAACAATCCCAGCTTCCTCAGGTTCTCCTCACAGCACTTGTGTTCCAGTCCCCTCACCAGCATCGTTGTTCTTCTCAGGACACGCTCCAGCCCCTCCATGTCCTTTCTTAATTGGGGGCCCAGAACTGGACACAGCACTCGAGGTGCTGCCCAGCCAGTGCTGAGCACAGGGGAAGAATCACTGCCCTGCTCCTGCTGCCCACACTGTCCCTGATTTAGGCCAGGAGCCATTGGCCTTCTTGGCCACCTGGGCACACTGCTGGCTCATGTCCAGCCTGCTGTCCATCAGTCCATGCAAGTCCCTTTCTGCCTGGCTGCTGTCCAGCCACTCTGTCACCAGCCTGCACCACTTCAGGGGTTGTTGTGGCCAAAGTGCAGGACTCAATATCTGGACTTGTTAAACCTCACATTGTTGGATTTGACTTCCTGGATCCAGCCTGTCCAGGGCCCTGTGCACAGCCCTCCTAGCCTCCAGCAAATCAACACTTCCGACACTAAGTCAACTTAGTGTCGCTACGGTTCCTTGTGTCCCTAGACTGTCACAATGGTCTCCATGATTCCATGAGTCTTCCCAGTGTCATAGTGTGCCTTTGGTTCCGTGGGACCCCTTGGTGTCACAAAGTCCCTTGGATCCTTGGGCCCCACAGTGTCACAATGGTGCCTTGGGCCCCCATGACCCTGGAGTGTCACAATGGATCCTTTGTTCCATGAGGTCTGGCAGCGCAGCAATGATCTCCTTGGTTCCACAGTGTCACAGTGGCCTCTGTGGTTCCACCAGGTCCCAGAGTGTCACCATGGGTTCCTTGCTTGCATTTAGCCCCACAATGTCACAATGGCCCCTTAGCTCTATGGTGACATATCATGCACAGTGTCACTCTGGTCCTCTTAGTGCCACCAGGTCCCTCAGTGTCACAATGGCCCCTTGCTTCCCCAGGGCCCTGCAGTGTCACCATCGTCAGAGAATCAAGCAGGCTGGAAAAGATCTTGGAGAGCATCAAGTCCAACCTGTGACCCAACACCACCTTGTTAGGCAGACCACGGCACTGAGTGCCACATCCAGTCATTCCTGAAACCCTGCCAAGGACAATGACCCACCCACCTCCCTAGGCAGCCCATTCCAATGCCCAGTCACCCTTTTGGGAAGAATATTTCCTAACATTCAGCTTAAACATCCCCTGTTGCAGCTTAAGGCCGTGTCCTCTTGTCCTGTCACTGTTCCCTGGGAGAAGAGCCCGACCCCAATCTCGCTGCACCCTCCTTTCAGGGAGTTGTAGAGAGTGATGAAGCCTCCCCTGAGCCTCATCTTCTCCAGGATAAACAACCCCAGCTCCCTCAGCTGCTCCTCACAGGACTTCTGTTAGAGACCACTCACCAGCTTTGTTGCCCTTCTCTGGACACGCTCCCACCAGTCCATGTTCTTCCTAAACTGGGGGGTTCAGAACTAGACACAATATTTGAGGTGCTGCCCAACCAGAGCTGAGCACAGGGAAAGAATCACTGCCCTGCTCCTGATGGCAGCACCATTCCTGATCCATAGGAGTGCCAAGGGTTGGATGAGAGAATTGGTGGGGAGGGGCTGGGGACAAAGTCTGATTGATTGTCAGCCATGAAGGGTCTTGATTTTTACATCTATTCAGACTGCAGAAGAAGGTGCTGGATGTCAATATCAGTTGAACATTGCTGATATCAACTGATAAAAAGGAAAAGAAAACAGGACAAAACAGTTCTCTCTGCATTGTTTTCAATATAGAACATTCACTCGAATAAACTTCTGAAAACTGCCTAATTGACCACAGAAGAATTGAAAACTTAAATCATTCCCAGGCACTTTTCTTATTTTTTTTGAACAAATGTTATGAGCTTTTCTCAATTAAATCTGTAACTGAAGAGTTCAAGAAGGAAGAGTTTTCTGGGAAAGTAAAACTCATCAGCAACCTCCAAGGGGCTGAGGATCCATTGTCATCAGAGCAGGAATGAACAGAAATGGGCACAGCTTTCTGGCTGCCCCAGCTTTGGGATGGGCCCTGGGCCTGGAGCAGGAGCAGCTCTGGAGGGCCCCAAGGCCAGGGCTGTTGTGCTGGCCTGGGCAGATGGGATGGCAGCAGGGGCTGCAGAGCTCTCAGCACCTCAGGGAGAGGGGAGCAGGGCACACAGGGAGCCTCCTTTTCCCCTGGCCCAGCACCTTGCCCATGGCTGGGGCTGAGTCCTGTCTGAGCTGCAGCTGCTGCTGTGCCCTTCCGAGGGGCTGAGGCCGTGGGGCCCTGCCCAGAGCAGCCTGCCCTGAGCAGAGCTGTGGGGCCAGAGCCGGCTGGGCTGTGCTGGGGAGAGGCCCTTGGTGCTGCCGAGAGCTCAGGGCAGCTGGCAGAGCTTGGAGGGAGCTGGGCTGGGCTGAGAGAGCCTGCCACAGAAACCATCAGTGTCCATCTCAGCCGGTGTGAGCGTGCAGGGGCAGGACTCAGCCCAGGCCTTATGGGGCAGGGCCAGCGCCTGTGGAAGGCCATGAAAACAGGCAAGTGGCCCAGAGAGGAGGCTGTTCTGTGCCCTTGGTGGCATGGACAGAGCAGGAAGACGGCCCAGGACATTTGTCAGTGCCAGTCTCTGTCCCCAGCCATTGCCAGCCCTGGCTGCTCAGCCCAGGTTTGCGGGGCAGTTTGGCTATGGCCCAGCTCCACCCTCCTGCGGGACTCAGGGCCTGTTCCTGGCCATGGCCAGCCCTGCCCGGCCTCTCTGCTGGCCCAGAGCCTGGCAGAGCCCGGGGCAGGGCTCTCTGTGCAGCCACAGAGGAAGGGCTGGAGGCTGTACCAGGAATGGCCCCTCTGGCTGTGAGGAGCCTGCCAGAGGCACTGAAGTGCCCGGAGCAGCGGGACGAGGCACAGCAGGGCAGGTGGCCTCGCTTGCCCAGCTGCTGCAGGTGCACCCACAGCGCCTGCCACATGGCAGGATGAAGCGCAGCCCATGTCCCACGGTGAGACCGGAGCAGCAGCATCAGCCCCTGCAGCTCCTTGGCAACGCTGAGGCAGGGGCCGCAGCTGCCGGGTACCTTGTGGCAAGTGGCGGGAGCATCGGGACGCTTCCGAGGGCTAGTGCCAGGCCAGGAGGCCCTGGCAGCCACAGGGGCTCCTGGGCTCCTGCCTGGGCCCCTGGCCCGGCCCCCGAGCTGCTTGCGCGGCCTCCGAGTCCCGGCCTGCCGGCCCTGCCGTGCCCGGTGGCCAATGACCCAGCGGACAGCCACCGTGGCCAGCAGCAGGGCAAGTGCAGCCAGCAGGACGCTGACGTCGCTCACGGCTCCGACACGTGCCATCGCCACTGCACTGGCGGCTGTGGGGCCGGCCCGCCTTATATAGGGATGGCCCGGTGACCTCACAATGCTGGGGCCGCCACACGGCGTGACATCACAGCCCAGCCTCAGGCCGCTGTCACGCCATTTGTGACCTCACAGCGCCGCCTGCCTCAGGGCCGGCAAGACCCACTCAGGCAGCAGGGCGCTGATGGCCAGGAAAGGCCTGCCACTGAAAATGGGAGCCCAGGCTGTGGCAGACAAGCGCTCCCAGGAGCACGGGCCACATCAGGAAGAGGTCAGGTGCCACCAATGCCCAGCCCATGGCTCCCCCAAGGCTGTGGAACTGCTGGCTGGGAACAGCCTCTGCGCTATGCCGGAGAAGATCCTGCAGACACAAAGGCGGCTGCAGTTCCCCATGCCCAGGCAGCTCTCCCCACCTGCCTGACAGCTCCAACCCCTTAGCCTATCACTACAATTGCTGTCACAGAATGCCTCTGCAGCTCCCTACCAGCTCCTGGCACACACTGCAAGGCACTGGGAGATGTCCCCACAACCTTCTCTTCTCCAGCCTGAGCAGCTCCAATTCTCTCTCAAGCTGTCTCCACAGGAGAGCTGCTCACCTTCGCAACCCGCTGGCCTCCTCTGCACTTGCTGCAACACTTGCATGGCCTGATGTGCTGGCCACACCAGGAGTGGAAGCCCTGCTCCAGGTCTGGCCCTGCCTGAGCAGCTTCATTCCACAGGCTCAGGCGACGTGTCTGGCTGCTCAGTCCCAGCTGCTGTAAGTGGGCAGGATTAGTGCTGCCGCTGGATCACCAGAGTGATGGCCACAGCTCGCATGGGCCCGGCCCCATCCCTTGGGCATCTCTGCCGACGGAAAGCCCAGTCCTGCCTGGGCCACCTACAGTCTGGCAAGAGGCTGCCCGTGCCAGCCTCTGCTGTCGCCAGGCAGGGGCAGCAGCCG
The DNA here is from genome assembly GCA_022316685.1 of Progne subis subis. Classification (NCBI taxonomy): domain Eukaryota; kingdom Metazoa; phylum Chordata; class Aves; order Passeriformes; family Hirundinidae; genus Progne; species Progne subis. The sequence continues at coordinate 80,046 of JAKJHU010000557.1, forward strand.
GCCGTGCTAGCGCTGCTTCCAGCCTGCTGCGAGTCACACAGCGGGAGAGGGACAGCTTGGCTCCGGGCACTGGCCACTCCCAACCCATTGCTGCAAGGCAGCCATGAAAGCGCACGCACCCTGGCAAGCAGCTCCGGCAGCTGTGCTGTCCTTCCCCTCGAGGGAAAGAGGGACAGCGTGCCCTCAGAGCCCCTGGCTCTCATGGCAGCAGCTCACACAGCTGCCTACGCAGCAACAGACACATGTTCTCCGGACACATAAGGAGCTCTGCGTGTCTTTGTTTCCCATTGTTTCATGTGCTCAGGCTGCCGGTCCCTCTGAGGCAGTGGCAAAAGGCCAGCACACACCTTCAGCCCCCACTCCTCATGTGCAACAAGTTCTTCTTCTGTCTTTGGCCTTTCAGCTGTCCTCAGCTGTTGCTTTCCACTGCCCCACTCGCAGCGTCCTGCGTCCCTTCACTCTGCCCGCTCTTCCCACACAGGCTAGCCCTTCAGTGGAGGCCTGCCTTGTGTCCCCTCTGCTCCCCAAAGTGTGCTCCACAGCCCACCGTGCCGGCAAGGCAGCCGCCGTAGCCTTTGGTGGCAGTGGGGGGTCACAGCCCCAGCGCCCCTGCACGAGCCCCAGAGCTGCCACTGGCTGCCTCCAGGTGAGCCTGAGGACACTCTGCAGTGGGCAGCATCAGCTCCTGAGCCTGCACTTGCCTGCCCTTGAGCCTCCCTGGGCAAAGGGGAAATCGGGCAGGGACGGGACTGCAGGGAGCGACCATGGCCTACCTCTTGGGCAATCCACAGCCAGCACCAGGCAGCCCCTGCCTGCAGCATGGCGCAGGCACGGCCACACGGGCACGGCCACACAGGCCGGGCCCTGTGGCCACCCAAGTCATTTCCTCCCCATCAACTGCTGCCAGGCACCAGGCTGCTGTCAAGCGCTGGAGAGGCTGCTCTTGCAGCGGGGCTGCCCTGGCCACGTGCAAAGTCAGAGTTCCACGTGCTTACTCCATCCCTGCTTGTGCTGGTTCTTTTGAGAGACCCAGATGAGCGTCGATGGCAAAAGGCCCCGAGCTTGCCCTCTGTCCTGGGGCATATCATGGCTTGATTCTGGGCTCCTGCCCTGCCGGCCACAGCTCTTCCTTAGCTCCTTCCTCGTCCCCGCCGGTGCCAGAGAGACAGAGCTGCCGGCAGTCGCAGGGCTTTTTCCCAGAGCGGGGAAGGGCCTAGAGGCAGGGACAAGCCACTCCCCGATCAGGGAGAAGGTGGGAGTGGAACAGAGTTATGTTCCATTCCAGCCTAGGGGATGAGCGCAGCGAAGCCGGGACAAACAAGGTGCTCCACTTTCCAAGGGGAACAGGGAAGAAAACATCCCAAACACCAAGATCAAAAGGAAACACAGTATCAACCAAATGAACACACTTTAACACCTGCTCCTACAAGGATGGGCAGCCGAGGCGTTAGGAGAAGCAGAGTGGGGCGCTAACTGTGTCCCTACCAAGCCTCCAAGCACTCGGTAGATGGGTCAGCCCCGCAGGCATCTCTCTCAGAAGGTTGTCAGTGGAAATGACAACAACACGGGTGAGGGTTGCACGTGATACTTGCTCAGCCTCAGAGGACAAACAGGAGTTTAAAGCGAGTCGTTGGGAATGGCCCAGCATCCCCAGCCCGTAGGCAAGCCCAGCCCTGAGCCAGCTCCTGGGAAGAAAAGAGCCCTCTCCCAGCAGGAACACTGCCACAGCTCTTTGGGGAAAGGCTAATTTATTTAACACCTAGGGTGGAAGGGCCCTCCGAGGCCTGTGACCACCTGCCTGGGCTGCGGGGACCGTCTCGGGGCAGCCTCCTGGAGACCACGCAAGCGCCATGGTCTCGTGGGTGCCGTCTGTGCCACCGAGCTGCAGCTGTTGCTGCCTGAGTCAGACACAGCATCCTGGGAGCCCTGCGCTGGACACTGGTGGCTGCAGGATGTTTGTGGCTCAGCCACCTGCTCCTGGGAATGCCTCTCCTTCTCCAACTGGGCTCCTGTTTGTGCTTCCCAGCTTTCCCTGGCCGTGTCAGTGCCCTGGGACACGCCGGGGCTCTCCATGTGCACGGGATGCTGTTGATGTGGAAGGGAGCAGGAGGAGGTGTCCAGCGCTTGCTCAGGGTGCGCAGGCGCGGAGGCTTTCCTGAGAGGCCGGGAGAGCTGGAGGCCTCCAGGAGGGAATGTGTGGGAGGGAGGCAGAAACTGGACGCCAGGGACGGGTGTTTGCAGGCGCAGGATCTTGAAGGGCTGGGGGCTCTCAGCAGGGATGGAGGCTGTGGCAAGCTGCTGGGAGGGAGGCGGCGTCTCGGCGCTGGGGAGGTTCTGCGAGGGAGGGAGGCGCTTGAGATCAGGGAGGGACTTGCAGGGTTGGAGGCCGTCAGGGGCGGTGGAAGCTCCCAGAAGGCTGGATGTGGGCCGGGCCGAGCTTCGCCCAGGGATGCTTGGTGTCCAACACAATCTCCTGGAAGGGCTGGAGGCTGTGCCAGGAATGGCCCCTCTGGCTGGGAGGAGCCTGCCGGAGGCACAGAAGCGCCCGGAGCAGCGGGACGAGGCACAGCAGGGCAGGTGGCCTCGCTTGCCCAGCTGCTGCAGGTGCGCCCACAGCGCCCGCCGCATGGCAGGATGAAGCATAGCCCATGTCCCACGGTGAGACCGGAGCAGCAGCATCAGCCCCTGCAGCTCCTTGGCCACGCTGAGGCAGGGGCCGCAGCTGCCGGGTCCCTTGTGGCAAGTGGCGGGAGCATCTGGATGCTTCCGAGGGCTTGCGCCAGGCCCGGAGGCCCTGGCAGCCACAGGGGCTCCTGGGCTACTGCCTGGGCCCCTGGCCCGGCCCCCAAGCTGCTTGCCTGGCCTCCGAGTCCCGGCCTGCCGGCCCTGCCGTGCCCGGTGGCCAATGACCCAGCGGACAGCCACCGTGGCCAGCAGCAGGGCAAGTGCAGCCAGCAGGACGCTGATGTCGCTCACGGCTCCGACACGTGCCATCGCCACTGCACTGGCGGCTGTGGGGCCGGCCCGCCTTATATAGGGATGGCCCGGTGACCTCACAATGCTGGGGCCGCCACACGGCGTGACATCACAGCCCAGCCTCACGCCGCTGTCACGCCATTTGTGACCTCACAGCGCCGCCTGCCTCAGGGCCGGCAAGACCCACTCAGGCAGCAGGGCGCTGATGGCCAGGAAAGGCCTGCCACTGAACATGGGAGCCTAGGCCGTGGCAGACAAGCGCTCCCAGGAGCCTGGGCCACATCAGGAAGAGGTCAGGTGCCACCAATGCCCAGCCCATGGCTCCCCCAAGGGTGTGGAACTGCTGGCTGGGAACAGCCTCTGCGCTATGCCGGAGAAGATCCTGCAGACACAAAGGCGGCTGCAGTTCCCCATGCCCAGGCAGCTCTCCCCACCTGCCTGACAGCTCCAACCCCTTAGCCTATCACTACAATTGCTGTCACAGAATGCCTCTGCAGCTCCCTTGGAGCTCCTGGCACACACTGCAAGGCACTGGGAGGCCTCCGCACAACCTTCTCTTCTCCAGCCTGAGCAGCTCCAACTCTCTCTCAAGCTGTCTCCACAGGAGAGCTGCTCACCTTCGCAACCCGCTGGCCTCCTCTGCACTTGCTGCAACACTTGCATGGCCTGATGTGCTGGCCACACCAGGAGTGGAAGCCCTGCTCCAGGTCTGGCCCTGCCTGAGCAGCTTCATTCCACAGGCTCAGGCGACGTGTCTGGCTGCTCAGTCCCAGCTGCTGTAAGTGGGCAGGATTAGTGCTGCCGCTGGATCACCAGAGTGATGGCCACAGGCTCGCATGGGCCCGGCCCCATCCCTTGGGCATCTCTGCCGACGGAAAGCCCAGTCCTGCCTGGGCCACCTACAGTCTGGCAAGAGGCTGCCCGTGCCAGCCTCTGCTGTCGCCAGGCAGGGGCAGCAGCCGGCCGTGCTAGCGCTGCTTCCAGCCTGCTGCGAGTCACACAGCGGGAGAGGGACAGCTTGGCTCCGGGCACTGGCCACTCCCAACCCATTGCTGCAAGGCAGCCGATGAAAGCGCACGCACCCTGGCAAGCAGCTCCGGCAGCTGTGCTGTCCTTCCCCTCGAGGGAAAGAGGGACAGCGTGCCCTCAGAGCCCCTGGCTCTCATGGCAGCAGCTCACACAGCTGCCTACGCAGCAACAGACACATGTTCTCCGGACACATAAGGAGCTCTGCGTGTCTTTGTTTCCCATTGTTTCATGTGCTCAGGCTGCCGGTCCCTCTGAGGCAGTGGCAAAAGGCCAGCACACACCTTCAGCCCCCACTCCTCATGTGCAACAAGTTCTTCTTCTGTCTTTGGCCTTTCAGCTGTCCTCAGCTGTTGCTTTCCACTGCCCCACTCGCAGCGTCCTGCGTCCCTTCACTCTGCCCGCTCTTCCCACACAGGCTAGCCCTTCAGTGGAGGCCTGCCTTGTGTCCCCTCTGCTCCCCAAAGTGTGCTCCACAGCCCACCGTGCCGGCAAGGCAGCCGCCGTAGCCTTTGGTGGCAGTGGGGGGTCACAGCCCCAGCGCCCCTGCACGAGCCCCAGAGCTGCCACTGGCTGCCTCCAGGTGAGCCTGAGGACACTCTGCAGTGGGCAGCATCAGCTCCTGAGCCTGCACTTGCCTGCCCTTGAGCCTCCCTGGGCAAAGGGGAAATCGGGCAGGGACGGGACTGCAGGGAGCGACCATGGCCTACCTCTTGGGCAATCCACAGCCAGCACCAGGCAGCCCCTGCCTGCAGCATGGCGCAGGCACGGCCACACGGGCACGGCCACACAGGCCGGGCCCTGTGGCCACCCAAGTCATTTCCTCCCCATCAACTGCTGCCAGGCACCAGGCTGCTGTCAAGCGCTGGAGAGGCTGCTCTTGCAGCGGGGCTGCCCTGGCCACGTGCAAAGTCACACTTCCACGTGCTTACTCCATCCCTGCTTGTGCTGGTTCTTTTGAGAGACCCAGATGAGCGTCGATGGCAAAAGGCCCCGAGCTTGCCCTCTGTCCTGGGGCATATCATGGCTTGATTCTGGGCTCCTGCCCTGCCGGCCACAGCTCTTCCTTAGCTCCTTCCTCGTCCCCGCCGGTGCCAGAGAGACAGAGCTGCCGGCAGTCGCAGGGCTTTTTCCCAGAGCGGGGAAGGGCCTAGAGGCAGGGACAAGCCACTCCCCGATCAGGGAGAAGGTGGGAGTGGAACAGAGTTATGTTCCATTCCAGCCTAGGGGATGAGCGCAGCGAAGCCGGGACAAACAAGGTGCTCCACTTTCCAAGGGGAACAGGGAAGAAAACATCCCAAACACCAAGATCAAAAGGAAACACAGTATCAACCAAATGAACACACTTTAACACCTGCTCCTACAAGGATGGGCAGCCGAGGCGTTAGGAGAAGCAGAGTGGGGCGCTAACTGTGTCCCTACCAAGCCTCCAAGCACTGGTAGATGGGTCAGCCCCGCAGGCATCTCTCTCAGAAGGATATCAGTGGAAATGACAACAACACGGGTGAGGGTTGCACGTGATACTTGCTCAGCCTCAGAGGACAAACAGGAGTTTAAAGCGAGTCCTTGGGAATGGCCCAGCATCCCCAGCCCGTAGGCAAGCCCAGCCCTGAGCCAGCTCCTGGGAAGAAAAGAGCCCTCTCCCAGCAGGAACACTGCCACAGCTCTTTGGGGAAAGGCTAATTTATTTAACACCTAGGGTGGAAGGGCCCTCCGAGGCCTGTGACCACCTGCCTGGGCTGCGGGGACCGTCTCGGGGCAGCCTCCTGGAGACCACGCAAGCGCCATGGTCTCGTGGGCGCCGTCTGTGCCACCGAGCTGCGGCTGTTGCTGCCTGAGTCAGGCACAGCATCCTGGGAGCCCTGCGCTGGACACTGGTGGCTGCAGGATGTTTGTGGCTCAGCCACCTGCTCCTGGGAATGCCTCTCCTTCTCCAACTGGGCTCCTGTTTGTGCTTCCCAGCTTTCCCTGGCCGTGTCAGTGCCCTGGGACACGCCGGGGCTCTCCATGTGCACGGGATGCTGTTGATGTGGAAGGGAGCAGGAGGAGGTGTCCAGCGCTTGCTCAGGGTGCGCAGGCGCGGAGGCTTTCCTGAGAGGCCGGGAGGGCTGGAGGCCTCCAGGAGGGAATGTGTGGGAGGGAGGCAGAAACTGGACGCCAGGGACGGGTGTTTGCAGGCGCAGGATCTTGAAGGGCTGGGGGCTCTCAGCAGGGATGGAGGCTGTGGCAAGCTGCTGGGAGGGAGGCGGCGTCTCGGCGCTGGGGAGGTTCTGCGAGGGAGGGAGGCGCTTGAGATCAGGGAGGGACTTGCAGGGTTGGAGGCCGTCAGGGGCGGTGGAAGCTCCCAGAAGGCTGGATGTGGGCCGGGCCGAGCTTCGCCCAGGGATGCTTGGTGTCCAACACAATCTCCTGGAAGGGCTGGAGGCTGTGCCAGGAATGGCCCCTCTGGCTGGGAGGAGCCTGCCGGAGGCACAGAAGCGCCCGGAGCAGCGGGACGAGGCACAGCAGGGCAGGTGGCCTCGCTTGCCCAGCTGCTGCAGGTGCGCCCACAGCGCCCGCCGCATGGCAGGATGAAGCATAGCCCATGTCCCACGGTGAGACCGGAGCAGCAGCATCAGCCCCTGCAGCTCCTTGGCCACGCTGAGGCAGGGGCCGCAGCTGCCGGGTCCCTTGTGGCAAGTGGCGGGAGCATCTGGATGCTTCCGAGGGCTTGCGCCAGGCCCGGAGGCCCTGGCAGCCACAGGGGCTCCTGGGCTACTGCCTGGGCCCCTGGCCCGGCCCCCAAGCTGCTTGCCTGGCCTCCGAGTCCCGGCCTGCCGGCCCTGCCGTGCCCGGTGGCCAATGACCCAGCGGACAGCCACCGTGGCCAGCAGCAGGGCAAGTGCAGCCAGCAGGACGCTGATGTCGCTCACGGCTCCGACACGTGCCATCGCCACTGCACTGGCGGCTGTGGGGCCGGCCCGCCTTATATAGGGATGGCCCGGTGACCTCACAATGCTGGGGCCGCCACGCAGCGTGACATCACAGCCCAGCCTCACGCCGCTGTCACGCCATTTGTGACCTCACAGCGCCGCCTGCCTCAGGGCCGGCAAGACCCACTCAGGCAGCAGGGCGCTGATGGCCAGGAAAGGCCTGCCACTGAAAAGGGGAGACCAGGCTGTGGCAGACAAGCGCTCCCAGGTGCACGGGCCACATCAGGAAGAGGTCAGGAGCCACCAATGCCCAGCCCATGGCTCCCCCAAGGCTGTGGAACTGCTGGCTGGGAACAGCCTCTGCGCTATGCCGGAGAAGATCCTGCAGACACAAAGGCGGCTGCAGTTCCCCATGCCCAGGCAGCTCTCCCCACCTGCCTGACAGCTCCAACCCCTTAGCCTATCACTACAATTGCTGTCACAGAATGCCTCTGCAGCTCCCTTGGAGCTCCTGGCACACACTGCAAGGCACTGGGAGGCCTCCGCACAACCTTCTCTTCTCCAGCCTGAGCAGCTCCAATTCTCTCTCAAGCTGTCTCCACAGGAGAGCTGCTCACCTTCGCAACCCGCTGGCCTCCTCTGCACTTGCTGCAACACTTGCATGGCCTGATGTGCTGGCCACACCAGGAGTGGAAGCCCTGCTCCAGGTCTGGCCCTGCCTGAGCAGCTTCATTCCACAGGCTCAGGCGACGTGTCTGGCTGCTCAGTCCCAGCTGCTGTAAGTGGGCAGGATTAGTGCTGCCGCTGGATCAACAGAGTGATGGCCACAGCTCGCATGGGCCCGGCCCCATCCCTTGGGCATCTCTGCCGACGGAAAGCCCAGTCCTGCCTGGGCCACCTACAGTCTGGCAAGAGGCTGCCCGTGCCAGCCTCTGCTGTCGCCAGGCAGGGGCAGCAGCCGGCCGTGCTAGCGCTGCTTCCAGCCTGCTGCGAGTCACACAGCGGGAGAGGGACAGCTTGGCTCCGGGCACTGGCCACTCCCAACCCATTGCTGCAAGGCAGCCATGAAAGCGCACGCACCCTGGCAAGCAGCTCCGGCAGCTGTGCTGTCCTTCCCCTCGAGGGAAAGAGGGACAGCGTGCCCTCAGAGCCCCTGGCTCTCATGGCAGCAGCTCACACAGCTGCCTACGCAGCAACAGACACATGTTCTCCGGACACATAAGGAGCTCTGCGTGTCTTTGTTTCCCATTGTTTCATGTGCTCAGGCTGCCGGTCCCTCTGAGGCAGTGGCAAAAGGCCAGCACACACCTTCAGCCCCCACTCCTCATGTGCAACAAGTTCTTCTTCTGTCTTTGGCCTTTCAGCTGTCCTCAGCTGTTGCTTTCCACTGCCCCACTCGCAGCGTCCTGCGTCCCTTCACTCTGCCCGCTCTTCCCACACAGGCTAGCCCTTCAGTGGAGGCCTGCCTTGTGTCCCCTCTGCTCCCCAAAGTGTGCTCCACAGCCCACCGTGCCGGCAAGGCAGCCGCCGTAGCCTTTGGTGGCAGTGGGGGGTCACAGCCCCAGCGCCCCTGCACGAGCCCCAGAGCTGCCACTGGCTGCCTCCAGGTGAGCCTGAGGACACTCTGCAGTGGGCAGCATCAGCTCCTGAGCCTGCACTTGCCTGCCCTTGAGCCTCCCTGGGCAAAGGGGAAATCGGGCAGGGACGGGACTGCAGGGAGCGACCATGGCCTACCTCTTGGGCAATCCACAGCCAGCACCAGGCAGCCCCTGCCTGCAGCATGGCGCAGGCACGGCCACACGGGCACGGCCACACAGGCCGGGCCCTGTGGCCACCCAAGTCATTTCCTCCCCATCAACTGCTGCCAGGCACCAGGCTGCTGTCAAGCGCTGGAGAGGCTGCTCTTGCAGCGGGGCTGCCCTGGCCACGTGCAAAGTCACACTTCCACGTGCTTACTCCATCCCTGCTTGTGCTGGTTCTTTTGAGAGACCCAGATGAGCGTCGATGGCAAAAGGCCCCGAGCTTGCCCTCTGTCCTGGGGCATATCATGGCTTGATTCTGGGCTCCTGCCCTGCCGGCCACAGCTCTTCCTTAGCTCCTTCCTCGTCCCCGCCGGTGCCAGAGAGACAGAGCTGCCGGCAGTCGCAGGGCTTTTTCCCAGAGCGGGGAAGGGCCTAGAGGCAGGGACAAGCCACTCCCCGATCAGGGAGAAGGTGGGAGTGGAACAGAGTTATGTTCCATTCCAGCCTAGGGGATGAGCGCAGCGAAGCCGGGACAAACAAGGTGCTCCACTTTCCAAGGGGAACAGGGAAGAAAACATCCCAAACACCAAGATCAAAAGGAAACACAGTATCAACCAAATGAACACACTTTAACACCTGCTCCTACAAGGATGGGCAGCCGAGGCGTTAGGAGAAGCAGAGTGGGGCGCTAACTGTGTCCCTACCAAGCCTCCAAGCACTCGTAGATGGGTCAGCCCCGCAGGCATCTCTCTCAGAAGGATATCAGTGGAAATGACAACAACACGGGTGAGGGTTGCACGTGATACTTGCTCAGCCTCAGAGGACAAACAGGAGTTTAAAGCGAGTCGTTGGGAATGGCCCAGCATCCCCAGCCCGTAGGCAAGCCCAGCCCTGAGCCAGCTCCTGGGAAGAAAAGAGCCCTCTCCCAGCAGGAACACTGCCACAGCTCTTTGGGGAAAGGCTAATTTATTTAACACCTAGGGTGGAAGGGCCCTCCGAGGCCTGTGACCACCTGCCTGGGCTGCGGGGACCGTCTCGGGGCAGCCTCCTGGAGACCACGCAAGCGCCATGGTCTCGTGGGTGCCGTCTGTGCCACCGAGCTGCGGCTGTTGCTGCCTGAGTCAGACACAGCATCCTGGGAGCCCTGCGCTGGACACTGGTGGCTGCAGGATGTTTGTGGCTCAGCCACCTGCTCCTGGGAATGCCTCTCCTTCTCCAACTGGGCTCCTGTTTGTGCTTCCCAGCTTTCCCTGGCCGTGTCAGTGCCCTGGGACACGCCGGGGCTCTCCATGTGCACGGGATGCTGTTGATGTGGAAGGGAGCAGGAGGAGGTGTCCAGCGCTTGCTCAGGGTGCGCAGGCGCGGAGGCTTTCCTGAGAGGCCGGGAGAGCTGGAGGCCTCCAGGAGGGAATGTGTGGGAGGGAGGCAGAAACTGGACGCCAGGGACGGGTGTTTGCAGGCGCAGGATCTTGAAGGGCTGGGGGCTCTCAGCAGGGATGGAGGCTGTGGCAAGCTGCTGGGAGGGAGGCGGCGTCTCGGCGCTGGGGAGGTTCTGCGAGGGAGGGAGGCGCTTGAGATCAGGGAGGGACTTGCAGGGTTGGAGGCCGTCAGGGGCGGTGGAAGCTCCCAGAAGGCTGGATGTGGGCCGGGCCGAGCTTCGCCCAGGGATGCTTGGTGTCCAACACAATCTCCTGGAAGGGCTGGAGGCTGTGCCAGGAATGGCCCCTCTGGCTGGGAGGAGCCTGCCGGAGGCACAGAAGCGCCCGGAGCAGCGGGACGAGGCACAGCAGGGCAGGTGGCCTCGCTTGCCCAGCTGCTGCAGGTGCGCCCACAGCGCCCGCCGCATGGCAGGATGAAGCATAGCCCATGTCCCACGGTGAGACCGGAGCAGCAGCATCAGCCCCTGCAGCTCCTTGGCCACGCTGAGGCAGGGGCCGCAGCTGCCGGGTCCCTTGTGGCAAGTGGCGGGAGCATCTGGATGCTTCCGAGGGCTTGCGCCAGGCCCGGAGGCCCTGGCAGCCACAGGGGCTCCTGGGCTCCTGCCTGGGCCCCTGGCCCGGCCCCCAAGCTGCTTGCGCGGCCTCCGAGTCCCGGCCTGCCGGCCCTGCCGTGCCCGGTGGCCAATGACCCAGCGGACAGCCACCGTGGCCAGCAGCAGGGCAAGTGCAGCCAGCAGGACGCTGACGTCGCTCACGGCTCCGACACGTGCCATCGCCACTGCACTGGCGGCTGTGGGGCCGGCCCGCCTTATATAGGGATGGCCCGGTGACCTCACAATGCTGGGGCCGCCACACGGCGTGACATCACAGCCCAGCCTCAGGCCGCTGTCACGCCATTTGTGACCTCACAGCACCGCCTGCCTCAGGGCCGGCAAGACCCACTCAGGCAGCAGGGCGCTGATGGCCAGGAAAGGCCTGCCACTGAAAATGGGAGCCCAGGCCGTGGCAGCCAAGCTCTCCCAGGAGCACGGGCCACATCAGGAAGAGGTCAGGTGCCACCAATGCCCAGCCCATGGCTCCCCCAAGGCTGTGGAACTGCTGGCTGGGAACAGCCTCTGCGCTAGTGCCGGAGAAGATCCTGCAGACACAAAGGCGGCTGCAGTTCCCCATGCCCAGGCAGCTCTCCCCACCTGCCTGACAGCTCCAACCCCTTAGCCTATCACTACAATTGCTGTCACAGAATGCCTCTGCAGCTCCCTTGGAGCTCCTGGCACACACTGCAAGGCACTGGGAGGCCTCCGCACAACCTTCTCTTCTCCAGCCTGAGCAGCTCCAACTCTCTCTCAAGCTGTCTCCACAGGAGAGCTGCTCACCTTCGCAACCCGCTGGCCTCCTCTGCACTTGCTGCAACACTTGCATGGCCTGATGTGCTGGCCACACCAGGAGTGGAAGCCCTGCTCCAGGTCTGGCCCTGCCTGAGCAGCTTCATTCCACAGGCTCAGGCGACGTGTCTGGCTGCTCAGTCCCAGCTGCTGTAAGTGGGCAGGATTAGTGCTGCCGCTGGATCACCAGAGTGATGGCCACAGCTCGCATGGGCCCGGCCCCATCCCTTGGGCATCTCTGCCGACGGAAAGCCCAGTCCTGCCTGGGCCACCTACAGTCTGGCAAGAGGCTGCCCGTGCCAGCCTCTGCTGTCGCCAGGCAGGGGCAGCAGCCGGCCGTGCTAGCGCTGCTTCCAGCCTGCTGCGAGTCACACAGCGGGAGAGGGACAGCTTGGCTCCGGGCACTGGCCACTCCCAACCCATTGCTGCAAGGCAGCGATGAAAGCGCACGCACCCTGGCAAGCAGCTCCGGCAGCTGTGCTGTCCTTCCCCTCGAGGGAAAGAGGGACAGCGTGCCCTCAGAGCCCCTGGCTCTCATGGCAGCAGCTCACACAGCTGCCTACGCAGCAACAGACACATGTTCTCCGGACACATAAGGAGCTCTGCGTGTCTTTGTTTCCCATTGCTTCACTGTGCTCAGGCTGCCGGTCCCTCTGAGGCAGTGGCAAAAGGCCAGCACACACCTTCAGCCCCCACTCCTCATGTGCAACAAGTTCTTCTGCTCTCTTTGGCCTTTCAGCTGTCCTCAGCTGTTGCTTTCCACTGCCCCACTCGCAGCGTCCTGCGTCCCTTCACTCTGCCCGCTCTTCCCACACAGGCTAGCCCTTCAGTGGAGGCCTGCCTTGTGTCCCCTCTGCTCCCCAAAGTGTGCTCCACAGCCCACCGTGCCGGCAAGGCAGCCGCCGTAGCCTTTGGTGGCAATGGGGCGTCACAGCCCCAGCGCCCCTGCACGAGCCCCAGAGCTGCCACTGGCTGCCTCCAGGTGAGCCTGAGGACACTCTGCAGTGGGCAGCATCAGCTCCTGAGCCTGCACTTGCCTGCCCTTGAGCCTCCCTGGGCAAAGGGGAAATCGGGCAGGGACGGGACTGCAGGGAGCGACCATGGCCTACCTCTTGGGCAATCCACAGCCAGCACCAGGCAGCCCCTGCCTGCAGCATGGCGCAGGCACGGCCACACGGGCACGGCCACACAGGCTGGGCCCTGTGGCCACCCAAGTCATTTCCTCCCCATCAACGGCTGCCAGGCACCAGGCTGCTGTCAAGCGCTGGAGAGGCTGCTCTTGCAGCGGGGCTGCCCTGGCCACGTGCAAAGTCACACTTCCACGTGCTTGCCCCATCCCTGCTTGTGCTGGTTCTTTTGAGAGACCCAGATGAGCGTCGATGGCAAAAGGCCCCGAGCTTGCCCTCTGTCCTGGGGCATATCATGGCTTGATTCTGGGCTCCTGCCCTGCCGGCCACAGCTCTTCCTTAGCTCCTTCCCTCGTCCCCGCCGGTGCCAGAGAGACAGAGCTGCCGGCAGTCGCAGGGCTTTTTCCCAGAGCGGGGAAGGGCCTAGAGGCAGGGACAAGCCACTCCCCGATCAGGGAGAAGGTGGGAGTGGAACAGAGTTGGTTCCATTCCAGCCTAGGGGATGAGCGCAGCGAAGCAGGGACAAACAAGGTGCTCCACTTTCCAAGGGGAACAGGGAAGAAAACATCCCAAACACCAAGATCAAAAGGAAACACAGTATCAACCAAATGAACACACTTTAACACCTGCTCCTACAAGGATGGGCAGCCGAGGCGTTAGGAGAAGCAGAGTGGGGCGCTAACTGTGTCCCTACCAAGCCTCCAAGCACTGGTAGATGGGTCAGCCCCGCAGGCATCTCTCTCAGAAGGATATCAGTGGAAATGACAACAACACGGGTGAGGGTTGCACGTGATACTTGCTCAGCCTCAGAGGACAAACAGGAGTTTAAAGCGAGTCGTTGGGAATGGCCCAGCATCCCCAGCCCGTAGGCAAGCCCAGCCCTGAGCCAGTTCCTGGGAAGAAAAGAGCCCTCTCCCAGCAGGAACACTCTGACAACTCTTTGGGGGAATGTTTTTTATAGAGATCTGTATCAAGGGTAGAACGAGACAGACCCATATTTTTTACACAAGTGTAGCTCACCTCGATGTCGCAGAAGCAGGTCCTCACTTGAGATCCGACGTGGGGGTTGGCCAGACACTCCAGTCGGCTCTCAGGACACTGCGCGGGGTTCCCCTCAGAGCCACGGCTCCAGACGCTGCTCAGGAACAGCTCTTCTGTGCTCGGGGACTCCAACCTCCACTCAGCGCTTCAGTGCAGGCAGCGCAAAGCAGTGCCCACCTGCAGTCAATGCACGTGGCAACGTACCACGGCAAAAGTGCCTCTGTTAGGCCCAGTGGCCGCCGCTCAACAGCAGCCGTCTGTGCTCGAGGGATGGGAGGCAAACCCTCCTCAGAGCTCAGAGTGTCCGCTACGAAGTACCAGTCCTCGTGCTCAAGGTTTTGCCCTCGGCAACTTTAAAAGCTGCAGCCTCAGCTGCCCAGCGGCGATGTGCTGTGCTCACGACACTGATTAGAGCACACTTAACAATTTAGTTACCATCCATGATGAAGTCTCTCACAGCTTGAAAGGCTGGGTGCTGCGTCTTCCACATTGGGCGCCAAATTGTAGAAAAATGCCTTCTTCCCTCCTGCTGCTGAGGACTCCAGGACGGTGTAGATGAATGTAGATGAGAGATCTCTCAAGTTGGGTCTTAGAAGAACAGGTTTATTGTGTAGAGTGTGAGGCCTTGCTCGGAGCTGCCAGGCGCAGCTGTGGCATGGCCTTAGAAGGTGGGGTCAGTGGGAGATAAAGAAATTCCAAGAGCAAGATGCAAGAGGCAAGAGAGAGGAGCAAAGGAGAGAAGAGAACAGAAGCGTGGCCCACTCTCGCAGCACTCTGATAAGGGGTCTCGAGATGGGCTGTAACAGGCTTGTGCCAATGAGGTTACAGATACTTGCTACTTCAGGGGGGGTTACATGTGTGGGATGAATTATACATTGGGGGTTGTTTTTGCAGGCATCTAGTAGCTAGGACATTTTAAACATCAAAAGTTACTTTCAATTCTATCTCAGTTACAGGTTTCACATTCTCAGAGTCCAAGCAATCATATTTATAGGGCTTTCTGGCTTCATCCTTCCCAACATCTCCCCCGTTCTTATTAACAACTAAAACGCTAGACACTGTCTTACTCATTACTTTTTGCACACACTGAAGTATGCAGGGAACCGCTACTACAGCTACAATTACTACTATTAGAACAATCAAACCTATCTTACAAAGTTCCTTTAGCCAAGGTGCAAAGCTCAAACCGTCCAACAAATTGTCCAGCCAGGATGGGTCATCTATTGTAATTTGGCCAGCTAAATCTCTCAGTTCTTGCAATTGTTTATGAATGGAAACAGAGTGATCGGATAAATTCATTCATCACAAACCTTCAAAATCCTCACAACCATGTCCATGTGCCAGAAGAAGGTAGTCAATGGCAGCTCTGTTTTGTAAAGTGGCATGTCTGATTGCTTCTTCATCTGTCAGCAAGTCACTGATCATAGTAGAGGTGGCATTTACTTCTTTGCTGAGCCAGCATCCTAACTTGTTTCAGTTGTTTTAGGGCAATTGAGGAGCTTAGCTGAGGCAGGAAAATGCTAGCAGCAATTGACTCTCCTGAGTTCCAAGGATGGAAATTACTATTACAGTTGCTGTCATATTCATGTCCCCAGGAGGATCTAATCCTCCTGCTTTTCTTTTTGACTGCTCTTTTGACACTGGGAGCAATTATTGTAAGTTGTCCCATGGCGCAAGGACCACCATCTATTTTTGAAGGTATACCTTGCCAGGCCCTGTCTCCACAGATGAGCCAAATCCCTTTAGGAAATCGAATAGGAAGTTTGTTAAAGCAATCTGCGTGGGGTTCATCATACATGAGAAGCTTAGCTTGATTGCACCAAGAAGTCATGTTGCTATAAACTGGGTGATAAGGGGTAACGTTTAAATGAGGGTCATTTTCTCCTCGGAAGTGAAAGAAGTAACAGGTGCTCATAGCTAATGAGCCTAGGATTTCTAGCTCTTGGAGGTCAGATTTATCAACTTTAGAATTGTCAATATAAGTGTGGTGGTTTTGGCTGGGAGTTGGGGATATGTGATGATCATCATATGGCCAGTATTTGTCAAAAGTAACATTGTCAAAACCTTCTGGAAGAGGCACTCCAACTAAACAGGTGGAAAAAGGTTTGTCAGGGCTTGTGTTGGATAGACAGGTGGTATCAGAGCCTGCAGACTTGGCTAAAGCAACCCAGACATTTTTCTTTGGTTGACTTACAGGTAAAGCTTGACTACAAAAACTAAAACAAGAAAACAAAAGTAACATGCACGCGTGCAAATGATAAAACTTCAGTCTTTTCTTGGGCTGCTTTTGGCGGATCATCTTCTCCTGATGATTCTGCGCAGCTCAGGTCTGGGTGCTTGCTTCTTGGTCTGCAGCAGTACTGGCTGATGTGGGGGTCTCAGCGGGCTTCGATGCGTGGTACGGTTTCACGTTCTTTGCTGGAATCCACCGGAGTCCTTTTTCTGTGGAGATACACGCAAACCCCTTCCCCCATGTTATAAGATTGTATGGTCCTTCAATTTGTCCTGAATCTAGGTTTTTAATTAAAACGGGGGGTGCTCTTTTAGTTTTGCTTTCTTATTGTTTAAGAAATGTCTGTAAATGGGGGGGTCTGGCTCTTCTGCAGAGCTGTTCAGAAAATTATAAACATACAGGGCTTTATTCAACCTCTTTTGAGGTGCAGCCTGGTCTTCTCCCCCTTTCTGTTGATCTAAAATGCGTTTTAGAGTTTGATGTGTTCTTTCTATGATTCCTTGACTCGTGGGAGAGTAAGGAATGCCAAATGTATGGCGAACACCCCAGTCATTCAGGAATGCAGCTAATTCTTGTGAGGTGTATGAAGGACCATTATCAGTTTTAATTTCTTGGGGACACCTAAATAGGAGAAAGCTTGTGAAAAACGTTGGCAAACATGCTTAGCTGTTTCTCCTGCATGTACAGAAGCAAAAACTGCATTTGAAAATGTATCAATAGAGACATGGATATTTTTAAGTTTCCCAAAAGAGGGGTACTTAGTAACAGCTGTTTGCCATTTCTGTAAACTTTCCAACCCCCTTGGGTTGGTGGCTCCTGAAGAAGGGAGAGGTTGAACCTGCTGACAGTTTGGGCAAGCTCGTACAATATTTTGTGCTTGTTCTAGGGTAAGGTGAAAATCTCGTTTGATTGCCTGTGCATTTTGGTGAAAAAATGCATGACTCAGTTTGGCTTGTTCAACAGTGTTAGGCAAGGTGGTTGCAGCAAGCACTGAGGTAGAATTTTCAATGATTGCTGCACCTTCCTCATCTGATGCTGTTGATGCCAATGCATCAGCTCGTGCATTTCCCTCTGCCATAAATCCTGGAAGACCTGAATGAGCTCTAATGTGAGAAATAAAATAAGGATTATTTCTGTGTGATAAAATTTGATAGAGACAGGTGAGCCAAAGGCACAACTTGTCGTTGTTCACATCCTTTAGAACAGATCCTTCAATTCTCTTAATAACATTAGCAACGTATGCTGAATCAGTGATCAGGTTGAAAGGTTCTGGAAAGAGCTGAAATGCTCTTACAACTGCTGCCAATTCAACAATTTGGGGAGAACCTTCAACCTTTTGAACATCTTGTCCCCAGGTTTTAGTATTTTTATTTTGCCATGTGACGACCGAATTGTGCGTTCGCCCTGACCCATCAGTGAGGATAGTGACTGCATCTAAAGGCTCTTCACTGATCAGGGGCTTTTCTTTGTAACATAATTTAGCTTTGATCATTTTGTGTGTTGGATAATGAATGGAACAAGTGCCTGGGAAATCGAGCAAGGCATACAGCAAGTCTTCTGATTTTTGCATTGCCCAATCAAAATAGGTTTTCTTCATGGGCAGATAGATGATTGCAAATCCACGACCTGCTATTGAAAGAAGCCTTGTTCTACCTTTGATGATGATTTGAGACATCATTTCTAAAGGTGTGAGGATTGTCTTTGGCGACCTGTATGAGATAAAAACCCATTCAATTATTAACAACGGATCTTTGTGGGAAGAATCCCATTGAAAGATGAGACCACACAGTCTCAGCTTTTCTCCTAAGATTGCAAGGAAAAAGGGTTTGTCAGGGACACAGCGATGTGCTTGCCTGCTCTGCAGAGCACTAGTAATTTCTTCTAAGGCCTTGTGAGCCTTAGGAGTGAGGGATCTGGGGGATCTGATGTCATTGTCCCCCTTCAGCAAATCAAAGAGTGGAGCAAGTTCATCAGCTGTGATTCCTAGGACAGGCCTGACCCAGTTAATTTCTCCTAAAAGCTGCTGCAAGTCTTGCAAGGTGTGAACATCAGTTCGGATTTGTATCTTTTGAGGAGTGATGGACTGTTCTGTCAGTTTCCAACCTAAATATTTCCAGGGAGCAGTCTCTTGTATTTTTGATTCAGAGATCACCAGCCCGCTCTTTTTGATTTCAGCAACAACGCAATTGCAAGTCATTTCCATTTGGTTTCGTGTTGGTGCTGCGATGAGCAAATCATCCATGTAGTGGAGAATAACTGATTGTGTGAACTGTTCACGGACTGGAGACAGTGCACGGGCTACAAAATGTTGGCAGATAGTTGGAGAATTTTTCATGCCTTGGGGTAAAACGAGCCAATGGTATCTTTGGAGCGGTTCTTGCAGGTTTGTACTTGGAACAGAAAAGGCAAAACGAGGTGCGTCGTCTGGATGCAGTGGGATATTGAAAAAACAGTCTTTTAGATCTATGATTACAAGTGGCCAGTCTCTCGGGATCATGGAAAGGTTGGGTAGACCAGGTTGGAGGGGACCCATGTTCTCAATCACTGCGTTGATCTTTCTGAGATCTTGTAACAATCGCCAGGTGTTGGAGGTTTTCTTATGGATTACAAACACAGGTGAGTTCCAGGGACTGTTAGTGGGCTTAATGTGGCCTTTTTGCAGTTGTTCAGCTACTAGATCCTTTGAGGGCACTCAGCTTATTGTCTGGTAGGGGCCACTGGTCAACCCAGACAGGGGTGTCAGTTTTCCAGGTTAGCTTGAGAGTGCCGAGTGCTTCAGTGGCCCCTATGAAAAACCCAGTTCAATTTTGGCTCCCCACTGAGAAAGCAAGTCCCTTCCCCACACTGTGATGGGCTTTTGCACTACATAGGGACGAATTGATGCTTTCTTCTCATCTGGTCCTGTAATGGTGATTACAGATTCGCTTTGCAAGCACGGAGTGACACCTCCGATGCCTGTGAGGGTACCTGGGGGAGTTACTAACTTCCAATCTCTTGGCCAATAGTAAGAAGAGATCACAGAAACATCTAGCGCCGGTATCTATCATCCCTTTGATGTTAACTTGAAGCCCACCATTTGACAATTCACAAGTTAGCATTGGTCTTTGTTCACTTATGTGTTGAACCCATAGAACTTCAGGATTCTCAGGAGTGACGGGGAAACAGCGTGGTGGCATTTGGTCCATAGTTCCCATAGGCAATGCTATGGCAATAGCTATGGGGGTTCTGGGAGGAATGTGCAATGGGGGATAGCAGGCATTGGCTAGCACTAGTAATTCTTCGTTGCAGTTAACAGACATCACACAAGGCAAAACAAGCAGTCCCAGGATGCTATTTCTTTCTTTACCAACAACTAAAAAGTCTTGCCTATGTTGTGAAGGCCCAGTGATCCCTGTTGAGATATAATCGTAACCATCATCTTTAGAAAGGTTGTTGGCTTGGAGGTTGCCAAGGTGCACCAGGTCCCTGGGGGTAGTAGGTTTGGGTCATTACTTGGGATTGTGCTGGTGATGAAGCGAAAGAGCTTTTGGGTCGGGGTATTCACAAATTTCTCCTCGGGCGCTTGGGGTGCCATTACTTGTTTCTTCACGCGATGGCGCTGTGCGCTCCCCTTGGGGTTTTTTTGATTGTATTTTCTGCTGATGTCCTGTCTGGCTGGGTACTGCCAGGCAGGAGGCTTTCCCTTCTTACAGGTGGAGCTGCGATCTGGTGCCTGCACACCTCTTTTGATGTTTGGGCAGTTCTTCATGATATGTCCAGGTCACTTGCAGAAGTAGCAAGGACCTGAAGTCACAGCAGCTTGCATAACAGTGTTGTCTTGTTGTTGTGAGCTTAGATGCAGGGCGGTTAAGATTTCAGTAAGTTTCTGGTCTCGTGTTTCAGCTTGTGCTGCTTGTACTGTGAGAGCCCTTTCAATTTTTTCTCCAATAGTTTTTCCAAGTTCATTTGCTTGAATCTGTTGCGACGTGCTGTGGGCTCCCTATTTGGTTACAGGCATCAATCATTTCAGGCACTGTGGGTCTCTCCTTTCCCAGGGCTTTGATTGCTCTTCTACATTCTGGGCTTGCATTATTTTCAATGATGTCCCGTATCATGATTGGGCGAGCTATGTCATCACCGCATTGTCTTTCTGCTGCTTGAATCACTCGATCCACAAATGAGGTAAATGGTTCAGATGAATCTTGACTGATTAAGTTGTAGGCTTTTTCAAAACTTCCTGCAGGCTGAATTTGTACAAAGGCTCTACGAGCCATCTTTTTGATGTCGTCTAATGCTATTTTGGGTAAGTTCACTTGATTATCATTCTGGTCATCAGGAGGGTCACCAGTTAGCTTTGACATAGTAAGGGTACGAAGGTCTACATCAGTACTTTGTCTGTACATCTGCAGTACGTTTGTGAGCAACCTTCTCCATTTGAATTCCCACAGCATATATTGAGAATCTGTGAGAATCACAGCAGCAAGGTTTTTGCAGTCATTTGGTGTAAGTGTATGTCCTTCCAGGGTGCTTTTTAGCAGTTGTTTAAAGTATGGAGAACAGATGCCACTGTCCTTTATCACTTTTCTTAATTCTTTTATTTCATGAGATGGGATTAGCTGTCCATGTTCTGGGACCTCCGGCTTGCTGGCTGAATATCACAGGCATGGCTAGAGGATTTAGATTTTCTTCTTTGCAAATTTCGCGTGTGACTTCATGCCAGTCTGTCATTTGAACATCATCAGAACATTTCTGTGGACCTTCCAAAATCGGGACTGGTGGTGGTGGATGTTCAGCTTCGAGAGAGCTGCAGCTGCCTAGGGCAAAACAGTTCTCTTTCTGTCCTGTATTTGTTAAAGTGGCTGCCACATTCCATCCTCGCCCTTCTCGTTGCATGGTTTGTGTGTGAAGTTGTGGTCCTGTCATGCTTGGGCACGATGCAGGATGCGGTGGCAGAGGCAGGCATGCAGGAGGCACAGGCAGGCATGCAGGAGGCACAGAGCCTGTCAGTGAAGACATGTGAGAAGAGCTTGGAGCTGCAGAAGGATTCGTCAGGCACGAAGCTGTCACTGTAGCATGTAGGTTTGGGGGTGGAAGAGGAGCGGAAGAATACATATAAGTTGCTGTAGAATCATGTTGCTGTTGTGCTGTGTACAGAGTCGTGGGCTGGTCAAAGATTGCTGAAGGCTGTGGTTGTGCAGAAACTGCTGATGGCTGTTGTGTCGGGGGCTGTGCAGCACGCGTGGTAGTGTGGACTATTTCCGATGGCACTGTAACAAGATCCGGCTGAGCGCAGGCCTCTGCATGGGGCGCGCAGGAACTCTCAGGCTGTATCGGTGATGCAGCTTGGCGGCTTGGCGCGAACTGCGCATGCGCGGGGTGCACAGCCTCGGTGTGGGGAGGCGTCGTGGCAACTGCTCGCATTGGGGGTGCGGGAGGCAGAGGGGCCACGGGGGGGAACGCGAAGGAATCTGCGGGCACAGGACACATCGGGGCAACGGCAGGAATGAGAGGGCTGGCTGAGGTGCGCCGCGGAGCAGGGACGGGGCTTGCACGGCCATCTGCCATCTGTGCTGTGGCACTCAGCGGCTGGTAGCTAGCAAGTTGGGCAGGGGCCCACCGCGGAGAAGGACTGGGACGGGCTGAAGCGTCCGCCGCGGTGCGGGGCTGGGGCAGTCTGCAGGCGGCAGAACATGCGGGGGGATGGTGGGCATCTCCGCGTCTGTGTGCGCCAGGGAAATTGCAGGCACGGGCGGCGGCGGCGCAGCCGGCACCACCGGCTCATTGAAAGGCGGCAAGGCAGCGGCGGGCACCGGTAAGAGCGGCGGCACAGCCAGCGCCGCTTCTGCTGCGGCGAGGGGAGCCTGTGCTGCCTGCAGGAGGGTCGCAGCCTGGGTGTGAAGGAGACTAGCTATTGCAGTAGCCATAGCCGCAAACGTGGTGGGTGGTGGAGTGGAGGGACCCGCGCTGGGGAGGGGGGGCGATCCAGCCCGAGCTGCGGGGTGAGGAGAGGGCGTGGCCGCCGCGGTGCCGGGGCTCGGCCCACTGGAGCGGGGGGAGGGAGCACCGGCAACAGGAATTCCAGCTGTGAACGGGACTGAGGGCGCGGTGGGAGGGGCCGCAGGGTCCGGTGGGGGCGATGGGGCCGAGGGGAAGGGTGCCGCAGGCATGTGGGTGGGGGACGGAGCCGCGGATGCCGAAACTGCGCAGCGCAGAGGAGGGGAGGGGGGCGGTTTGTGCTGCAGACCCGTGGCCGCACTGAGGGGATCTCCGGGACCAGCGGGACTAGATGCCGCGACTGCAGCGGCGTTTTTTGCAGCAAAGAGCTCAACGAGAGCTCTGCAAGCAGGTACAAGTTCAACAACAGCAAAATTCTTTCGTGAAATATCATTAAAGAGTCGATTTCCAACTGAGTCCCAAAAGTCTCTGGTAAAGACAGCTGAACGGTCAGCACTGGGAAAGTTAACTAGAGTCCATTCTAAAAGATCTTTTAGCTCTTGCTTAGGTAAAGTACTGTTGTGGTCGAGTAAAAGGTGCTTAAGTTGTTTATAGAGATCTCTATCACGGGTAAAACGAGACAGACCCATACTGTTTAGACAAGTGTAGCTCACCTCGATGTCGCAGAAGCAGGTCCTCACTCGAGATCCAACGTGGGGGTTGGCCAGACACTCCAGTCAGGTCTCAGGACTCTGCTCGGGGTCCCCCTCAGAGCCACGGCTCCAGGCGCTGCTCAGGAACAGCTTTTCCGTGCTCGGGGATGCAAACCTCCACTCAGCGCCTAAATGCGGGCAGTGCCAAGCAGTGCCCACCTGCGCTCAATGCACGTGGAAACGTACCACGGCAAAAATTCCCTCCTTGAGCCACAGTGGCCGCCGCTCAACAGCAGCCGTCTGTGCTCCAGGGATCCGAGGCAAAACCTCCTCAGAGCTCGAAGTGTCCACTACCAAGTAACAGTTCTCGTGCTCAAGGTTTTGCCCTCGGCAACTTTAAAGAGCTGCAGCCTCACGCTGCTCAGCAGCGATGTGCTGTGCTCACGACACCGATCAGAGCACACTTAGCAATTTAGTTACCGTCCATGATGAAGTCTCTCACAGCTTGAAAGGCTGGGTCCTGCGTCTTCCACATTGGGCGCCAAATTGTCGAAAAATGCCTGTTCCCTCCTGCTTTTGAAGACTCCAGGACGGTGTGTATGGGTCTGGACGAGAGATCTCTGAAGTTGGGTTGTAGCAGGAGCGGTTTATTGTGTAGAGCGTGAGGCTTTGCCCAGAGCTGCCAGGCCCCGCTGCAGCATGGCCTTGGTAAATGGGGGCAGTGAGTGATAAAGAAATTCCAAGAGCAAGATGCAAAAGAGAAGAGCAAAGGAGGAGAGCACACAGAGACAAGAGAGAAGCAGAAAGAGCGCAGCCCACTCTCGCAGCCCTCTGATAAGAGGTCTGAGGTGGACTGTAGCAGGCTTGTGCCAATGGGGCTACAGACACTTGCTACTTTAGGGAGAGTTACATGTGTGGGATGAATCATACATTGGGGGTTGTTTTCTCAGGCATCAGCAGCTAGGACATTTTAAACATCAAAACTTACTTTCAATTCTATCTCAGTTACAGGTCTTACATTCTCAGAATCCAAGCAATCATATTTATAGGGCTTTCTGGCTTCATCCTTCCCAACAGCTTCTTAATGTAAACTCCACAGGACAAGGCAGCCCACATGGGGCACAGGGTGAACCAGAATCTTTGGCTTCCTGAGACCAAAGGCACTCTCTGGGGGGAAAATGTTCTCTTGGCCCAGCTCTTCCTTGTGGATGTTGCTGAAGTACCCTCAAGGGAGGCATCAATATTGCCTGGAAACAGGACCCAAACCATCCTTTAGGAACCTGTTTATGGGCAGTCTCCACATGCCCAGCAGCTCCCATTCCCAGTACCACAGGTCTGATTTCCTATTTCCCACTGTGGGTTGATAATGGATCCAGGGCTCCTCCCTGTGCTGCTGTTGTGTCCCCAGTGCCTTTGGCTCAGAGGAGTTTCACAGTGCTTCTGTTCCTTCTGTTGGTGCTGTTTCCAACATTCTGTGACCAAAATCCATCCTCATCTACCCAAACCCACAGGTTCTTTTCCTTTATCCATATGCAATTTTTGGATGCATTTTAGCAACAAAGCACCAAAGACACCAACACCACCTGAAGGAATCAGTGTCATTTACTACAGCTCAAAGCAGCAAAGGAGCACAAAAGGAGCAGCTCAGCAATGCACCCAACCATCACTACCAAAGATTGCCTGCAGGGATTGAGAAAGATCCATCACCAGGTCCCCTCAGACTTTCCCATCACCCACATGCACACATCAGCTGGGGGAAGCTGTCCCAGCCAAGGACTGCAGAGCCACTCCCAGACACTGGGAATTGCTGCAGGTGCCTCCAGCCACAGGTGAGGCTCCAACCTGGCTGGGAGAGGGCCCAGCTCTGATAGTGCTGAATAAACCAACTGACAGCACTTCTAGTGCAGGAACAGCTGGTTTCATCCTCCTCTTGGGTCCCTCCCAAAGCCTGGCCAGGGCCCAAGGAGGAACCAGGGGAGGTGACTTTGACCATCCAGCCCCAAACAAGGCCAGATGTCAGATTTCATGGCCTTGTCTGGCTTCTAAACACAGAAAGGTCAATACATGTCTCACTAATGAGTGGATACATCTATCACACTGCTAATGACCATGCATATCTCAGTAATGAGCAGATACAAAGATAACCTTTGGTTGAAGGTTGATGCAGAGGTCTCTTTGGCTCAGGGCCTGCTGTTCAGGCCTCACTCAGGCCTCTTGTCCAGGCCTGGCATGAGCAGGGACATCTTTCACCACATCAGGTTGTTCAGAGCCCTGTCCCAGCTGCACTTGAATGTTTCCAGGGATGGGGCATTGACCTCCTGCAGCCCCCCACATCCCCCCTGGCCACGGAACCTGGCTGCAGAAATGGGTCCTTGGGGTGCTTTCCAAGGGAACTTGAAGGGATGAGGGATCCCAAGCCAGCAGTGGGCTCAGTGCAGTGTCCATGGCCACAGCCCCTTGCAATGGCCCAGGGCAGGTTGGGATGATGATCCACCCTCACTCCTGGCCCAGGGCAGGGCTGCAGTGCTCTTGGTGGCACCTTGGGCTTGGCACACACTTGAGGAGGGTTTCTGTTTTCACTGGGGAAACTCAGAAGTTTTAGATTGCTTTAAAAAGAAAAGAAGAAAATCCTTTTTTGGCTAAGTGCAGCCAGGTCTCCAAGGAAAGCAGGTCCCAGGTGAGTGAGGAGAGATAGGATGTGATTTGGGAATGTGGAGCAAGGTTGTCCCCACTGGGTCAGATCCCAAAGCACAGCTTCTCTGAGCAGGCCAGACCTCCTTGGGAGACCCTGGTTCAGTATCAACCACAGAATACTGCAACCACCTCTTGTGTAATGAGAACAGTAAATAAATATACCCTTGAAAATAGGAATAAATATTTCTTAGAATCTTTTGAAATATTTCTCTATAACTGCAGCAGGAAAACTTCCTAATGAATGGCACTGGACCAGAGGGGAACTCAAGGCATAGCCATGGTTTGTCAGGACTTGTTTGATCCTGATGAGCCCTGTGGTGGATTTGGTGTTAAACCCTGGAACCTCAGGACCTGAGAGGAGATTGCACAAACCTTTCCAGGAGTCAAAGTCGGAAGGAAAACCCCAAGTGTCTCGATGCATCAGTGTGTCCCACAGAGGTCCAACACAGGCTCCTCATGGAGTCGGTGAAGGAGAGAATAGGAGGCCAGGATTGCACAAAAACCTCTCAGAGACTCAGTGTGGGAAGGAAAATCCAAAGTAGCTTAAACACCTTGAATACCTCATAGTATTAATGAGCCCCACTGAGTGTCAGTGCAAAGTTCTCAAGGGACTCGTTAGAGCAGATAATTGGGGCCATGGTTGCACAAAACCTCTCACAGACTCAGTGGCACAAAGAGTTCCTTAATAAACCTTCAGTACTCTGAAGTATTAATGAGCTCCACTGCATCTTTATACAGAGGAAGAATCCCAAGGGACTCTTTAAAGTAGATAATTGGGGCCATGATTGCACAAACATCTCACAGAGTCAGTTTTAAAAGGGAAACACCAAGTATTTTAAAACAACTGAAGTACCTTGAAGCATTAATGAGCCCCACTGAGTTGTTTTATTGAGAAAGCCTCTCAAGGGACTAATTAGAGCAGATAATTGGAGGCCATGATTGCACAAAGCTCTCAGGGACTGCAAGGAAAAAGCAAAACCCAAAGACCTTTGAAGAACCTGCAGTCCCTGGGAGCATTCAGGAGCCCCCCAGGGCCATTGCTGACCAAGGCTCCCCAGGGACTCCTTCCAGCACATCTTTGAGGCCACTGGCATGTGAGGGGGATGCTGAGGGCAGCACAGGGGGCTGACAGTGCCCAGCCTTGCTGGGGCTGTGCCAGGAGGCCCCAGGGCCTCAGGACAAGGTGTCTCCTCACAGCCCTTGGTGGCACAGAGGCTGCTGTGCCCCAGGACACCAGGACTTGGCTTCTCCTGGGCACTGCCAGCCCTGCCAGGGCCCTTGGCCATGTCCAGCACAGCTTGTCCTGCCCTGTCCCACAGCTGCTGCACACTCCCATCTCGCTGCCCCCCTGGCTCTGCCCTCACATGGCCAGCCCTGCCCTGACCTCTGCCCAGGGCATGTCTGACACCCCCCATCCAATGGGCTGGGGGTGGGAAAGTGTTCCTGAGGGCACAGGGAGGGGACAGCTGGGCTGGACTGACCCAAGGGAGCTCCCATTCCTTGTGATGTCATGGTCAGCAATAAACTGAGGGGAAAGAAGGGCAATGGGGGTGGCGGTGAGGGCTGTGGATGTCTTTTATTATTGAGACATTTCTCATGCCAAGCACAAAGGACATGTACTCCATCCTTTCCTGCCAGGAGCTGGCTGGACATTGTCTGCTGATGGGAAGTAGAGAATTGATCTCAGATGTTATTTCTGTGCTTACACATGTGGCCTTTGCTTTTTGAGGCCCTTGCTGAGGAGGATGGTCACAGCACGGACATGCAGCAGGACAGTGACCAAACTGCCCGAGCACTCCGGCCTTGCACCCACAGAAGGGCTGGGAAGGGGAGTGTGGAGCTGGGAAGAGCAGATGTGGAAAGAGCCAGGGCCATTGTCCCTGTCTGTGCTGGCTCTGCTGTGAGCCTCTTTCCTTCCCATCTGCAAAAGATCATTATTTTATTCAGATGCATAGGGAACAAAGCTTTTGAAAGTCATTGAGATACTGAATAATGGCAGATACTCATGTAGAAATGCTGTGAGTAGTGATATTCGTTTGTGGAAAACATAACAGTAGGAATGTATTTAAAAAGTGCAAAAATGGAAAAAAAAGAACCACAAGTCTGAGATTGAAATAAGTTATATTCAGAAGGTTCTGCAGAAGAAAAGAGGCAGGTTTTTGCTTCTGAAATCCAGCCAGCAGTTCCCTCAGGGACTCCACGAGTTCCTTATCCCTCAGGCTGGAGATGAGGGGGTTCAGGGCTGGAGGCACCAGCGAGTACAGAACTGACAGGGCCAGATCCAGGGATGGGGAGGAGATGGAGAGGGGCTTCAGGTGGGCAAATAAACCACTGCTGACAAACAAGGACACCACAGCCAGGTGAGGGAGGCATGTGGAAAAGGCTGTGTGTCCTAGGAGGCCCCACTTTGCCCAAGGAGAGCCTTGCATCCATGAGATTCCCTGTTGTCACAATGCTCTGCTGGGTTCCGTGGGGCTGTGCTGTGTCACAGTGGACACTGAGCTCCACGTGCCCTGGCACTATCCAAGTGGCACCTGGCTTCCATGAGGCCCTGCTGTGTTTGCAGTTAAAACTTGGTTCCCCAAGATGTCCTTGTGTCACAGAGCTCTCTGGTGCCATGAGGCCCGGCTGTGTTGATGCCTTCAGGAAACCAGAAATAAAGTAACAGCCTTGGAGATAATATTATAGAGGAGGTAATAGAAAGGCTGATCTTTATTGGAGGCCTCCAAGGGGCAGATATGGAAAATGTCCACAAAAGGCCCAGCCCCCAAAGGGTGAATAGTGAATACAGTTCTATAATTGTAGCAGATTAGCATATTTGACAAAAATCACCAGTTAGGAGCACAGGTGGTGAGGCATGACAAAATTCCTTGCAAGAGTCACTCTGTCCATGACTGGACACTTCAGGCACAGCAAGGAAGGAAAGCAACAACAGCACCAAACAAAATCCAGGCAATCAAACCAGAAACTAACCAAGGACTGTCCCTGTGTGTGTGTGACAAGAGCACAGTGAGGGCAAGGATAAAAGGAACACGGCCTAAAAGCATCACAGAGCTCCAAATTAACAGGACTTGACTTATACCCGAACCTTAACTTACACCTTCAACTTCACAATTTAGCAAAAGAACAGCACTTGACAGTATTTATCCGAACTTAGAAACTCTGACTTAACCATTTACAGAGGAATAGTATTAACTTTGCTTATAACTTCTATTAAACCTGCAATTATGGTAAGGCACTTCACAAACCACTGACTCAGAAAACTCTAAACCCTGCAACTTCAAGTTATCCAGATTTTGAGAAGAGGAAGTCAGGAGAAGAGAGAGAGAGATATCCACAAATGGGCCTTGGATCCAGTGCCATCTCAGCTGCTGTGAGCTCCAGGGCCGTGGGACATGTCAGTGTCACAGCCGTGTCACAGCCTCACCTGCTCTGGCCCCTCTCACAGGTGGGGTTTTCAGGGTGCCAGGGGCTTGGCAGCCACTTTGGGGCTGGACCAGAGGCTGCAGTGGCTGGGGCTGAGGCAGTGACCATCCCAAAACTACCTCAGAAACCTGGGATGCACCAAAATCCCTTCAAGAAGGTGGAATACCCAAAAACTCACTCAAGAATGGGTTCCCCCTCCCTTCATCATCCCAAACCTCTGGCTGTCTCATTCCAGACTTCACCACACCCTCCCAATCCCCACCCAAACCCATCCCAGCTCTCCTGAACATCAAGACCCCCTTCCCAAGCCCTATTTCTCCCATCCCACCCCTCCCAATCCCCATCCCACCCATCCTGCCCACCCAATGCTCACCTCACCCCTCCTGATCTGCATCCCACTTTGCCCAACCCCTTTCCAACCCCATTCCACACTGAGGGGCTGAGGAATTAAATAATTTTGGGGTGGAATTGAGTAGTTTTCATTGGCAATGAGTGTTTTTGATGTGACAGATCAAACCCTCTGGTCCCTTTGAGCGATAAGAAATGGAGACAACCACACCAAATACCCCCAAATCCTCCCAAATATCATCTGGATTGCCAGATTCTTTAGAAACACAAGTAAAAAGCGAGCATTGAGATGCCTTTGATCAACTTGTTGATTTTCAGCCCAATTTTGCTGGTTTAAAAGGGAGGAAGATGAATCAAAGAATATCATGAACCACCAAACTAAAGGACCACCAGCCCAGTGTCTTTGCAATGTGGGTCCCCTGATGGGGGATGGAGTTGGAGCAGTGCAGGAAGCTTTCCCCACAGTTGGGACACACAGGGATTCCCTTACCGGTGCCTCTGTTGATGTTGGCTCAGGTGAGACCTCTGGGTGAAGCTCTTCCCACACTGGGGACACTCGTAGGGCCTCTCCCCAGTATGGATGCACTGGTGCCTGATGAGGTGGGAGTTGCGCTTGAAGCCCTTCCTGCAATCGGGGAAGCGGAAGGGCCTCTCCTCTTTGTGAATCCGCTGGTGCTGGAGGAGATTCGAGCTGGTCTGAAACCTCTTCCTGCACTCGGAACATTCGTAGGGCCTCTCCCTGGTGTAAATGATCTGGTGCTGGACAGGGGTGTTGCTCTGGCTGAAGCTCTGTCCACTTTCCTGGCACAGGGTGGGTCTTTCCTCCTCAGAGCACCCTGGAATGGGTTTGAAACCCCTCCTCCCACAAGATCTCTGTATCTTTTCCTCCCCACTGGATTCCTCTGCCATGGAGCAGCTCAAAATGACCTCTTCCACGAGGTTCTGCTGCAGGGATTTGTCCTCCCTGGTCTCCATCCTCAGCTCCTTGTCTAGGGGTGGAAGGACAAGGAGAGGATGAGATTTGCCTCCATGCCACAGGGAAGGGGAAGGAGATTCCCCCAACACATCCTCGGCAGCACAGCATTGGCAGAGGCGTTGTCCTGCAGCCGAGGGCCGTGCTGGGCTGGGAGATGGAGCAGGAGAGAGGGGAAAAGGGGCACTGACTTCCTCCTCACCTGCCTGGCTGTTTTGCGGCATCTTCCTCTTTCTCACAGCCTCCTCCTCCATCCGGACAAGGTTTGGGAATGGGAAATCCTGGTTTGGGCAAAAGCAAGGGATGAGCATGTTGAGTTTGAATGTCCCTCTACTCAAGTCCATCTCTACAAGTCACCAGACATCTCGAGTCCCTAATAGTCTATCAAACACCAAGAGCAGCCCTGAAAATTCCTTTCTGGAGTTTCCTGTCACTGGTCTCCCTGCCCTCCCCAGGCTGCTGAGAATCCCAAGAATCTGAAAAGCTCCCCCCTTTTCCATTTTCTATTTAGGAATGCTGGGGGTTTTGGGTTCCCAGGGTCCCTTCTCCCCTTATTCTCTGCTTTGGGGTGCAGGGGCTCCAAGGAGTACCCCCTGCCCCTCTCCAAGCTGTTGAGGGTCCTGCAAATTGCAGTGCTCCCCAGCATCTGGGGTCCTGGGGGACACAGGGCTCTGCTCCTCCAGGCTGCCTCTGCCAGCAGCCACCACTGGGACCCCCCAATGTCACCCCAAGGGCCATTTTCCACCCAGCTTTGGAGTTCTTACTTCTCCAAACATCTCCAAACAAAAAAACCCAACCCAGGGACCACTCAGGATATCTGAGCCAAGCTCCCCCTGTCTTGGGCTGGTAAGACAGGGGTCTGCTATGGAAGGCAGGAGCCTCCCATGAAATGGAAAATACAAAACCTCCTCTCTTTGAATTATAGTTTTGAAATTAACGGGCTTCCAAGTAAAGACATGGCAATAGGAATATCAGTTCTTCAATAAAATTAAATTGAAAGTGCAGTAGTAAAAAACACCACCACCAAAAAAGCCCAAAAAATAAGACAGAATCTAACCTGACACCCGGGTAGTCAGGGTGTTGCTAGCAGTGCAATCAAATCGTGGCTGCAGTCCTCCTGGAGTGACAGATGTGGTTTTGTTGAAGCAATGATCTTGTAGAGGGGTGTAGTTTTCCTTTGAAGGTCCAGTGGTGGTGTAGACGAGTCTGGTCTTCCTCTGGGAATCCAGTGGAAACCGGGCTGCTCTTGGTGCTTTAAATCTCAGCTTATATCCAGGTGGGAATGCTTGGCTCCTCCCTCTGGGTGGAGCATCTCACAATGGGATGATGTAATTTTATCAGTCATGCAGTGAGACTCAATGGCCCATTAACAGAAGATATCTCCCTGGAGGGAGGATGGGTCATGGAAGAGATCAAGAACACTGCCCCATTTGATGTTTACACAGCTGTGCCATTAAGAGAAGATCCCCCTCAGAGATATGAGGAATGAATGGGTCATGGAAGAGATAAACAACCTGCCCTCCTGGTTTTAACAGATGGTAATAGAATACATTTTTTTGGTTAAACCTTGCATTGCAAGACAGGGCTTGATGCTCCTTGCCCAGGCTCTCTGCAGAACACGCCCAGGCCAATGCTCAGCAGAGAAAAGCCCCGTGAGCAGCCCCAGGGTGGCCGTGGGCAGGCTGGGGGCAAACAGCATGGCTGGGGCTCTGCAAGGTCCCTGGGGGAGATGGGAAGGAGCAGCAGAGCAGGGGCTGATCCATCCCCACTGCGCTGGACACCCCAGGGCAGCGTCCCAGAGCGTCCTCATGCACCTGCCAACAACATCCCCCCTCTGCAGCCCTGGCCTCTCCCGCAGCTCACACAGGTGCTGCATCCTTGCAGGCACAGACACGGCAGCACTGGCTCAGGAGCCCCTGTTTGCACTGCCCAGAGCAGGCGTGAGCACCCCCATGGTGTTGGTGTGGGGAGATGAACCTGAGGGAGCACAAATGCCATCAGCCCCTGGGGCCAGGCAGGGCTGGGGGACAGCAGGGAAACCACTCAGGTTTGTGATGGCCTCTGAAGTCAGCCAGAAACTTTGTTCCCATGAGCTGTGAGTCTCCTGTGCCAAAGAAGACGTTGTTGCTCAGATCCAAGGCTGCCTGGCAGCCACCCCCAAACTGCCCTCAGCATTTCCTTTGCTTCACCTTGGCTTTCTTTACTCTTCCTGCTACAGATTTCTTCTTCTTGCCCACCCCTGTTCCCTCCCCTGCAAATGGGCCCATCTCTACTTGTCCTTTGATCTCTGGGCTGTCCTGGGGTGACTGTGTATCCCCCAGTCGTCTACTGGGTGCAAAGGGGAGGGCAAGCGGTGTTTGTTTTTCCCCAGGAAAACTCTGCTCATTGGAGTGACCTTGAAGCGGGGGAGTTGGAACACGGCAAGACGAAAGAAGCTCTGTTGTTTTTTTTCCCCGGCAGTTAGTTAGTTTAATGTTAGCGTAGTTAGATGCTGTAGAATAGCTGAAGCTTTTTGCCTTTTTTTTTTTTCTTTTTCTTTTTTCCTCCTTCCTTTTTTCTTTTTTTTGCCCTCTCTTTGGAACTGTTCCAACCTCTCCAGACTAAGGACCTGGGGAAGCACCGGGGGCCTCCACAGGGGACCCACCCCACCAAGACCAGCCCTGCACATCTCCTTTTCTCCCAATGTCAGCGGAGAAGGAGCGGTGGAGCACAGTGACGATCTTCAAGAGGAGACTTTCTTTAAGTTTGTTATCCCTCCGTAAGCGGCACAAAGATCTTGTCATCAGGTATTGTGCTGGGAGTGCTTTGCCGTTTAATAAACAGGTTTTTTCCACTTCTCTCTGAGGAAATCTTTTCCCGAATCGGCTGGGGGAGGGGAGGGGGGCCCCTTGGGAGGATTTCTCCCAAAATCTGCCTGAAACCACCACATGGCCCCACTCTCCATTTCAGTTCCTGAGTTGGCACCATGGGAACATCCATTGAGGAGCAGGATCATCCTCCAAGTGCTTCAGGAATTGTCTGCAGGCTCCTGCCGTGCCTCGTGCTGCTCCCTTGCCAGAGGCACCACAGACCAGGAGGGCACATCTGGGCTGCTGTGTCTGGCTCTAGGGCTCCTTGTTCTGGGCAAGGAGGAGGAGCTGCAGAGGCTCTGCAGGACTGACAGGATGGGCTTTGGGGCTGTGAGGAGAAGCTGAGGGACCTGGGCTACTGGACCTTCTGAAGAGGAGGCCCAGGACTCATCCTGCAACTGCTGCAAAGGTGTTTTCAGAGAATCACAGATTCAGCAAGCTTGGAAAGGACCTGGACATCATCAAGTCCAACCTGTGCCCTGACACTGCCTTGTCTCCCCTGAGCCTCTTCTTCTCCAGGATAAACAACACCATGTCCCTCAGCTGCTTCTCACAGGACTTGTGTTCCAGACCTGTCACCAGCTTTGTCACCCTTCTCTGGACACACTCGAACTCCTCCATGTCCTTCCTAAATTGGGGGCCCAGAACTGAACACAGCACTCGAGGTGCTGCCCATCTAGTGCCAAGCACAGGGGAAGAATCACTGCCCTGGCCCTGATGGCCACATCATTTCTGATCCAGGCCAGGTGCCATTGGCCTTCTTGGCCACCTGGGCACACTGCTGGCTCATGTCCAGCCTGCTGTCCATCTGTCCCTGCATGTCCCTTTCTGCCTGGCCGACTGTCCAGCCACTCTGTGCCCAGCCTGTAGTGCTGCAGGGGTGGTTGTGGGCAAAGTGAAGGACCTGGCACTTGGACTTGTTAAACCTCACATTGTTGGATTTGGTCCCTGGATCCAGCCTGTCCAGGTCCCTGTGCAGAGCCCTCCTACCCTCCAGCAGTTCAGCACGCCTCCCCAATTGGTGTCAACTTGGGTCCACCAGGCCCTGGAGCGTCACAAATTTCCCCATGATTTTATGAGGCCTCCCAGTGTCACAATGCCCCTTTCGTTGCATGGGACTCTTTGGTGTTACTAAGTCCCTTGGATCCTTGGGCCCTGCAGTATCACAATGCTGATTTTTCCCCCCAAGGCCCTGCAGTGTCACAATGGATCCTTGGTTCCATGAGGTCTGGCAGTGCAGCAATGATCTCCTTGGTTCCACAATGTCACAGTGGCCTCTTGGTCCCAAGGGGCATCATGGTGCCAAACATTTCTGCCATTCCAAGAGTCCCTGAGGAACCACCCTCACTATTTGGTTCCATGGGCCCTGCAGTTTCAAAAATGGCCCCATCATGACATAAGGACCTGCTCTGTCCCAATGCTCTGCATGGTTCCACAAGGCCCTGCAGTGTCACAGTGGCCTCTTGGTTCCATCAGGCCTCATAGGAACACCATGAATTCCTTGGCCCTAGGCCTGGAGCAGGAGCAGCTCTTGAGGGCCCCAAGGCCGGGGCTGTTGTGCTGGCCTGGGCAGATGGGATGGCAGCAGGGGCTGCAGAGCTCTCAGCACCTCAGGAGAGGGGAGCAGGGCACACAGGGAGCCTCCTTTTCCCCTGGCCCAGCACCTTCCCCATGGCTGGGGCTGAGTCCTGTCTGAGCTGCAGCTGCTGCTGTGCCCTTCCGAGGGGCTGAGGCCGTGGGGCCCCTGCCCAGAGCAGCCTGCCCTGAGCAGAGCTGTGGGGCCAGAGCCGGCTGGGCTGTGCTGGGGAGAGGCCCTTGGTGCTGCCGAGAGCTCAGGGCAGCTGGCAGAGCTTGGAGGGAGCTGGGCTGGGCTGAGAGAGCCTGCCACAGAAGCCATCAGTGTCCATCTCAGCCTGTGTGAGCGTGCAGGGGCAGGACTCAGCCCAGGCCTTGTGGGGCAGGGCCAGCGCCTGTGGAAGGCATTGAAAACAGGCAAGTGGCCCAGAGAGGAGGCTGCTCTGTGCCCTTGGTGGCATGGACAGAGCAGGAACACGGCCCAGGACATTTGTCAGCGCCAGCCTCTGTCCCCAGCCATTGCCAGCCCTGGCTGTTCAGCCCAGGTTTGCGGGGCAGTTTGGCTGTGGCCCAGCTCCATCCTCCTGTGGGGCTCAGGGCCTGTTCCCGGCCATGGCCAGCCCTGCCCGGCCTCTCTGCTGGCCCAAAGAGCCTCCATGGCTGAGCTGGAGACCAAGGCTGGAGGAGGGAAATGCAGGACTGCTGCTGGCATGGGGAGGGGATTGAATTCCAGCACACACCTCAGTTCTCTGATGATCCCAGCATGATGCTGGTCCCTGTTCCAGACTGGAGCAGAGCAGATGTTTATGGGACAGGAGCCCTCTGGGGCTGTCAGGGACCTGCAGCTTGCAAGGTGCTCTGCTCTCCCTCAGCTCCTCTCTGAGAGATGCCAATCCCATCTCAGCACCTCAGGGCATGAGTGGCACTGCCTGTGCATGGGCACACAACTGATGACTGCCTGGAAAGGGGCATAGTTTCATAATATACAAGCAAATCTCTATTCTCTGGGTCATTTAAGTACTTTTAAGAAGTGGCATACTTTTTCCCACCAGGAACGACGGAATTTCCTGGATCTACTGGATTCTTCTACCAATGGCAGGAGAAGAAATACAGATCTTCCCCTCTACCTTTGCCACCAACATTCAGTCTAACAATTCATGGCCCTCTTCCTTCAGGTGTTTTCAGCTCTCCTGTTTAAATGGCCATGTGTAAGGGCATTTCTTCATATAGAGAAGCTGGATCTATGTCCTTCCTGTTGCTCCCAGATTTCCTCCTGCAGCTCTTCTCTGGTCATTCCAATGTGTCTCCCTTGACTGGCTTCATGCTTTGAGCTTTCCAGAGTAATCCAATTTTCAGAAGTTTAAATAATACCTTAGTCAGTGTCTTATTTGTATTTGTTTCTTATATATCACCTCTTCTTACGTCTTGAAAATTTTTCCTGTATGGAAATCACTTGTGGCTTGTGGCCATGTCAGATGTTGCTGGGATGTCACAAGGAGCTGAGGGAAGTGTTTTGATGTTTACTAATTTTTATCATATTCACATTTTTTATGTTTGCCATGAAGAGAAACATTTCTGCGCCTCCAAGTCTCACCAGTTCCTGGTCCCTCAAAGGACACATACCTGATGAGTTGTGGTTCCCACTCCAGAGACACTTGGAACAACTCCATAGCCAGAGCAGAGCTCCCTCTTCCCAGAAAGTCCCTGGCATGGGAGGGATGAAGGAAACAGGACAGGCTGTGGGGATCAGGTGCAGGGCAGAGCCAGGGAGAAGAATGACTTTTGCATTTGATGGAGCTGTGCCTCCCCTTGGGTTTGTTGGCTGACAATAAATGAACATCCCTCTGTGTCTCAGGCAGCTCTTTCTCCAAGGAAAGCAGGTGGGAGTTGGAGCCCAGGAGCTGAAACCTGCAGGTCCAGCCTGGGGTGGAGGGAGCTCAGATTTGCACGAGGCTGCTCTGAGTCCCAGGGCTTGGATGGGGGAAATGGTGCAATGGGAGTAAGGACAGAGTCTGATTGATTGTCAGACATAAAGGATCTTGATTTTTGTATCTATTCAAACTGCATTAGAATATACTTGGATTCAGTGTCAACTGGAGATTGCACTATATCAAGGCATTAACAGAAACAAAACTTGAACCGGACATAAAATATCTTTTCTCACTGCCTTTTGTAAATATATATTCACTTTTAATACACTTCAAAAATTGATTAATTAACCACAAAAATTTGAAAACCTAATGAAATTATTCCCAGAGGCTTGGCTGTTAAGGGATTCTGAATGTTAATGAGCCCTGGGACACTGAACAGGTGAAGGCTGAACAAGCCTCTGGAGAAGTCAAATCCAGCAGCAGCCTCCAAGTGTCTGAGGCTGTCAGCAGCCCCCACTGAGGCCATCCCTGCCCAGAGACCGTGGGGAATGGGCAGACAAGGGGAGCGTCCCTGGGGCTGGGCAAGCAGAACTCAGAGGCACCAGCAGGTGCAGGTGGGAAATGGAGAGTGCAATGTGGCTGTGAAAGCCCTGCCTGGGCTGTGCCAAGCAGGACACACAAGACCTGATCCCCAGCCCCCTACACAACTCTCTCACTTGGACATTAAAAGGAATTACAATTGTTTGTGTACTCTGAGTTGGATGCACTGGAGAAATACAACAAGAGATTCTCAGGAGCTCAAAACAACAAAACAGACTTTACTGACAACTTTAGAAAAAACAGAGAAATTTTGGCAAACGGTTTAATACAATATTCAATCAACAAGAAACACATCTGAAAGCATTAACTTGTCCCATTCAACTTTGCAAACTCTAAGCCTGTTCAATTTTAAGTTACCCCAAATCAGCAAGAGGAGGGAATTTGAAGATGACAACACAGAAAGAGAGAAAGACAAATAAGATATAGAGAAGCACACACACAGCTACCAACTCCTGGATTCCAGCTGTGTTCAGATAGAAATTCCAAGAGGAGGTGGGGTCAAGATGTGTGCTTGCCTTGTGGTCAGCCTTGAATAACCCCATGGTCTTCCTGGGCCCTTCCCCATGGAGGGACTTTGGGTCACTTGGTCTCTCAGGAGATGGGCTGGGGGGCTGCAGAGGTGGCTGTGGAGCATTGCCTTTGGTGTGCCAGGGATTGGCAGACACTGCTGGGCTGGGATAGAGGCTCTGGGGGATTGGGGGTTACAGGGCAGGGCCGTTGCTGGGGTTTCAGGGCAGGGCAAGGCTGGAGCTGCCCTTCCTCCCCTCACACACAAATGTTTCCAGCCAACAATCTCCTCCAGTCTCTCACAACAGGCAATGCTGGAGGTGGAATCCAATTGTTGGCCATGGGCACCTGGACAAGAAGGACAGTTCTTTTCCATAGGAAGGTATAATGGTTTTAGTTAAAACTGGGCTGAAACACTAATTACTGTAGTGACTACACATTTGTTGAATTTTTTCTTGCTAAATTTAGTGTAGTGGTCTTAGTGTTTACTCTCTTTTTGTGGGAGAGGATCAGGAGAAACAAAGCAGGCCTCAAGCTTAAAAAACAATATTTTTTTTTTAACACACACTAAAAGAATGTAAGAGATAAGAAAAGAAAAGATGGAAAAAAAACCCCAAAAAAACCAAAATGAACTTCAAAGCACTCTTCCCTACCCTTACAAATTGTTAACTTTCTTCAAACAACACAGAGAGACACAACCTGTGATTTTCAGTCAGTTTCACCATTTAAAAATAATTTTTCACCACTTTGGAGAGGAGTCTCTCTAGAGTCTTATGGACACATTTGTCACAAGAGAAAACAGCCCTGGGGTTCTCAGTGTCACAATCTGCATCTGCTTGGAGTTTTTGCAGATTGTGCTGTTCCACCCATTAGGAGCCTTTCCCCTGGCTACTCATAGGCCTCTCAGTGTATCTGGGGTACTGTTTAGAAAGCTTCTTCTAGTATAAACAAGGATTCTCTGCTAGCTCTAAAACTGTCTTTATCTCAAAAGAAATTAGAGACCCTCCTTTTACCCAGGAGCTGAGGGCTTCAAATCACTTCCTCTCTAAAATCATCTTGGTCTCAAAGGCTGAGATCTCCTTTTACACCAGGAGTGAGGGGCCTTAAGATTCCCTCTTAAATCTCAATCATATCAATCCCCAACTTTGACTGGACTAGCATTCCTCCAAACAACATTAAGATGTTACAAGAAACAGTCCATTTCTCCATAGTTTACAGCAGAAAAGCTTGGTTAAAACTGTACACAGCCTCAATCCCTCTTCTAATAAGCTTTATCAGTTCTTTCACTCCTGCTCCACTGACTTCATGCAGTGTCTTTCCTACGTCCCCTCTGTCCCTTTCTTTTCTCTCAGGGAAGGGTCAGGCCTTGGAAGCTCCATGATGCCAGGACAGGGTTAACTCTGCCCAGGCCTGCAGTGGCCATGTGATTTCTGCTCCAGGCAGCAGTCTCTCCATTTCAGATCAGCCTGGTTTCCTCCCTCCACTCTTTCTTCTCCGTCTGGAAGACACCGGAGGAGGGCAGCGGGAGGAGAGCTCTGCCCACCCCTCGGTGACAATCGGGGCAGCCTCGGCCAAACCGGGCCCATAGTTGTTATCAGGGGAGATCCCTCCCTGCTCTGGGGTCTCCGGGGAGGTTTTTTTCAAAGTGGTTGATGTTAAGCTGCAACCTCTCCTCCCCCCGGGAGCCGATGGAGTCCGGCTGGGCCTCGGGCGAGCTTCCCCCCGAAGGGGGAGGTGGGGTGTGGGGAGCAGTAGGACCCACTCGATGTTACCTGTTCAGCTGAGCAGGAGGAAAAGGGCCTGACCTGCACAAACCCAGGATTTATATGGGTACTGCCCAAAGTCTCATTCAACATGCTCAGTGGCCAAAGCAGATGCCAATATCTCAAACTGGCTTCTGACAGGTCCTTGTCCCTTCTAAAACTATTTCCAGGGTCCTGACAGAGTAATACTTCACATTCCTCCCTAACGAAATACCAAACTGTGCGAACCTATGACAGTGACCTTTAGGCTTTGCAGGGCTCAGGCACAGCGGCTGGGACAGAGTCAGGGCTGAGGTCACACTCTGTGGGCTGGGGCAGAGCCCAGCCAGAAATGACCCGAGATGGGCTCAAATACAATGATGGGACCATGGCCAGACCCTCATGTTCTTCAGTCCCACCTCACATCATTGCCAGGGGCAGAGAAAGGGACAGGTGACTTCTCAGTGTGGGTCACAGGAACCTGGGTCACCAGAGCCCTTCTCAAAGTGGCAATGGCCCATTAACAGAAGATATCTCCCTGGAGGGAGGATGGGTCATGGAAGAGAACAAGAACACTGCCCCATTTGGTTTTACACAGCTGGCCCATTAAGAGAAGATCCCCCTCAGAGATTTGAGGGATGGGTCATGGAAGAGATAAACAACCTGCCCCAGCTGGTGTTCACAGATGGTAATAGAATACACTTTTTAGGATAAATCTTGCATTGCAAGACAGGGCTTGAGGCTCCTTGCTCAGGAGCTCTCAGGAATTCGTCAAGGCTACTGAGATAACAACAGGACTACAAATAAGAACCAAGAGCCTGAGAAACTGTTTACAAACAATGCAAAACTTAGAGGACACACAGCACAATGATGGACGTTTGACCAATGAGGAGTCCTGAAGGATGTGTGCCTGCCTCGTGAACAAGCTGGCTTAGCCAATTGAGAGGCATCCTGTACGTGTGGACAGTAGTGCTAGAATCAATAACTGGAGTTTAACATAAATAAAATATATATTAAATATATATATATGTATTTATATATATATAAAATATTAAATAAACAGCATCTGCTAAAATCATATTGATTCTGCTATTCAGTTGCCCAGGGTTTCCCCTGCACTGGAGAGGCTCTGCAGGACTGACAGGATGGGCTTTGGGGCTGTGAGGAGAAGCTGAGGAACCTGGGCTGCTCGACCTTCTGGAGAGGAGGCCAGGGCTCATCCTGCAGCTGCTGCAAGGGTGGTTTCAGAGAATCACAGAATCAGCAAGATTGGAAAAGACCTTGGACATCATCAAGTCCAACCTGTGCCTTGACACTCCCTTATCTCCTTTGAGACTCCTCTTCTCCAGGATAAACAACTGACAGGCTGGAGACAGAGTGGCTGGACAGCACCCAGCCAGAAAGGGACCTGGGGGGACTGATGGACAGCAGGCTGGACATGAGCCAGCAGTGTGCCCAGGTTGCTAAGACGGCCAATGGCACCTGGTCTAGATCATGAATGGTGTGGACGTCAGGAGCAGGGCAGTGATTCTTCCCCAGTGCTCGGCACTGTTTGGGCAGCACCTCAAGTGCTGTGTCTAGTTCTGGGCCCTCAGTTTAGGAAGGACATGGAGGGGCTGGAGTGTGTCCAGAGAAGAGCGAGAAGGCTGGTGAGGGGTCAGGAAAACAAGTCCTGTGAGGAGCGGCTGAGGGAGCTGGGGTTGTTTATCCTGGAGAAGAGGAGGCTCAGGGAAGACAAGGCAGTATCAGGGCACAGGCTAGACTTGATGATCTCCAAGGTGTTCTCCAACCTTGCTGATTCTCTGATTCTCTGAAACCACCCTTGCAGCAGTTGCAGGATGAGTCTTGGGCCTCCTCTCCAGAAGGTCCAGCAGCCCAGGTGCCTCAGCTTCTCCTCACAGCCCCAAAGCCCGTCCTGTCAGTCCTGCACAGCCTCTGCAGCTCCTCCTCCTTGCCCAGAACAGGGAGCCCCACAGCCAGACACAGCAGCCCAGATGTGCCCCCCTGGCCTGTGGTGCCTCTGGCAAGGGAGCAGCACGTGGCACTGCAGGAGCGTGCAGACAATTCCTGAAGCACTTGGAGGATGATCCTGCTCCCCAGCGGACATTCCCATGGTGCCAACTCAGGAACTGAAATGGGGAGTGGGTCCAGAGAGGAATGGGCAACCAGGGATGGGCTGTTTGCAGGGGAGGGAACAGGGAGGGGCAAAATTAAGAAATTTGTACCAGGAAGGGTAAAGAAAGCCAAGGTGAAGCAAAGGAAATGCTCAGGGTAGTTTGGGGGTGGCCGCCAGGCAGGCCTGGCTCTGAGCAACAACGTCTGCAGTGGCACAGGAAACTCACAGCTCATGGGAACAAACTTTCTGGCTGACTTCAGAGGCCACCACAAAGCTGAGTGGTTTCCCTGCTGTCCCCCAGCCCTGCCTGGCCCCAGGGGCTGATGGCATTTGTGCTCCCTCAGGTTCATCTCCCCACACCAACACCATGGGGGGTGCTCACGCCTGCTCTGGGCAGTGCAAACAGGGGCTCCTGAGCCAGTGCTGCCGTGTCTGTGCCTGCAAGGATGCGGCACCTGTGTGAGCTGGGGGAGAGGCCAGGGCTGCAGAGGGGGGATGTTGTTGGCAGGTGCATGAGGACGCTGTGGGACGCTGCCCTGGGGTGTCCAGCGCAGTGGGGATGGATCAGCCCCTGCTCTGCTGCTCCTTCCCGTCTCCCCAGGGACCTTGCAGAGCCCCAGCCATGCTGTTTGCCCCCAGCCTGCCCACAGCCAGCCCTGGGGCTGCTCACGGGGCTTTTCTCTGCTGAGCATTGGCCTGGGCATGTTCTGGAGAGAGCCTGGGCAAGGAGCATCAAGCCCTGTCTTGCCATGCAAGATGTAACAAAAAAAAATGTATTCTATTACCATCTGTTAAAACCAGGTCGGCAGGTTGTTTATCTCTTCCATGACCCATTCATTCCTCATATCTCTGAGGGGGATCTTCTCTTAATGGGGCAGCTGTGTAAAACCAGATGGGGCAGTGTTCTTTATCTCTTCCACGACCCCATCCTCCCTCCAGGGAGATATCTTCTGTTAATGGGCCATTGAGTCTCACTGCATGACTGATAAAATTACATCATCCCATTGTGAGATGCTCCACCCAGAGGGAGGAGCCAAGCATTCCCACCTGGATATAAGCTGAGATTTAAAGCACCAGAAGCAGCCTGGTTTCCACTGGATTCCCAGAGGAAGACAGACTCGTCTACACCACCACTGGACCTTCAAAGGAAAACTACACCCTTCTACAAGATCATTGCTTCAACAAAACCACATCTGTCACTCCAGGAGGACTGCAGCCACGATTTGATTGCACTGCTAGCAACACCCTGACTACCCGGGTGTCAGGTTAGATTCTGTCTTATTTTTGGGCTTTTTTGGTGGTGGTGTTTTTTACTACTGCACTTTCAATTTAATTTTATTGAAGAACTGATATTCCTATTGCCATGTCTTTACTTGGAAGCCCATTAATTTCAAAACTATAATTCAAAGAGAGGAGGTTTGTATTTTCCATTTCATGGGAGGCTCCTGCCTTCCATAGCAGACCCCTGTCTTACCAGCCCAAGAGAGGGGGAGCTCGGCTCAGATATCCTGAGTGGTCCCTGGGTTGGGTTTTTTTGGTTGGAGATGTTTGGAGAAGTAAGAACTCCAAAGCTGGGTGGAAAATGGCCCTTGGGGGGACATTGGGGGTCCCAGTGGTGGCTGCTGGCAGAGGCAGCCTGGAGGAGCAGAGCCCTGTGTCCCCCAGGACCCCAGATGCTGGGGAGCACTGCAATTTGCAGGACCCTCAACAGCTTGGAGAGGGGCAGGGGGTACTCCTTGGAGCCCCTGCACCCCAAAGCAGAGAATAACGGGAAAAGGGACCCTGGGAACCCAAAACCCCCAGCATTCATAAATAGAAAATGGAAAAGGGGGGAGCTCTTCAGATTCTTGGGATTCTCAGCAGCCTGGGGAGGGCAGGGAGACCAGTGACAGGAAACTCCAGAAAGGAATTTTCAGGGCTGCTCTTGGTGTTTGATAGGCTATTAGGGACTCGAGATGTCTGGTGACTTGTAGAGATGGACTTGAGTAGAGGGACATTCAAACTCAACATGCTCATCCCTTGTTTTTGCCCAAACCAGGATTTCCCATTCCCAAACCTTGTCCGGATGGAGGAGGAGGCTGTGAGAAAGAGAAAGATGCCCGGGCAAACAGCCAGGCAGGTGAGGAGGAAGTCAGTGCCCCTTTCCCCCTCTCTCCTGCTCCATCTCCCAGCCCAGCATGGCCCCCGGCTGCAGGACAACGCCTCTGCCAATGCTGTGCTGCCGGGGATGTGTTGGGAGAATCTCCTTCCCCTTCCCTGTGGCATGGAGGCAAATCCCATCCTGTCCTTGTCCTTCCACCCCTAGACAAGGAGCTGAGGATGGAGACCAGGGAGGACAAATCCCTGCAGCAGAACCTCGTGGAAGAGGTCAGTTTGAGCAGCTCCATGGCAGAGGAATCCAATGGGGAGGAAAAGATACAGAGATCTTGTGGGAGGAGGGGTTCCAAACCCATTCCAGGGTGCTCTGAGGAGGAAAGATCCACCCTGTGCCAGGAAAGTGGACAGAGCTTCAGGCAGAGCAACACCCCTGTCCAGCACCAGATCATTTACACCAGGGAGAGGCCCTACGAATGTTCCGAGTGCAGGAAGAGGTTTCAGACCAGCTCCACTCTCATTGTACATCAGCAGATTCACACAGAGGAGAGGCCCTTCCGCTGCCCTGACTGCAGGAAGGGCTTCAAGCACAACTCCACCCTCATCACCCACCAGCGCATCCACACTGGGGAGAGGCCCTACGAGTGTGGGCAATGTGGGATGAGCTTCAGCCATAGCTTCAGCCTTAGCCGCCACCAGAGGATCCACACCAAGGAACAGGCCCTATGAGTGTGAGCAATGTGGGAAGAGCTTCAGCCAGAGCTCCAACTTGATCCGCCACCAGAACATCCATGCTGAGGAAAGGCCATACAAGTGTGGGGAATGTGGGAAGGGCTTCAACCAGAGGTCCCAACTGATCATCCACCAAATGATCCACACTGGGGAGAGGCCCTACCAGTGTTCTGAGTGTGGGAAGAGGTTTCAGACTAGCTCCACTCTCATTGTACATCAGCAGGATTCACACAGAGGAGAGGCCCTTCCGCTGCCCCGACTGCAGGAAGGGCTTCAAGCGCAACTTCCACCTCATCAGGCACCAGCGCATCCACACTGGGGAGAGGCCCTACGAGTGTCCCCCAGTGTGGGAAGAGCTTCACCCAGAGGTCTCACCTGAGCCAACATCAACGGAGGCACCGGTAAGGGAAGCCCTGTGAGTGCCCCGACTGTGGGGAAAGCTTCCTGCACTGCTCCAACTCCATCCCCCATCAGGGGACCCACATTGCAAAGACACTGGGCTGGTGGTCCTTTAGTTTGGTGGTTCATGATATTCTTTTGATTCATCTTCCTCCCTTTTAAACCAGCAAAATTGGGCTGAAAATCAACAAGTTGATCAAAGGCATCTCAATGCTCGCTTTTTACTTGTGTTTCTAAAGAATCTGGCAATCCAGATGATACTTGGGAGGATTTGGGGGTATTTGGTGTGGTTGTCTCCATTTCTTATCGCTCAAAGAGACAAGAGGGTTTGATCTGTCACCTCAAAAACACTCATTGCCAATGAAAACTACTTAATCCCACCCCAAAATTATTTAATTCCTCAGCCCC
The DNA here is from genome assembly GCA_022316685.1 of Progne subis subis. Lineage (NCBI taxonomy): Eukaryota > Metazoa > Chordata > Aves > Passeriformes > Hirundinidae > Progne > Progne subis. The sequence goes on from JAKJHU010000557.1 coordinate 124,824, forward strand.
TCAGTGTGGAATGGGGTTGGAAAGGGGTTGGGCAAAGTGGGATGCAGATCAGGAGGGGTGAGGTAAGCATTGGATGGGCAGGATGGGTGGGATGGGGATTGGGAGGGGTGGGATGGGAGAAATGGGGCTTGGGAAGGGGGTCTTGATGTTCAGGAGAGCTGGGATGGGTTTGAGTGGGGATTGGGAGGGTGTGGTGAAGTCTGGAATGAGACACCCACAGGTCTGGGATGATGAAGGGAGGGGGAACCTGTTCTTGAGTGAGTTTTTGGGTATTCCATGTTCTTGAAGGGATTTTGGTGCATCCCAGGTTTCTGAGGTAGTTTTGGGATGGTCACTGCCTCAGCCCCAGCCGTTGCAGCGTCTGGTGCAGCCCGAAAGTGGCTGCCAAGCCCCTGGCACCCTGAAAACCCCACCTGTGAGAGGGGCCAGAGCAGGTGAGGCTGTGACACGGGCTGTGACACTGACATGTCCCACGGCCCTGGAGCTCACAGCAGCTGAGATGGCACTGGATCCAAGGCCCATTTGTGGATCTCTCTCTCTCTCTTCTCCTGACTTCCTCTTCTCAAAATCTGGATACTTGAAGTTGCAGGGTTTAGAGTTTTCTGAGTCAGTGGTTTGTGAAGTGCCTTACCATAATTGCAGGTTTAATAGAAGTTATAAGCAAAGTTAATACTATTCCTCTGTAAATGGTTAAGTCATAGTTTCTAAGTTTCGGATAAATACTGTCAAGTTGCTGTTCTTTTGCTAATTGTGAAGTTGAAGGTGTAAGTTCAGGTTCGGGTATAAGTCAAGTCCTGTTAATTTGGAGCTCTGTGACGCTTTTTGGCCGTGTTCCTTTTATCCTTGCCCTCACTGTGCTCTTGTCACACACACACAGGGACAGTCTCTCGGTTAGTTTCTGGTTTGATTGCCTGGATTTTGTTTGGTGCTGTTGTTGCTTTCCTTCCTTGCTGTGCCTGAAGTGTCCAGTCATGGAGAGAGTGACTCTTGCAAGGAATTTTGTCATGCCTCACCACCTGTGCTCCTAACTGGTGATTTTTGTCAAATATGCTAATCTGCTACAATTATAGAACTGTATATTCACCCTTTGGGGGCTGGGCCTTTTGTGGACATTTTCCATATCTGCCCCTTGGAGGCCTCCAATAAAGATCAGCCTTTCTACTTACCTCCTCTATAATATTATCTCCAAGGCTGTTACTTTATTTCTGGGTTCCTGAAGGCATCAACACAGCCGGGCCTCATGGCACCAAAGAGAGCTCTGTGACACAAGGACATCTTGGGGAACCAAGTGTCCACTGCAAACACAGCAGGGCCTCATGGAAGCCAGGTGCCACTTGGATAGTGCCAGGGCACGTGGAGCTCAGTGTCCACTGTGACACAGCACAGCCCCACGGAACCCAGCAGAGCATTGTGACAGCAGGGAATCTCATGGATGCAAGGCTCTCCTTGGGCAAAGTGGGGCCTCCTAGGACACACAGCCTTTTCCACGTGCCTCCCTCACCTGGCTGTGGTGTCCTTGTTTGTCAGCAGTGGTTTATTTGCCCACCTGAAGCCCCCCTCCATCTCCTCCCCATCCCTGGATCTGGCCCTGTCAGTTCTGTACTCGCTGGTGCCATCCAGCCCTGAACCCCCTCATCTCCAGCCTGAGGGATAAGGAACTCGTGGAGTCCATGAGGGAACTGCTGGCTGGATTTCAGAAGCAAAAACCTGCCTCTTTTCTTCTGCAGAAACCTTCTGAATATAACTTATTTCAATCTCAGACTTTGTGTCCTTTTTTTTCCATTTTTGCACTTTTTAAATACATTCCTACTGTTATGTTTTTCCACAAACAAATATCACTACTCACAGCATTTTCTACATGAGTATCTGCCATTATTCAGTATCTCAATGACTTGCAAAAGTTTGTTCCCTATGCAACTGAATAAAATAATGATCTTTTGCAGATGGGAAGGAAAGAGGCTCACAGCAGAGCCAGCACAGACAGGGACAATGGCCCTGGCTCTTTCCACATCTGCTCTTCCCAGCTCCACACTGCCCCTTCCCAGCCCTTCTGTGGGTGCAAGGGCCGGCGGTGCTGGGGCAAGTTTGGTCACTGTCCTGCTGCATGTCCGTGCTGTGACCATCCTCCTCAGCAAGGGCCTCAAAAAGCAAAGGCCACATGTGTAAGCACAGAAATAACATCTGAGATCAATTCTCTACTTCCCATCAGCAGACAATGTCCAGCCAGCTCTGGCAGGAAAGGATGGAGTACATGTACTTTGTGCTTGGTATGAGAAATGTCTCAATAATAAAAGACATCCACAGCCCTCACCGCCACCCCCATTGCCCTTCTTTCCCCTCAGTTTATTGCTGACCATGACATCACAAGGAATGGGAGCTCCCTTGGGTCAGTCCCAGCCCAGCTGTCCCCTCCCTGTGCCCTCAGGAACACTTTCCCACCCCCAGCCCATTGGATGGGGGGTGTCAGACATGCCCTGGGCAGAGGTCAGGGCAGGGCTGGCCATGTGAGGGCAGAGCCAGGGGGGCAGCGAGATGGGAGTGTGCAGCAGCTGTGGGACAGGGCAGGACAAGCTGTGCTGGACGTGGCCAAGGGCCCTGGCAGGGCTGGCAGTGCCCAGGAGAAGCCAAGTCCTGGTGTCCTGGGGCACAGGCAGCCTCTGTGCCACCAAGGGCTGTGAGGAGACTAACCTTGTCCTGAGGCCCTGGGGCCTCCTGGCACAGCCCCAGCAAGGGCTGGGCACTGTCAGCCCCCTTGTGCTGCCCTCAGCATCCCCCTCACATGCCCAGTGGCCTCAAGGATGTGCTGGAAGGAGTCCCTGGGGAGCCTTGGTCAGCAATGGCCCTGGGGGCTCCTGAATGCTCCCAGGGACTGCAGGGTTTTTCAAAGGACTTTGGGTTTTGCTTTTGCCTTGCAGTCCCTGATGAGGTTTGTGCAATCATGGCCTCCAATTATCTGCTCTAAATTAGTCCCTTGAGAGGCTTTCTCAATAAAACACTCAGTGGGCTCATTAATGCTTCAAGGTACTTCAGTTGTTTTAAAATACTTGGTGTTTCCCTTTTAAAAACTGACTCTGTGAGATGTTTGTGCAATCATGGCCCCAATTATCTACTTTAAAGAGTCCCTTGGGATTCTTCCTCTGTATAAAGATGCAGTGGAGCTCATTAATACTTCAGAGTACTGAGGGTTTATTAAGGAACTCTTTGTGCCACTGAGTCTGTGAGAGGTTTTGTGCAACCATGGCCCCAGTTATCTGCTCTAACGGTCCCTTGAGAACTTTGCACTGACACTCAGTGGGGCTCATTAATACTTTGAGGTATTCAAGGTGTTTAAGTTACTTTGGATTTTCCTTCCCACACTGAGTCTCTGAGAGGTTTTTGTGCAATCCTGGCCTCCCAGTTCTCTCCTTCACCGACTCCATGAGGAGCCTGTGTTGGACCTCTGTGGGACACACTGATGCATCGAGACACTTGGGGTTTTCCTTCCGACTTTGACTCCTGGAAAGGTTTGTGCAATCTCCTCTCAGGTCCTGAGGTTCCAGGGTTTAACACCAAATCCACCACAGGCTCATCAGGATCAAACAAGTCCTGACAAACCATGGCTATGCCTTGAGTTCCCCTCTGGTCCAGTGACATTCATTAGGAAGTTTTCCTGCTGCAGTTATAGAGAAATATTTCAAAAAGCTTCTAAGAAATATTTATTCCTATTTTCAAGGGTATATTTATTTACTGTTCTCATTACACAAGAGGTGGTTGCAGTATTCTGTGGTTGATACTGAACCAGGGTCTCCCAAGGAGGTCTGGCCTGCTCAGAGAAGCTGTGCTTTGGGATCTGACCCAGTGGGGACAACCTTGCTCCACATTCACCAAAGCAACATCCCTATCTCTTCTCACTCACCTGGGACCTGCTTTCCTTGGAGACCTAGCTGCACTTAGCCAAAAAAGGATTTTCTTCTTTTCTTTTTAAAGCAATCTAAAACTTCCTGAGTTTCCCCAAGTGAAAACAGAACCCTCCTCAAGTGTGTGCCAAGCCCAAGGTGCCACCAAGAGCACTGCAGCCCTGCCCTGGGCCAGGAGTGAGGGTGGATCATCATCCCAACCTGCCCTGGGCCATGGCAAGGGGCTGTGGCCATGGACACTGCACTGAGCCCACTGCTGGCTTTGGATCCCTCATCCCTTCAAGTTTCCTTGGAAAGCGCCCCAGGACCCATTTCTGCAGCCAGGTTCCGTGGCCAGGTGGGGATGTGGGGGGCTGCAGGAGGTCAATGCCCCATCCCTGGAAACATTCCAAGTGCAGCTGGGACAGGGCTCTGAACAACCTGATGTGGTGAAAGATGTCCCTGCTCATTCCCAGGCCTGGACAAGAGGCCTGAGTGAGGCCTGAACAGCAGGCCCTGAGCCAAAGGTGACCTCTGCATCAACCTTCCAGCCAAAGGTTATCTTTGTATCTGCTCATTAGTGAGATATGCATGGTCATTAGCACTGTGATAGATGTATCCACTCATTAGTGAGACATGTATTGACCTTTCTGTGTTTAGAAGCCAGACAAGGCCATGAAATCTGACATCTGGCCTTGTTTGGGGCTGGATGGTCAAAGTCACCTCCCTTGGTTTCCATCCTTGGGCCCTGGCCAGGCTTTGGGAGGGACCCAAGAGGAGGATGAAACCAGCTGTTCCTGCCCTAGAAGTGCTGTCAGTTGGTTTATTTCAGCACTATCAGAGCTGGGCCCTCTCCCAGCCAGGTTGGAGCCTCACCTGATGGCTGGAGGCACCCTGCAGCAATTCCCAGTGTCCGGGAGTGGCTCTGCAGTCCTTGGCTGGGACAGCTTCCCCCAGCTGATGTGTGCATGTGGGTGATGGGAAAGTCTGAGGGGACCTGGTGATGGATCTTTTCTCAATCCCTGCAGGCAATCTTTGGTAGTGATGGTTGGGTGCATTGCTGAGCTGCTCCTTTTGTGCTCCTTTGCTCGCTTTGAACTGCAGTAAAATGACACTGATTCCTTCAGGTGGTGTGGTGTCTTTGGTGCTTTGTTGCTAAAATGCATCCAAAAAATTGCATATGGATAAAGGAAAAGAACCTGTGGGTTTGGGTAGATGAGGATGGATTTTGGTCACAGAATGTTGGAAACAGCACCAACAGAAGGAACAGAAGCACTGTGAAACTCCTCTGAGCCAAAGGCACTGGGGACACAACAGCAGCACAGGGAGGAGCCCTGGATCCATTATCAACCCACCAGTGGGAAATAGGAAATCAGACCTGTGGTACTGGGAATGGGAGCTGCTGGTGCATGTGGAGACTGCCCATAAACAGGTTCCTAAAGGATGGTTTGGGTCCTGTTTCCAGGCAATATTGATGCCTCCCTTGAGGGTACTTCAGCAACATCCACAAGGAAGAGCTGGGCCAAGAGAACATTTTCCCCCCAGAGAGTGCCTTTGGTCTCAGGAAGCCAAAGATTCTGGTTCACCCTGTGCCCCATGTGGGCTGCCTTGTCTGTGGAGTTTACATTAAGAAGCTAAATGCATTATTAGAAGAAATAAAAAGAGATGCTATTAAAATATCCAATAGCACATCCACTGAGCTCCAACAAAACACAAATGAGGCTTTACAGGACTGCATGGCCTTGGATTAATCTGCTTGCTGACCAAGGAGGAACCTGTGCTATTCTAGGACAGGAATGTTGCAGGAATCAGTGTTGTGTTTGAAGTCCAACAATCAGAATCACCTCAATTGAAAGATCAGGAGAAAAGAGGCAGAAAGAAGAATTGGGATTGCTTCCAAATTGGAGGCTGCTGCAAAATGCATTCATGGCAGTCACTGTAATCACTGCAGAGTGAGAACTTGGTGTGGTTATATTTCCATGTTGGAGTTGTTGTTGGGAAATGGAGTATTGAGGCTTGTCTAAAAAAGAGACACAGTCTCAAGAATAAAGGGATGCTTGATAAAGAACAGAGAATAGCAACTCATTAGGCATGTTTTGAAAGGAATGTGAATTATAGCTCTGAGTAATGAATGTGAAGAGCATGTCATTGAAGAACAAGAGATGATGCCTTTATGCATAAAATCTAAACTCTGTTATCAAAAGAATTGGTATGAAAGTTTGTAGCTCATCTGTAGGTCAAAGTACTGATTGAAGTATTGAGACCTGAACACCAGGCCCTGATGCCAAGCTGACCTCTAGATGAACCTTCCAACCAAATGTTATATTTGTATCTGCTCATTAACAAAGCATTATTAGCAATATGATCTCGGTATGTGTTCATTGGTGAAACATGGATTTAACTTTCTTTATTTGGAAACCAGGTCTAATCTGGCTTTGTTTGGGGCTGTGGGATCAAAGTCAACTCCCTTGGTTCCTCCTTGAGCCCTGGCCAGGCTTTGGGAGAAACCAAATGGAGAATGAAACCAGATGTTCCCACACTAGAAGTGGTGGTCAGCTTACTTGTTTAACACTGTAAAAGCTGGGCCCTCTCCCCAGCGAGGTTGGATCCTCACTGTCTGCAAAAGGTGGGTGCACCTGCAGGAATTCTCAGTGTCCAAGAGTTGCTCCCCAGTCTTTGCTTGTGAAAGGGTTTAAAAGCACTGTGCCTGGGCATCCTTGGGCAAGAATAAGATACACATGGAAGCTAGCAAATATTAACCACAAGCTTAAGACACAGGATGAAACTTGTCAAGAAATAGGGAAAAAATCTTGCAGAAATAAAGGACATGTTGCTAAACCAGTGAGGAAGTCACTGAAATGGCAAACAAGAGACTGTACATGCCTAGAGGAGAAAGATGAAAAGGGCACGGCGATGAAGACGTCCAGCCTTCATCAGGGGACCACTGAGGAAGATGCAGAGCCTTCCTCAGTGCCACCACCCAGGTGCTGTGCCTGTGCCTCACCTATGATAATGATAAGTAATGAGTTCTAAGAAATAGTTTACATAACCCCACCTTTTCTAAGGAAAACTACAACTATGCATAAAGTGTAACCATATATTGTCATCTGCTGTGTGCCTTGCTGCCATCCGCTGAGGCGTAGCGACCTAGTTCAGGAACAACACGGCAGCCACACCCAGGCTGCTCGGGCCATCAGCTCACAGACACCAATGCTGTGGACGGCTAATGGCATTTATTAACTGATTACATGGAGTTATAAAACCTCTGTTTGCTACATCATATCCGTCTGCTTACGTTACAAGTACGTGTTGCTTACCTTATCAGGGACACTAAACAACTAAGTGTTGAGGGAAGGGGTTCTGTCTGCCCGTACAACGCGATAATCTTCCGACCGCCTGTCCCTAATCACCCATATCTCCCGCCCCCCATGATTAAGTAAAACACCTATAAAAGTATAAATGTTATAAAAAATGCAAAAGCTGTTAAAGTTAGTATAATAGGATACAAAGTAATATAACATGTTAGTAATAAGTGCACTTCATGGTAATTGCGGGCGTTTGACAAATAGGGGGTCGACTTTCTCTAAACGGCTTCTAACAAACGACAGTAACTTGTTCAAAATGCAAGGCCCAAAAATTAATATCAAGAGTATCATGGTGAGAGGGACTATTAGGGTGGAAACAAGGGTGGCCAGCCATGGGGACTGATTGAACCATGACTCGAACCATCCTGTTGGGCCTCTCTCTCTCTCTTTCTCTGGGCCTCTCTCTCTGGGCCAGTCTTTCTCTCAGTTCGGCCATGGAGTCTCGCACGACTCCGGTATGGTCTGCATGAAAACAGCATTCTTCTCTCAAGGCGGCACACAGGCCTCCTTGCTGCATGAGCAAGAGGTCCAGTCCTCGCCTGTTCTGCAGGACGACTTCTGAAAGCGAGGAGATAGATTCCTCCAGAGAGGAGATGGATTTTTCAATTCTTAACAAGTCCTCATCAATGTCATTTGCAGCTGAGAAAGTCCTTGGTGTTGGGTCACGAGAGCTGAAACACCTGTGGCTGTACCGGCAGCTCCTAGGCCAAGGAGCATTGCAATGGTTATACCTGTCATTACTTCTCTTTTGTGGAGCTGGATGGTTTCTTCTAAAAAGCGATACATTCTTCTTCTTGGTGATACAGGACTCTAGGAACAATCAGAACTTGGACACAAAAGTCAGCAAGGTTATTGAATTTACCAAGGTACACACAGGGGGTTATTCCAGATTGTTGACAAACCCACATTCCTGGTATGAATGGGACTGCCCACTTATCAGTCTTTTGGCTAGGTTGGATGAACTCAGCACAAATGTTTCCCATCTGCTTTGCTAAGGTTACATTGCCAAAGCACTTGCCTCGGCCTGTGACTTGACTCAGGGTAATTTCCCTCCGGGGGTGTCCCATCTACAGTTGTGTGGATTATCTGCTGCAGAATATTCGAAAGGAACATCAAGGGTGACACCCTCATAAAAAGGAGGTTCTGCATTATAACACAACCAGCATGATTTTGTAAAGTTTGGATTGGATTGGTTCAACGACAAAAAGGTAGCATTTAACACACTAAGAAACGGATTGTAAGGATCTGACTTAGGTTTTTCGTAGACAGCTAAAGGACTGAATGAGGAGGAGGTGCCAGGTGTGGCCTCTCTCCTGTGTCTGTGTGCTGTGAGAATCTGATAGGGTCTAATGATCTGGGTACTGAAGGTAGGAGTCTGATAATTTGCACGTTTGCCCAATTTAAATGCCTGGCTGCATTTAAAGCATGCCATTTCACTAGTTATTGCAGTACGGATGGCTGCTTGGATTGGGGCAAAATGTTCCTCTTTTGCAACATGCCTGATCATGTCTGCAAGGTTGGACCCGGGTGGTAATGATCTTAAAATGTCCTTAGTGGCTGAATTGCATTGTTGGCGCAAGCACTCTGCTAACACAGGACCCTTTGCCTCTGAAGGCAAAGCTGAGGAGTCAAGTGCTGCTTGGAGCCGATCTACAAATTGTGTAAAACTCTCACTCTCACTTTGCTTTATTGTGGACCATGATGATGGTTTAGCAATGACCATGGAAGCAGAGCGGATGGCTTCCCTGGCAGCACGGTAGTTGTCATGACCTCGTGGGCCCGTAGGCCCTCGGCTTGTGCCTGGGGGTGATCATGGTTGGGTCTGTGCCCATGAGCCGCTGCAGGCTGGAGCCATATAGAGGATGATCCGGACCAGTGACCAGAGCTAGTTGCTTTGCACAATTGTCCTCCCACTCTTGTTTAAAAACTATCATCCCTGCCCCATCAAAAATCAATCTGCAGGTTTGCTTTATGTCAAATGGGAGCATGTCATCCCCTCCAAAAACACTATCAATGAGAGTAGAAACCATAGCTGAATTGATCCCTCTGTCAGTGATTGCTTTAACAATTGCTTGACATCCTTAGGATTTACTGGTGAGTACGTTCTCTGGTTTCCACCTGCCCCCCCCACTCGGACTGGAAAAGCCAGTGTGGCCGATGGACCCCAATCGGCACATGCAACTTTTATTTTCCTCCAGTCTGTGAGAGGAGTTCGTTCTTTTTCTGACTTCCCCTAAACCCAGTTGTTACTGATTTTATATACTGTTACTTCTTCTTTGTCGGAGCCAGAGCCAGAGCCGGCAGCAGAGGACTGGCTGTCCCAGTCGAGCTTGAGTCCATTCAGAGCCGAAGTCGACTGACTGGCTGCTTCCGGGCTCTGGACCCTTTTGGTCGGGCTCCGACCTCGCCCCTTTCCCTCAGGGCTGAGCCTCCCCTTTCTTCTCCCCTTTAAACTGTGTACCTTAAAAGAATGTGCTTTTTGGCAAGCGTTCTGACTAGCTTTAATTCCCTCTTTCTTCTGTTTGCGTGTGCCCGCGCTATCAAACAAGCTGTTGGCAGCAGGCACACTGTGTAAAAAACTTTCTTTGTTTGCTGGTTCTTGGTTGTCTGCCAAATATTCCGATTTAGTTACATTCTTATTTTCTCCCAGCTATTCAATGCAATCTCCTGCTGTATAGGGTGGAGGTCCCCCCTCAGCCCCCTCTACCAGCGACCCCCCAGCAGAATTTTTGGCAATATTCCTAGCTTCCTCAGTTAATTGATCATAAACAATTTTGCCTGATTTTTTTCTTTAGCAGCTAACTCTGGACTTGAAGGCTTTGAAGGAAGATTTTGTTCCTACAAGCCTCCGCAGTCATTAGGACAAACTTTATCAGCAGTCTGAACAGACTCATTGTCTTTCAGACTGCAATTTCCTACACTCTGGTAATCCCCTTTAAAATTTTCCTCTGAAAAAGTTTCTTCTAAAACAGTTTGCGTTGCAGCTCCTACACCGAGCTGCGGCGTAAATTTTAGACAATTCTGTGCAGCTTTCCAGGTCTCTTGTTCCTGCAAAGCCTTCTGCAAAGATTGCACAACCCTCCCCCATGACTTAAGATACTTTGCCGACCCTGAAAGCATAGTTTCCTCGGCTAAAGCTTTCGTACACCCATCCCAAATATCTGGGTGGAGAATTTCCACCGGACGATAGATGATACTAAGTTGCAAAAGCCTCCTCACTGCGAGGGTAAAATCTTTTGTTTTACAATCAATTCCCCACTGTTTATGAATCTGAGATATGACCTTCATGAGGGCTTCCATCCTCCTCACGGGTCCTGGGGCGTCCCCCTCGCCGAGCTGGCCCGCCGCTCGGCCGTCGTTCACCCGTCCAGGCGACTGCCGATCTCCTGGGCGACTCCCGGGGGTTTCGGCACCACTTGCTGCCTCCGCTGAGGCGTAGCGACCTGGTTTGGGAACAACACAGCAGCCACACCCAGGCTGCTCGGGCCACCAGCTCACAGACACCAGTGTGGTGGACGGCTAATGGCGTTTATTACCTGGTTACATGGAGTTATAAAACCTCTGATTGCTACATCACATCCCTCTGCTTACGTTACAAGTTATGTGTTGCTTACCTTATCAGGGACACTAACAACTAAGTGTTGAGGGAGGGGTTCTCTCTGCCCGTACAACGTGATATCTTCCGACCGCCTATCCCTAATCTCCCACAGGGCTGTGACCCCCCACTGCCACCAAAGGCTATGGCGGCTGCCTTGGCGGCACGGTGGGCTGTGGAGCACACTTTGGGGCAGAGGGGACACAAGGCAGGCCTCCACTGAAGGGCTAGCCTGTGTGGGAAGAGCGGGCAGAGGAAGGGACAGGACGCTGCGAGTGGGGCAGTGGAAAGCAACAGCTGAGGACAGCCGAAAGGCCAAAGAGAGCAGAAGAACTTGTTGCACATGAGGAGTGGGGGCTGAAGGTGTGTGCTGGCCTTTTGCCAGTGCCTCAGAGGGACGGCAACCTGAGCACGTGAAGCAATGGGAAACAAAGACACGCAGAGCTCCTTATGTGTCCGGAGAACATGTGCTGTTGCTGCGTGGGCAGCTGTGTGAGCTGCTGCCATGAGAGCCAGGGGCTCTGAGGGCACGCCGTTCCTGTTTCCCTCGAGGGGAAGGACAGCACAGCTGCCGGAGCTGCTTGCCAGGGTGCGTGCGCTTTCATCGCTGCCTTGCAGCAATGGGTTGGGAGTTGCCAGTGCCCGGAGCCAAGCTGTCCCTCTCCCGCTGTGTGACTCGCAGCAGGCTGGAAGCAGCGCTAGCACGGCCGGCTGCTGCCCCTGCCTGGCGACAGCAGAGGCTGGCACGGGCAGCCTCTTGCCAGACTGCAGGTGGCCCAGGCAGGACTGGGCTTTCCGTCGGCAGAGATGCCCAAGGGATGGGGCCGGGCCCATGCGAGCCGTGGCCATCACTCTGGTGATCCAGCGGCAGCACTAATCCTGCCCACTTACAGCAGCTGGACTGAGCAGCCAGACACGTAGCCTGAGCCTGTGGAATGAAGCTGCTCAGGCAGGGCCAGACCTGGAGCAGGGATTCCACTCCTGGTTTGGCCAGCACATCAGGCCATGCAAGTGTTGCAGCAAGTGCAGAGGAGGCCAGCGGGTTGTGAAGGTGAGCAGCTCTCCTGTGGAGACAGCTTGAGAGAGAGTTGGAGCTGCTCAGGCTGGAGAAGAGAAGGTTGTGGGGATCTCCCAGTGCCTTGCAGTGTGTGCCAGGAGCTCGTAGGGAGCTGCAGAGGCATTCTGTGCCAGCAATTGTAGTGATAGGCTAAGGGGTTGGAGCTGTCAGGCAGGTGGGGAGAGCTGCCTGGGCATGGGGAACTGCAGCGCCTTTGTGTCTGCAGGATCTTCTCCGGCATAGCGCAGAGGCTGTTCCCAGCCAGCAGTTCCACAGCCTTGGGGGAGCCATGGGCTGGGCATTGGTGGCACCTGACTCTTCCTGATGTGGCCGTGCTCCTGGGAGCGCTTGGCTGCCACGGCCTGGGCTCCCATTTTCAGTGGCAGGCCTTTCCTGGCCATCAGCGCCCTGCTGCCTGAGTGGGTCTTGCTGGCCCTGAGGCAGGGTGCTGTGAGGTCACAAATGGCGTGACAGCGGCCTGAGGCTGGGCTGTGATGTCACGCCGCGTGGCGGCCCCAGCATTGTGAGGTCACCGGGCCATCCCTATATAAGGCGGGCCGGCCCCACAGCCGCCAGTGCAGTGGCGATGGCACGTGTCGGAGCCGTGAGCGACGTCAGCGTCCTGCTGGCTGCACTTGCCCTGCTGCTGGCCACGGTGGCTGTCCGCTGGGTCATTGGCCACCGGGCACGGCAGGGCCGGCAGGCCGGGACTCGGAGGCTGCGCAAGCAGCTCGGGGGCCGGGCCAGGGGCCCAGGCAGGAGCCCAGGAGCCCCTGTGGCTGCCAGGGCCTCCGGGCCTGGCGCAAGCCCTCGGAGGCTCCCGATGATCCCGCCACTTGCCCCAAAGGACCCGGCAGCTGCGGCCCCTGCGTAGCGTGGCCAAGGAGCTGCAGGGGCTGATGCTGCTGCTCCGGCTCACCGTGGGACATGGGCTCCGCTTCATCCTGCCATGTGGCGGGCGCTGTGGGCGCACCTGCAGCAGCTGGGCAAGCGAGGCCACCTGCCCTGCTGTGCCTCGTCCCGCTGCTCCGGGCGCTTCCGTGCTCTGGCAGGCTCCCCCAGCCAGAGGGGCCATTCCTGGCACAGCCTCCAGCCCTTCCAGGAGATTGTGTTGGACACCAACATCCCTGGGAGAAGCTCGGCTGGCCCAGATCCAGCCTTCCGGGAGCTCCACCGCCCTGACGGCCTCCAACCCTGCAAGTCCCTCCCTGATCTCAAGCGCCTCCCTCCCTCGCAGAACCTCCCCAGCGCCGAGATGCCGCCTCCCTCCCAGCTTGCCACAGCCTCCATCCCTGCTGAGAGCCCCCAGCCCTTCAAGATCCTGCGCCTGCCAAGCCCCGTCCCTGGCGTCCAGTTCCTGCCTCCCTCCCACACATTCCCTCCTGGAGGCCTCCAGCCCTCCCGGCCTCTCAGGAAAGCCTCTGAGCCTGCGCACCCTCAGCAAGCGCTGGACACCTCTCCTGCTCCCTTCCACATCAACAGCATCCCGTGCACATCGAGAGCCCGGCGTGTCCCAGGGCACTGACACGGCCAGGGAAAGCTGGGAAGCACAAACAGGAGCCAGTTGGAGAAGGAGAGGCATTCCCAGGAGCAGGGGCTGAGCCACAAACATCCTGCAGCCACCAGTGTCCAGCGCAGGGCTCCCAGGATGCTGTGCCTGACTCAGGCAGCAACAGCTGCAGCTCGGTGGCACAGACGGCGCCCACGAGAACCATGGCGCTTGCGTGGTCTCCAGGAGGCTGCCCCGAGACGGTCCCTGCAGCCCAGGCAGGTGGTCACAGGCCTCGGAGGGCCCTTCCACCCTAGGTGTTAAATAAATTAGCATTCCCCCAAAGAGCTGTGGCAGTGTTCCTGCTGGAGAGGGCTCTTTTCTTCCCAGGAACTGGCTCAGGGCTGGGCTTGCCTACGGGCTGGGGATGCTGGGCCATTCCAACGACTCGGTTTAACTCCTGTTTGTCCTCTGAGGCTGAGCAAGTATCACGTGCAACCCTCACCCGTGTTTTGTCATTTCCACTGACATCCTTCTGAGAGAGATGCCTGCGGGCTGACCCATACCAGTGCTTGGAGGCTTGGTAGGGACACAGTTACGGCCCACTCTGCTTGTCCAAACACTCTGCTGCCCATCCTTGTAGGAGCAAGTGTTAGAGTGTGTTCATTTGGTTGATACTGTGTTTCCTTTTGATCTTGGTGTTTGGATGTTTTCTTCCCTGTTCCCCTTGGAAAGTGGAGCACCTTGTTGTCCCTGCTTCGCTGCGCTCATCCCCTAGGCTGGAATGGAACCCAACTCTGTTCCACTCCCACCTTCTCCCTGATCGGGGAGTGGCTTGTCCTGCCTCTAGGCCCTTCCCCGCTCTGGGAAAAAGGCCTGCGACTGCCGGCAGCTCTGTCTCTCTGGCACCGGCGGGGCGGGGAAGGAGCTAAGGAAGAGCTGCGGCCGGCAGGGCAGGAGCCCAGAATCAAGCCATGATATGCCCCAGGACAGAGGGCAAGCGCGGTGCCTTTTGCCATCGACGTCATCTGGGTCTCTCAAAAGAACCAGCCACAAGCAGGGATGGGGCAAGCACGTGGAACTGTGACTTTGCACGTGGCCAGGGCAGCCCCGCTGCAAGAGCAGCCTCTCCAGCGCTTCACAGCAGCCTGGTGCCTGGCAGCAGTTGATGGGGAGGAAATGACTTGGGTGGCCACAGGGCCCAGCCTGTGTGGCCGTGGCCGTGTGGCCGTGCCTGCGCCATGCTGCAGGCAGGGGCTGCCTGGTGCTGGCTGTGGATTGCCCAAGAGTGAGGCCATGGCCGCTCCCTGCAGTCCCGTCCCTGCCCGATTTCCCCTTTTGCCCAGGGAGGCTCAAGGGCAGGCAAGTGCAGGCTCAGGAGCTGATGCTGCCCACTGCAGAGTGTCCTCAGGCTCACCTGGAGGCAGCCAGTGGCAGCTCTGGGGCTCGTGCAGGGCGCTGGGGCTGTGACCCCCCACTGCCACCAAAGGCTACGGCGGCTGCCTTGCCGGCACGGTGGGCTGTGGAGCACACTTTGGGGAGCAGAGGTTGTTGGAGTCCAAGGGCATTCTTTTGGTTGCCCTGGAGGATCAGAGACCTGGGCAGGGGGCTCTGAGACCCCAGCCCAGAGCTCAGAGAGACACTGGCTTTGATCTCAGTCCATGGGAAAAACTTCCTAAACTGAGAGAGGGTTTGCAGGCCATGGGAGTGTGAAAAATAGTAGTTTAGTTTATCATAGAGTGAAAAAATAGTAATTTTAGGTTCATAGCATTGGAGTGAATGGGGACAAGATGGAGAATCTGGGGTGTTGTCTCCTTCTTCTTCCTTCTCCTTCCCTCACTCCATTTCTGCAGTGACGTTGGCACAAAGTAGTTTGAGGATTGGGTCAGTGTATAGATGACCTTTTTAGTAATAGTGATAGACATTGGTAAGAAATAGCAAATAACGAACACGTAGTAATTAGTATAAAAGATTAAGGACAGCCCAGCTCTGGGGAGACGTGAGAAGTCCATGCAGCTGCAAACATCATGTTGGACTGTGAGAAATTTGTAAGATAAGAAACAATAAACGAAAAATGCAACCTTGAAAAACTAAACCTGAAGACTCTGTCTCTTCCTTCGGCTTGGCTCGGAGCTGTGCAGGGGGGAAAACCCTGAAACCACTGAATGTTGGGGAAGCCCCCGACATCTGGCGTCCCTGGCTGCGCAAAAGAAACACCTGGCTTTTGAGTGAGTGGGCAGAAACATCTAACGTCCCTGGCCGGACAACATCTGGCATCCCTGACTCGCACTCCTGAAAAGGAGCACCGAAAAAGGTCACAGAACCTCTGCAAAAAATCAAAAGCTCCCCGAACATCAAACTGCCAGGCCGAGATCTCCGGAGAAGAAAAACACCTGTTTGGCCAAAAGAAGAACACCTCGTTCCACTTTGTCCCAGACGACGGTTTCCAGGGCCCGGAACCCGTCATCCTGAGATCTGCTGGACAGACATCGGGACATCTCTGAGACAAATGGACCAGAGCTGCAGCAAACCTTTGGATTGGTAAGACCAGTGAGATTCAGAATACACCACACCCATGGGAGGGACAACATCACAAGAAAGAATTATTATATTGAACAGTTAAAAGAAATAATATCAAAATACAATATAGCGCTGAAAGATAAGGAGCTCCAAGCCCTAATGTTATGGGTCAAATGTAACTATTCACAATGTGAGACCCAGTTCTTTTTGAGCCAGGTTTTGGTAGGAAGTGAACAGAAAACTTTATGATAATGCCACAAGAAAAGATAAAATTGCGCAAAACTTTTGTCGGCTGGGAGAATTATGTTAGAAGTTATAACAGAATATAGCAAGGAAGCGTCCGGGGTTGGACACCTGCCAAGCAAGCAAAGGGAGGTTAGCACGAGCCAGAGAGATAGCCATGCTAACTCCAGGATTGACACATCCCCCAGGGGAAAGAGAAGGGGGAGGGAAAGAACAAAAGTATCTCAAGGTCCAACAGAAAGCTCATCAAAAGCCCCAAGATCGATTCCAGGAGAAATGAAGCTTCTGATCCATCCAACAGAGCAGGAGATTTGGACATGCTTTTCTTTGAAGCAGTCCAAGAACAAACCCCACATTCGCACACGGAGGGGGGGGAAGAACTCCACCTAGAAGTCCCTTCACCCCTCCAGAGTCGCCGCGCGACAAACCCCTCCTTCGCCATTGCTCCTTTCCCTTCCCGTGGGAAAACTGGGGTGGATAGGACGGGGGGGCGAAAGAGCAGGGGCGAGCGCCATCAGAACCGCGGAGGGGGGGCGAACTGCGCGGGGGCGAGGCTGCGGGGGCGAGGCCGGCGGGAGCCGACGGGACGCGACGGGACGCGATTGCAAGGCGTCGGGAGACAGAGGCGCGGATCGCCGGGAACAGTCCGTGGGGGATGGGGCCGCGGCGGGGGAGGGCTCGAGAACGGGCCGAATACTACAAACCCCAGAAATCCTTGCGGCCGGTCCAGGCGCAGGCGCGACAGGGCAGGGCAAAGCCCGAGGCGCGTTCCTCTTCGGGGGGGGCTGATTCCGATGACGAAAGAGACGGGGCGGACCTTGAACGTGAGATAGGGCGGGGTATCCCGCCGGAGACCGCCGGGCCGAGATGGGCAGGGGCGGGGCCAGCGGAGACGGAGCGGGCAGGGACGGGGCGTGGCCGAGGCGGGGAGAGTCTCGAGGGTACCACCCCCAGGCAGCAGGGGCTGCGGAGCCCGATCACGTCCACGGGCAGCTATGAACCTGAGCCGCCTGCGTGCGGTGATCCAGGGACAGCGCTGAGGTATTGCGGATGGGCGCCGTCCGAAAATATCTCAGATTTTACAGGCTTTTCCAGAACTTAAAAGATACTTCAGAACTCCAAGCCCGCAGAGAACAGCTGTCAGTGTGCCGACGTCACTGAGGGGCGGGGCAGAGAGGCAGCGAGCGCGGAGATCATCAGTCGCATCGACTGAAGCATCGGTTTGGGAGGACACTCCCACGCTGCATCATTTTTTTCCAGTTTCATATAAAAAATCAACCTCTTCAGAACAGCATTCAAACAGAAGCCGAGAGAACCTTTGCCAGTGCTGAAGGATGATGATGTTGTTGATGAAGACCAAGAGATGTCAAACAAAACCCGATGAGGTGAAGCCTGCAAAACAAGTGGGTTCAGGAGATGAAGCAGCAAAAGACAATTTTAGAGCAGACACCGCACAGCTTCTGCCAAGCCAGAATTCCGTCCAACAGACTGGACAGACATAAAGAAATATGCATTGAAAGGGGATACACTTTCAATGGGTCCAAAGGGCATGGCTATGCCAGTGACATATGATGCACAGGATGCAAACCCAAGATGGGAGAGGTTGGATCGTGAAGTTGTCAGAGATCTGATGAAAGCCGTTCGTGACAATGGATTGGGGTCTCCATATTTCAAACAACTTTTAAAAGGGACATTTAATATATATGATTTAACACCATATGACCTCCGATCCCTTGCTCGATGATCCTGAGTGATGCACAATTCATCATTTGGGAAGCAAAATGGAGAAAAATTTTAAATGATTACAGAATCAAATACCAAGGAGGAGCAAATGCAGGTTTCACATTGGCACAATTGGCCGGTGATCCACCGCTTGACAGTGCAGCTCGTCAAGCCAGGTTTCTTCCTCGAGATGTGTTGACAGACATCAAGGATGCAGCCAGAAAGGCAATGGTGCAAGTTTCACCAACAGGAGTCACAGAAAGTATTTTTACAGAGGTGAGACAAGGTCCTTCAGAACCCTTCAGTGCATTCATCGATCGTCTCACACAAGCAGTGGACAGGCAAGTCACAGATGAAGCAGTGAAGTCACATTTGATTCGGTGTCTTGCATTTGCAAATGCCAACCCAGAATGCAAGCGCGTCATCAGTGCAATGCCAGGCCAACCCACCATGGCAGAAATTCTAGAGGCATGCAGCAAGGTGGGGACACCACAGCACGTTGCAGCAATTTTGGGAGATCAAGTGGAAAAAGCTGTCAAAGACGCATTTGCAAACTTTCAACAAAGACAGTGTTACAAGTGTGGCAGATCAGGGCATTTCAAGAAGGATTGTCCACAAGTTACCAACAATGCAAATTCAACAGATCATTGTCCGACATGCGGGAGAGGGAATTATCACCCTGCAAAAAACAATGCGAGTGGAAAAACTCAGTCGGGAAACTCCAGAAAGAGCGCGAATCGTCAACGCGCGACGACACAAGTGATGGCGATGACTCAAGAGCAGGTTCCGCAAGGGGGACAATCATCGGGGAACAACAATCCAGCGCCCTCAGCAGGACAATTTGTAGGATCCCCAGTGATCCAGAGTTACTCCCACCAGGGGCGCAATGTGACTTGGCAACTTCCAAAGTGATATGTTTTTTGGATGACAATTATGCAGTGATACCCACTGGTGTCACTGGATCCTCGTGGAAGAGACAGGACTTTCTAATTATAGGTAAGGACAGAAGCAGTGTTTTGGGACTTGTTATTTACCCTTCTGTCATTTCAGCAGATCGCAATGACGAGTTGACAGTTTTAGCGAAGCCTCATCAGCCACCATTGATCATTCCTCCAAACACCTCGATTGCCAGGGCAATTGCATTGCCACCTCATGCAGCAGAACAAGTCTTGCCAGTGCTCCGGGAACAAGATCCTCCTTCAGGTGAGCACATGGAGGTTCATGCCTCCTGGGTGAAACACATAGGCCGAGACAGACCAATTCTCGTCTGTGAATTGACCCAGGGTGACAAGACAATCGCAGTCAAAGGGATGCTCGACACAGGGGCGGACGTCACGGTAATTTCATATCTTTTTTGGCCCAAGAATTGGAACTTAATTGCTCCCTTGAGTCCTCTTTCAGGCATAGGGGGGAACACCTTATGTCTGCAGAGTGAAGATGCGGTTGTTGTCTCGGGGCCAGGAGGTAAGACTGCAATCATTCGCCCATTTGTTGTGCAAAGACCCATCACAGTGTGGGGAAGGGACATTTTAGTACAATGGGGCGTGAGGTTGGAAGTGGATTTTTAGTGGGGGCCACTGTGGCACTCACCACTTTGAAATTGACCTGGAAAACAGACAATCCTGTCTGGGTGGATCAGTGGCCCCTCGAAAAAAAAATTGAGTGCTCTCAAAAATTTGTCAGGGAACAATTGGAAAAGGGACACATTGTACCAACAAACAGTCCCTGGAATTCCCCAGTGTTTGTCATTCGCAAGAAAGCCTCTGGATCATGGAGATTGCTTCATGATCTCAGAAAAATCAATGAGGTCATTGAGGAAATGGGACCACTTCAGCTGGGGCTTCCATCTCTCTCAATGATTCCGAGAGATTGGCCGCTTGTGATCATTGATCTCAAAGACTGTTTTTTCAACATTCCACTTCATCCAGATGATGCTCCTCGATTTGCCTTTTCCATCCCAAGTGTCAACAGGAGGAGCCTCTGCAGAGATACCATTGGGTTGTTCTTCCTCAAGGACTCCGGAACTCGCCGACCATCTGCCAATGGTTTGTTGCACGGGCACTGTCTCCAGCTCGAGAGAAACATCCAGGAGCAAAAATCATTCATTATATGGATGATCTGCTCATTGCAGCACCGACACAACAGAATTGCAGAGAGCTCGTGACTGTGTGATCACAGAGGTGCAACATGCAGGTTTGGAAATTTCAACTTCAAAAATTCAGGAAATTGCACCTTGGAAATACTTAGGATGGAAAATCACTGAACAAACAGTGAAACCACAGAAAATAGAAATTAAAACAGAAGTTAACAACTTACAGGATTTGCAACAACTTTTGGGGAGATCAACTGGATGAGATCCATCTTAGGGATCACAAATGATGAACTTGCGCCGTTGTTCAATCTCTTGAAAGGGGACAGTAACATCAAATCTCCCAGGAGCCTCACCCCTGAGGCTCGGGAGGCCCTTGAGAAAATTGCTGGAGCCCTCCAGCAGAGACAGGCACATCGCTTTGTAACATCTTTACCTTTTTTCTTGCAGTGTTGGGGGAAAAAATACAGTTGTATGATTGATTTTTCAGTGGGATTCATCACAGAAAGACCCATTGTTGATTTTAGAGTGGATTTTTTTATCTTACAGGTCTCCGAGGACGATCCTCTCAAGTCTGGAAATGATAGCTCAGATCATCATCAAAGCTAGGACCAGGCTGCAAACAATGGCAGGCAAAGATTTTACAACAATTTACCTGCCTTTGAAAAAAATTATTTTATTGGGCTTTGCAAAAGTCAGAGGATTTGCAGATTGCATTGTTAGATTACTCAGGTGTTTGTACTATTCATTTCCCAAGTCACAGGCTGTTGAAAGCAAAAATAAGTTTCAGAGAAAAACCGAAAATAAGTGAGGTGCCGTTGGATGCAATAACAGTTTTTACCGACGGCTCAGGAAAGACTCACAAATCAGTAAGTACATGGCAGGATGACATCACGGGGGAGTGGAAATCAGATATAAGAATAGTACAAGGGTCACCACAAATAGTAGAATTAGCAGCAGTGGTCAGAACTTTTGAGCTGTTCCAGCAACCTTTTAACTTGATCACAGACTCAGCTTACGTAGCTAATGTGGTCAAGAGGCTTGAGGGTTCACTTTTGAGAGAAGTTGACAATGAAAATTTGTATTCATATTTGCTGTGCATGAGGACATTGTTGCAAAACAGAAAACATAAATACTTTGTCTCTCACATCAGAGCACATTCATCCCTTCCAGGTTTTTTAGCAGAAGGCAATGCACACGCAGACAAATTGACCATGCCAATTTCAAGGACTTTACCGAACATTTTTGAACAGGCAAAATTGAGTCATGCATTCTTTCATCAGAATGCTCAAGCACTAATGGAAGGCTTTCACATTTCCAAAAGTCAGGCAAAAGAAATCATTAGTGCTTGCCCAGATTGCCAGCTTGTGCAGCCTCCTGCATCAATGGGAGCAGTCAATCCAAGAGGATTGCACAGTTTGCAGTTATGGCAAACTGATGTCACAAAATATCCATCCTTTGGGAAACTCAAAAATGTTCATGTTTCAGTTGACACATTTTCAGGTGCAGTCTTCGCATCTTTGCACACAGGTGAGACAGCACAACACGCTTGTCGACATTTCTTGCAGGCATTTGCATCTTTAGGCGTGCCGCAAGAAATCAAAACAGACAATACCAACATACATAGGGAAAGTGCTTGACAAATTCCTGAAGAGGTGGGGTTCCATCATACCTTTGGTATCCCACACTCTCCAACAGGTCAAGCAATCATTGAAAGAACACATCAAACATTGAAATCCCTTTTGGACAGACAAAAAAGAGGAAAGCAGACGCAACACCATACATGCGCTTGAATAAAGCCTTGTATGTGTTGAATTTTCTCAATGGCTCTTTTACAGAGCCAACTCCACCAATCATGAGGCATTTTTCAAACAGCACGAGAGCAAAACTGAAGGAAAACCCTTTAGTTTTGGTCAGAAACCCAGAAACAGGTCAAATTGAAGGACCATTCAAATTGATAACTTGGGGCAAGGGATTTGCTTGTGTCTCCACAGCAGTTGGGCCAAAGTGGCTGGCAGCAAGACACGTGAAACCGTACCGAGTCCAGACGCAAGCAGAGACGGACCCCAAGACCGGAGGAAGAGAAGTGGGCACGCAGACGTGAGCTGGTGTCAAGCAGCAGACATCCCTTCGTTCTACGTGCAAAAAGACTCTGGGACTTGAGTTCTTTGGGCTTGGGTGGTGTTGCATTTTTAGGGATTCCCATGAGAAAAAGGTCATTGAAAATGAAAGAACTATCCTTGCCTCATTCTCTTCTTGGTTGCCTTGAGCAATGCGGCAGTTTTGCCCGTGGCTCAACCAAAAGAGAATGTTTGGGAAACTCTAGCCAATGCATCAGGTTTGGATACCATCTGCCTGACACACTCAAGACCAGGGAAACCTTTCTCAACATGTTTAGTGGGATTGCCAGTGACCGAATGGCCGATTCCAAAAAACATCCCTCAGAAATTTCAAAGTCCATTGTAAATCCAGTGGACCAATGGGATGTTTGGGTGAAATTCCTTCCTGTGGCTCCTTTTGAACCCCAGGAACTGGAAATTCTTGGATCAGTCCCAATGCAATTCTGTGTGAAATTCGGCCTTTCTGGAGTGGCAAAAAATAAAACTATAGACGTCACTCCAAACCTCAATTTTTACAGAAATTCATCATCTTGGTGTAATTACACTAAGATGCTGAAAAAACCATCCAATCATGTTCCAGCTCAGTTACCAAGGGGAAACTTTTTCATTTGTGGGAACAAAATTTGGCCCGCGATTCCTGCAAATGCCACAGGTGGTCCGTGCAGCATTGGAATGCTTTCATTGCTAACACCCGACATGACACTGATGAGAGAACTAAAACAGAGAGGGAAAAGATCAGTTCAAATGTATGACCCAAATTGTGATGATGAAGTTCACACATGGAGCAAGGCTCAGAGAATTGCAGTTGCAATTTTTTACCCACAGGTAGCATCAGGAGCAGCCTTGACACAATTGGATCATGTGGGTTGTTGCTGAGCAAACATGCCCGAGCTGTCTCTCTTGCACTGAGTGACATGTTGTTAGACATTGACAGTGTAAGACGAGCAACTCTCCAAAACAGGGCAGCGATTGATTACCTTTTGCTGACCCACGGGCATGGGTGTGAGGAATTTGAGGGAATGTGCTGCATGAATTTGTCAGATCATTCCAAATCCATTCATGAAAACGTCAGGCAATTGCAGGAGAGTGTGAACAAACTTGGAGAGGTAACTGCATCATGGATGGATGGTTTGTTCAATTTGTTTAACCTTTCACCTGTGGAAGGAACTTTTAAAAATAGTTATATATATTTTAGTAGGGCTTGTAATCCTTCTCATGATTTTGCCGTGTTTGTTTCTATGTATACGGCGAGCCATGGACAGAGTGGCCAAGGAAGTGTTTTTGTTCAAACAGGAGGGGGAGATGTTGGAGTCCAGGGCATTCCTTTGGTTGCCCTGGAGGGTCAGAGACCTGGGCAGGGGGCTCTGAGACCCCAGCCCAGAGCTCAGAGAGACACTGGCTTTGATCTCAGTCCATGGGAAAAACTTCCTAAACTGAGAGAGGGTTTGCAGGCCACGGGAGTGTGAAAAATAGTAGTTTAGTTTATCATAGAGTGAAAAAATAGTAATTTTAGGTTCATAGCATTGGAGTGAATGGGGACAAGATGGAGAATCTGGGGCGTTGCTCCTTCTTCTTCCTTCTCCTTCCCTCACTCCATTTCTGCTATGACGTTGGCACAAAGTAGTTAGTGAGGATTGGGTCAGTGTATAGATGACCTTTTTAGTAATAGTGATAGACATTGGTAAGAAATAGTAAATAACGAACACGTAGTAATTAGTATAAAAGATTAAGGACTGCCCAGCTCGGGGGGAGACGTGAGAAGTCCATGCAGCTGCAAACATCATGTTGGACTGTGAGAAATTTGTAAGATAAGAAACAATAAACGAAAAATGCAACCTTGAAAAATCTACACCTGAAGACTCCGTCTCTTCCTTCGGCTTGGCTCGGAGCTGTGCAGGGGGGAAAAAGACCCTGAAACCACCTGAATGTTGGGAAGCCCCCCGACAGAGGGAGAGAAAGCAAAATATTTTCACCACTTAATTCCCCTTGCTTTTCTTGCTTTTCTTCTCACCAGCTCGACCCACTGCAGGACGCTCTCCCGGGCCACGCATTGATGGCCACCTG